>CAXDIW010000111.1:0-456000 GCA_963989415.1 Cerceris ruficornis | reverse complement strand
CAACCGTCTACGTGTTCCAATCATTGTTCTACTTGTAGAACGTTACAATTAATTTCCGTTAAAGGATTACCAATGGGGCTCGTAGTTCACTTAAACTTGAAGATCAAAAAATTGGCGATTGTTACTGTTTAGATGCTTTGCATATCGGTTTCTTAGACTATATAGAAGCAACATATACAAAGATTTAAACCGTCTACCTGTTCCAATCATTGTTCTACTTTTCGAAATTTACAAATAATTTCCATTAAAGGATTAACAATGGGGCTCGTTGTTCACTTAATCTTGAAGAACAAAAAATTGGCGAATGGTACTGTTTGGATGCTTTGCATATATGTTTCTTCGACTATATAGAAGCAATATATACATTGATTTCAACCGTCTACCTGTTCCATTCATTGTTCTACTTGTCGAATGTTACAAATAATTTCCGTTTCATGATTAACAATGGGGCTCGTAGTTCACTTAAACTTGAAGATCAAATAATTGGCGAATTGTACTGTTTGGATGCTTTGCATATATGTTTCTTAGACTATATAGAAGCAATATATACAAAGATTTCAACCGTCTACCTGTTCCATTCATTGTTTTACTTGTCGAAAGTTAGAAATAATTACCGTTAAAGAAATAACAATGGGGATCGTAGTTCACTGAAACTTGAAGAACAATAAATTGGCGAATTGTACTGTTTGGATGCTTTGCACATATGTTTCTTAGACTATATAGAAGCAATATATACAATGATTTCAACCGTCTACATGATCCATTCATTGTTCTACTTGTCGAAATTTAGAAATAATTTCCTTTAAAGGATTAACAATGGGGTTCTTTGTTCACTTAAACTTGAAGAACAATGAATTGGCGAATTGTACTGTTTGGATGCTTTGCACATATGTTTCTTAGACTATATAGAAGCAATATATACAATGATTTCAACCGTCTACCAGTTCCATTCCTTGTTCTACTTGTCGAAAGTTACAAATAATTTCCTTTAAAGGATTAACAATGGGGCTCGTTGTTCACTTAAACTTGAAGAACAATGAATTGGCGAGTTGTACTGTTTGGATGCTTTGCATATATGTTTCTTAGGCTATACTGAAGCAATATATACAATGATTTCAACCGTCTACCTATTCCATTCATTATTCTACTTGCCGAAATTTACAAATAATTTCCTTTAAAGGATTAACAATGGGGCTCGTTGTTCACTTAAACTTGAAGAACAAAAAATTGGCGAATGGTACTGTTTGGATGCTTTGCATATATGTTTCTTAGACTATACAGAAGCAATATATACAATGATTTCAACCGTCTACCTGTTCCAGTCACTGTTCTACTTGTCGAAATATACAAATAATTTCCTTTAAAGAATTAACAATGGGGTTCGTTGTTCACTTAAACTTGAAGAACAATGAATTGGCGACTTGTACTGTTTGGATGCTTTGCACATATGTTTCTTAGACTATATAGAAGCAATATATACAATGATTTCAACCGTCTACCTGTTCCATTCCTTGTTCTACTTGTCGAAAGTTACAAATAATTTCCTTTAAAGGATTAACAATGGGGTTCGTTGTTCACTTAAACTTGAAGAACAATGAATTGGCGACTTGTACTGTTTGGATGCTTTGCATATATGTTTCTTAGGCTATACTGAAGCAATATATACAATGATTTCAACCGTCTACCTATTCCATTCATTATTCTACTTGCCGAAATTTACAAATAATTTCCTTTAAAGGATTAACAATGGGGATCGTAGTTCACTTAAACTTGAAGGACAAAAAATTGGCGAATTGTACTGTTTGGATGCTTTGCATATATGTTTCGTAGACTATATAGAAGCAATATATACAATGATTTCAACCGTCTACATGATCCATTCATTGTTCTACTTGTCGAAATTTACAAATAATTTCCTTTAAAGGATTAACAATGGGGTTCGTTGTTCACTTAAACTTGAAGAACAATGAATTGGCGAATTGTACTGTTTGGATGCTTTGCACATATGTTTCTTTGACTATATAGAAGCAATATATACAATGATTTCAACCGTCTACCAGTTCCATTCCTTGTTCTACTTGTCGAAAGTTACAATTAATTTCCGTTAAAGGATTAACAATGGGGCTCGTAGTTCACTTAAACTTGAAGATCAAAAAATTGGCGATTGTTACTGTTTAGATGCTTTGCATATCGGTTTCTTAGACTATATAGAAGCAACATATACAAAGATTTAAACCGTCTACCTGTTCCAATCATTGTTCTACTTTTCGAAATTTACAAATAATTTCCATTAAAGGATTAACAATGGGGCTCGTTGTTCACTTAATCTTGAAGAACAAAAAATTGGCGAATGGTACTGTTTGGATGCTTTGCATATATGTTTCTTCGACTATATAGAAGCAATATATACAAAGATTTCAACCGTCTACCTGTTCCATTAATTGTTCTACTTGTCGAAAATTACAAATAATTTCCGATAAAGGATTAACAATGGGGCTCATTGTTCACTTAACCTTGAAGAACAAAAAATTGGCGAATGGTACTGTTTGGATGCTTTGCATATATGTTTCTTAGACTATATGGAAGCAATATATACAAATATTTCAACCGTCTACGTGTGCCAATCATTGTTCTACTCGTCGAAATTTACAAATAATTTCCTTTAAAGGATTAACAATGGGGCTCATTGTTCACTTAAACTTGAAGAACAAAAAATTGGCGAATGGTACTGTTTGGATGCTTTGCGTACATGTTTCTTAGACTATATGGAAGCAATATATACAATGATTTCAACCGTCTACATGATCCATTCATTGTTCTACTTGTCGAAATTTACAAATAATTTCCTTTAAAGGATTAACAATGGGGTTCGTTGTTCACTTAAACTTGAAGAACAATGAATTGGCGAATTGTACTGTTTGGATGCTTTGCACATATGTTTCTTAGACTATATAGAAGCAATATATACAATGATTTCAACCGTCTACCAGTTCCATTCCTTGTTCTACTTGTCGAAAGTTACAATTAATTTCCGTTAAAGGATTAACAATGGGGCTCGTAGTTCACTTAAACTTGAAGATCAAAATATTGGCGATTGTTACTGTTTAGATGCTTTGCATATCGGTTTCTTAGACTATATAGAAGCAACATATACAAAGATTTAAACCGTCTACCTGTTCCAATCATTGTTCTACTTTTCGAAATTTACAAATAATTTCCATTAAAGGATTAACAATGGGGCTCGTTGTTCACTTAATCTTGAAGAACAAAAAATTGGCGAATGGTACTGTTTGGATGCTTTGCATATATGTTTCTTCGACTATATAGAAGCAATATATACATTGATTTCAACCGTCTACTTGTTCCATTCATTGTTCTACTTGTCGAATGTTATAAATAATTTCCGTTTCATGATTAACAATGGGGCTCGTAGTTCACTTAAACTTGAAGATCAAATAATTGGCGAATTGTACTGTTTGGATGATATGCAGATATGTTTCTTAGACTATATAGAAGCAATATAAACAATGATTTCAACCGTCTACCTGTTCTATTCATTGTTCTACTTGTCGAAAATTACAAATAATTTCCGATAAAGGATTAATCATTGAAGCTCATTGTTCACTTAAACTTGAAGAACAAAAAATTGGCGAATGGTACTGTTTGGATGCTTTGCGTACATGTTTCTTAGACTATATGGAAGCAATATATACAAAGATTTCAACCGTCTACGTGTTCCAATCATTGTTCTACTTGTAGAAAGTTACAATTAATTTCCGTTAAAGGATTAACAATGGGCTCGTAGTTCACTTAAACTTGAAGAACAAAAAATTCGTGAATTGTACAGTTTGGATGCTTTGCATATATGTTTCGTAGATTATATAGAAGCAATATATACAATGATTTCAACCGTCTACCTGATCCATTAGATTGATTTACTTGTCGAAATTTACAAATAATTTCCTTTAAAGGATTCACAATGGGGCTCGTAGTTCACTTAAACTTGAAGAACAAAAAATTGGCGAATTGTACTGTTTGGATGCTTTGCATATATGTTTCTTAGACTATATAGAAGCAATATATACAAAGATTTCAACCGTCTACCTGTTCCATTCATTGTTTTACTTGTCGAAAGTTAGAAATAATTACCGTTAAAGAAATAACAATGGGGATCGTAGTTCACTGAAACTTGAAGAACAATAAATTGGCGAATTGTACTGTTTGGATGCTTTGCACATATGTTTCTTAGACTATATAGAAGCAATATATACAATGATTTCAACCGTCTACATGATCCATTCATTGTTCTACTTGTCGAAATTTAGAAATAATTTCCTTTAAAGGATTAACAATGGGGTTCTTTGTTCACTTAAACTTGAAGAACAATGAATTGGCGAATTGTACTGTTTGGATGCTTTGCACATATGTTTCTTAGACTATATAGAAGCAATATATACAATGATTTCAACCGTCTACCAGTTCCATTCCTTGTTCTACTTGTCGAAAGTTACAAATAATTTCCTTTAAAGGATTAACAATGGGGCTCGTTGTTCACTTAAACTTGAAGAACAATGAATTGGCGACTTGTACTGTTTGGATGCTTTGCATATATGTTTCTTAGGCTATACTGAAGCAATATATACAATGATTTCAACCGTCTACCTATTCCATTCATTATTCTACTTGCCGAAATTTACAAATAATTTCCTTTAAAGGATTAACAATGGGGCTCGTTGTTCACTTAAACTTGAAGAACAAAAAATTAGCGAATGGTACTGTTTGGATGCTTTGCATATATGTTTCTTAGACTATACAGAAGCAATATATACAATGATTTCAACCGTCTACCTGTTCCAGTCACTGTTCTACTTGTCGAAATATACAAATAATTTCCTTTAAAGGATTAACAATGGGGTTCGTTGTTCACTTAAACTTGAAGAACAATGAATTGGCGACTTGTACTGTTTGGATGCTTTGCACATATGTTTCTTAGACTGTATAGAAGCAATATATACAATGATTTCAACCGTCTACCTGTTCCATTCCTTGTTCTACTTGTCGAAAGTTACAAATAATTTCCTTTAAAGGATTAACAATGGGGCTCGTTGTTCACTTAAACTTGAAGAACAATGAATTGGCGACTTGTACTGTTTGGATGCTTTGCATATATGTTTCTTAGGCTATACTGAAGCATTATATACAATGATTTCAACCGTCTACCTATTCCATTCATTATTCTACTTGCCGAAATTTACAAATAATTTCCTTTAAAGGATTAACAATGGGGCTCGTTGTTCACTTAAACTTGAAGAACAATAAATTGGCGAATTGTACTGTTTGGATGCTTTGCATATATGTTTCTTAGACTATATAGAAGCAATATATAGAAAGATTTCAACCGTCTAACTGTTCCATTCATTGTTCTACTTGTCGAAAGTTAGAAATAATTTCCGTTAAGGGATTAACAATGGGACTCGTAGTTCACTTAAACTTGAAGAACAAAAAATTGGCGAATTGTACTGTTTGGATGCTTTGCATATAGGTTTCTTAGACTATATAGAAGCAACATATACAAAGATTTCAACCGTCTTACAGTTCCATTCATTGTTCTACTTGTCGAAATTTAGAAATAATTTCCTTTAAAGGATTAACAATGGGGTTCTTTGTTCACTTAAACTTGAAGAACAATGAATTGGCGAATTGTACTGTTTGGATGCTTTGCATATATGTTTCTTAGACTATACAGAAGCAATATATACAATGATTTCAACCGTCTACCTGTTCCAGTCACTGTTCTACTTGTCGAAATATACAAATAATTTCCTTTAAAGGATTAACAATGGGGTTCGTTGTTCACTTAAACTTGAAGAACAATGAATTGGCGACTTGTACTGTTTGGATGCTTTGCACATATGTTTCTTAGACTATATAGAAGCAATATATACAATGATTTCAACCGTCTACCTGTTCCATTCCTTGTTCTACTTGTCGAAAGTTACAAATAATTTCCTTTAAAGGATTAACAATGGGGCTCGTTGTTCACTTAAACTTGAAGAACAATGAATTGGCGACTTGTACTGTTTGGATGCTTTGCATATATGTTTCTTAGGCTATACTGAAGCAATATATACAATGATTTCAACCGTCTACCTATTCCATTCATTATTCTACTTGCCGAAATTTACAAATAATTTCCTTTAAAGGATTAACAATGGGGATCGTAGTTCACTTAAACTTGAAGGACAAAAAATTGGCGAATTGTACTGTTTGGATGCTTTGCATATATGTTTCGTAGACTATATAGAAGCAATATATACAATGATTTCAACCGTCTACATGATCCATTCATTGTTCTACTTGTCGAAATTTACAAATAATTTCCTTTAAAGGATTAACAATGGGGTTCGTTGTTCACTTAAACTTGAAGAACAATGAATTGGCGAATTGTACTGTTTGGATGCTTTGCACATATGTTTCTTAGACTATATAGAAGCAATATATACAATGATTTCAACCGTCTACCAGTTCCATTCCTTGTTCTACTTGTCGAAAGTTACAATTAATTTCCGTTAAAGGATTAACAATGGGGCTCGTAGTTCACTTAAACTTGAAGAACAAAAAATTGGCGAATTGTACTGTTTGGATGCTTTGCGTACATGTTTCTTAGACTATATGGAAGCAATATATACAAAGATTTCAACCATCTACGTGTTCCAATCATTGTTCTAATTGTAGAAAGTTACAATTAATTTCCGTTAAGGGATTAACAATGGGGCTCGTAGTTCACTTAAACTTGAAGAACAAAAAATTGGATAATGGTACTGTTTGGATGCTTTGCATATATGTTTCTTAGCCTATATAGAAGCAATATATACATTGATTTCAACCGGCTACCTGTTCCATTCATTGTTCTACTTGTCGAAATTTACAAATAATTTCCGATAAAGGATTAACCATTGGGGCTCATTGTTCACTTAAACTTGAAGAACAAAAAATTGGCGAATTGTACTGTTTGGATGCTTTGCATATATGTTTCTTAGACTATATAGAAGCAATATATACAAAGATTTCAACCGTCTACCTTTTCCATTCATTGTTCTACTTGTCGAAAGTTACAAATAATTTTCGATAACGGATTAAACATTGGGGCTCATTGTTCACTTAAACTTGAAGAACAAAAAATTGGCGAATGGTACTGTTTGGATGCTTTGCGTACATGTTTCTTAGACCATATGGAAGCAATATATACAAAGATTTCAACCGTCTACGTGTTCCAATCATTGTTCTACTTGTCGAAATTTACAAATAATTTCCTTTAAAGGATTAACAATGGGGCTCGTTGTTCACTTAAACTTGAAGAACAATAAATTGGCGAATTGTACTGTTTGGATGCTTTGCATATATGTTTCTTAGACTATATAGAAGCAATATATAGAAAGATTTCAACCGTCTAACTGTTCCATTCATTGTTCTACTTGTCGAAAGTTAGAAATAATTTCCGTTAAAGGATTAACAATGGGACTCGTAGTTCACTTAAACTTGAAGAACAAAGAATTGGCGAATGGTACTGTTTAGATGCTTTGCATATATGTTTCTTAGACTATATAGAAGCAAAATATACATTGATTTCAACCGTCTACCTGTTCCATTCATTGTTCTACTTGTCGAAATTTACAAATAATTTCCTTTAAAAGAGTAACAATGGGGCTCGTAGTTCACTTAAACTTGAAGAACAAAAAATTGGCGAATGGTCCTATTTGGATGCTTTGCATATAGGTTGCTTAGACTATATAGAAGCAACATATACAAAGATTTCAACCGTCTACCAGTTCCATTCATTGTTCTACTTGTCGAAAGTTACAAATAATTTCCGATAAAGGATTAACAATGGGGCTCATTGTTCACTTAAACTTGAAGAACAAAGAATTGGCGACTGGTACTGTTTAGATGCTTTGCATATATGTTTCTTAGACTATATAGAAGCAAAATATACATTGATTTCAACCGTCTACCTGTTCCATTCATTGTTCTACTTGTCGAAATTTACAAATAATTTCCTTTAAAGGAGTAACAATGGGGCTCGTAGTTCACTTAAACTTGAAGAACAAAAAATTGGCGAATGGTCCTATTTGGATGCTTTGCATATATGTTTCTTAGACTATATAGAAGCAATATGTACAAAGATTTCAACCGTCTACCTGTTCCATTCATTGTTCTACTTGTCGAAAGATACAAATAATTTCCGATAACGGATTAACCATTGGGGCTCATTGTTCACTTAAACTTGAAGAACAAAAAATTGGCGAATTGTACTGTTTGGATGCTTTGCATATATGTTTCTTAGACTATATAGAAGCAATATGTACAAAGATTTCAACCGTCTACCTGTTCCATTCATTGTTCTACTTGTCGAAAGATACAAATAATTTCCGATAACGGATTAACAATGGGACTCGTAGTTCACTTAAACTTGAAGAACAAAAAATTGGCGAATTGTACTGTTTGGATGCTTTGCATATAGGTTGCTTAGACTATATAGAAGCAACATATACAAAGATTTCAACCGTCTACCAGTTCCATTCATTGTTCTACTTGTCGAAAGTTACAAATAATTTCCGATAAAGGATTAACAATGGGGCTCATTGTTCACTTAAACTTGAAGAACAAAGAATTGGCGAATGGTACTGTTTAGATGCTTTGCATATATGTTTCTTAGACTATGTAGAAGCAAAATATACATTGATTTCAACCGTCTACCTGTTCCATTCATTGTTCTACTTGTCGAAATTTACAAATAATTTCCTTTAAAGGAGTAACAATGGGGCTCGTAGTTCACTTAAACTTGAAGAACAAAAAATTGGCGAATGGTCCTATTTGGATGCTTTGCATATATGTTTCTTAGACTATATAGAAGCAATATGTACAAAGATTTCAACCGTCTACCTGTTCCATTCATTGTTCTACTTGTCGAAAGTTACAAATAATTTCCGATAACGGATTAACCATTGGGGCTCATTGTTCACTTAAACTTGAAGAACAAAAAATTGGCGAATTGTACTGTTTGGATGCTTTGCATATATGTTTCTTAGACTATATAGAAGCAATATATACAAAGATTTCAACCGTATACCTGTTCCATTCATTGTTCTACTTGTCGAAAGTTACAAATAATTTCCTTTAAAGGATTAACCATTGGGGCTCATTGTTCACTTAAACTTGAAGAACAAAAAATTGGCGAATTGTACTGTTTGGATGCTTTGCATATATGTTTCTTATACTATATAGAAGCAATATATACAAAGATTTCAACCGTCTACGTGTTCCATTCATTGTTCTACTTGTCGAAAGTTACAATTAATTTCCGTTAAAGTATTAACAATGGGGCTCGTAGTTCACTTAAACTTGAAGAGCAAAAAATTGGCGAATTGTACTGTTTGGATGCTTTGCATATATGTTTCTTGGACTATATAGAAGCAATATATACAATGATTTCAATCGTCTACCTGTTCCATTCATTGTTCTACTTGTCGAAAGTTACAAATAATTTCCTTTAAAGGATTAACAATGGGGCTCGTTGTTCACTTAAACTTGAAGAACAATGAATTGGCGACTTGTACTGTTTGGATGCTTTGCATATATGTTTCTTAGGCTATACTGAAGCATTATATACAATGATTTCAACCGTCTACCTATTCCATTCATTATTCTACTTGTCGAATGTTACAAATAATTTCCTTTAAAGGATTAACAATGGGGCTCATTGTTCACTTAAACTTGAAGAACAAAAAATTGGCGAATGGTACTGTTTGGATGCTTTGCGTACATGTTTCTTAGACCATATGGAAGCAATATATACAAAGATTTCAACCGTCTACGTGTTCCAATCATTGTTCTACTTGTCGAAATTTACAAATAATTTCCTTTAAAGGATTAACAATGGGGCTCGTTGTTCACTTAAACTTGAAGAACAATAAATTGGCGAATTGTACTGTTTGGATGCTTTGCATATATGTTTCTTAGACTATATAGAAGCAATATATAGAAAGATTTCAACCGTCTAACTGTTCCATTCATTGTTCTACTTGTCGAAAGTTAGAAATAATTTCCGTTAAAGGATTAACAATGGGACTCGTAGTTCACTTAAACTTGAAGAACAAAGAATTGGCGAATGGTACTGTTTAGATGCTTTGCATATATGTTTCTTAGACTATATAGAAGCAAAATATACATTGATTTCAACCGTCTACCTGTTCCATTCATTGTTCTACTTGTCGAAATTTACAAATAATTTCCTTTAAAAGAGTAACAATGGGGCTCGTAGTTCACTTAAACTTGAAGAACAAAAAATTGGCGAATGGTCCTATTTGGATGCTTTGCATATAGGTTGCTTAGACTATATAGAAGCAACATATACAAAGATTTCAACCGTCTACCAGTTCCATTCATTGTTCTACTTGTCGAAAGTTACAAATAATTTCCGATAAAGGATTAACAATGGGGCTCATTGTTCACTTAAACTTGAAGAACAAAGAATTGGCGAATGGTACTGTTTAGATGCTTTGCATATATGTTTCTTAGACTATATAGAAGCAAAATATACATTGATTTCAACCGTCTACCTGTTCCATTCATTGTTCTACTTGTCGAAATTTACAAATAATTTCCTTTAAAGGAGTAACAATGGGGCTCGTAGTTCACTTAAACTTGAAGAACAAAAAATTGGCGAATGGTCCTATTTGGATGCTTTGCATATATGTTTCTTAGACTATATAGAAGCAATATGTACAAAGATTTCAACCGTCTACCTGTTCCATTCATTGTTCTACTTGTCGAAAGATACAAATAATTTCCGATAACGGATTAACCATTGGGGCTCATTGTTCACTTAAACTTGAAGAACAATAAATTGGCGAATTGTACTGTTTGGATGCTTTGCATATATGTTTCTTAGACTATATAGAAGCAATATATACAATGATTTCAACCGTCTACATGATCCATTCATTGTTCTACTTGTCGAAATTTACAAATAATTTCCTTTAAAGGATTAACAATGGGGCTCGTAGTTCACTTAAACTTGAAGAACAAAAAATTGTCGAATTGTACTGTTTGGATGCTTTGCATATATGTTTCTTAGACTATTTATAAGTAATATATAGAAAGATTTCACCCGTCTACCTGTACTATTCATTGTTCTACTTGTAGAAAGTTACAAATAATTTCCGTTTCATGATTATCAATGGGGCTCGTTGTTCACTTAAACTTGAAGAACAAAAAATTGGCGAATGGTACTGTTTGGATGCTTTGCATTTATGTTTCTTAGATTATATAGAAGCAATATATACAAAGATTTCAACCGTCTACCTGTTCTATTCATTGTTCTACTTGTCGAAAGTTACAAATAATTTCCGTTAATGGATTAACAATGGGGCTCGTTGTTCACTTAAACTTGAAGAACAATAAATTGGCGAATTGTACTGTTTGGATGCTTTGCATATATGTTTCTTAGACTATATAGAAGCAATATATACAAAGAATTCAACCGTCTACCTGTTCCATTCATTGTTCTACTTGTCGAATGTTACAAATAATTTCCGATAAAGGATTAACCATTGGGGTTCATTGTTCACTTAAACTTGAATAACAAAAAATTGGCGAATGGTACTGTTTGGATGCTTTGCATGTATGTTTCTTAGACTATATGGAAGCAATATATACAAAGATTTCAACCGTCTACGTGTTCCAATCATTGTTCTACTTGTAGAAAGTTACAATTAATTTCCGTTAAAGGATTAACAATGGGGCTCGTAGTTCACTTAAACTTGAAGAACAAAAAATTGGCGAATTGTACTGTTTGGATGCTTTGCATATATGTTTCTTAGACTATATAGAAGCAATATATACATTGATTTCAACCGTCTACCTGTTCCATTCATTGTTCTACTTGTCGCAAGTTACAAATAATTTCCGTTAAAGTATTAACAATGGGGCTCGTAGTTCACTTAAACTTGAAGATCAAATAATTGTCGAATTGTACTGTTTGGATGATATGCAGATATGTTTCTTAGACTATATAGAAGCAATATAAACAATGTTTTCAACCGTCTACCTGTTCCATTCATTGTTCTACTTGTCGAAAGTTACAAATAATTTCCGATAAATGATTAACTATTGGGGCTCATTGTTCACTTAAACTTGAAGAACAAAAAATTGGCGAATGGTACTGTTTGGATGCATTGCATATATGTTTCTTAGACTATATGGAAGCAATATATACAAAGATTTCAACCGTCTACGTGTTCCAATCATTGTTCTACTTGTAGAACGTTACAATTAATTTCCGTTAAAGGATTAACAATGGGGCTCGTAGTTCACTTAAACTTGAAGATCAAAAAATTGGCGATTGTTACTGTTTAGATGCTTTGCATATCGGTTTCTTAGACTATATAGAAGCAACATATACAAAGATTTAAACCGTCTACCTGTTCCAATCATTGTTCTACTTTTCGAAATTTACAAATAATTTCCATTAAAGGATTAACAATGGGGCTCGTTGTTCACTTAATCTTGAAGAACAAAAAATTGGCGAATGGTACTGTTTGGATGCTTTGCATATATGTTTCTTCGACTATATAGAAGCAATATATACATTGATTTCAACCGTCTACCTGTTCCATTCATTGTTCTACTTGTCGAATGTTACAAATAATTTCCGTTTCATGATTAACAATGGGGCTCGTTGTTCACTTAAACTTGAAGAACAAAAAATTGGCGAATGGTACTGTTTGGATGCTTTGCATATATGTTTCTTAGATTATATAGAAGCAATATATACAAAGATTTCAACCGTCTACCTGTTCTATTCATTGTTCTACTTGTCGAAAGTTACAAATAATTTCCGTTAATGGATTAACAATGGGGCTCGTTGTTCACTTAAACTTGAAGAACAATAAATTGGCGAATTGTACTGTTTGGATGCTTTGCATATATGTTTCTTAGACTATATAGAAGCAATATATACAAAGAATTCAACCGTCTACCTGTTCCATTCATTGTTCTACTTGTCGAATGTTACAAATAATTTCCGATAAAGGATTAACCATTGGGGTTCATTGTTCACTTAAACTTGAATAACAAAAAATTGGCGAATGGTACTGTTTGGATGCTTTGCATGTATGTTTCTTAGACTATATGGAAGCAATATATACAAAGATTTCAACCGTCTACGTGTTCCAATCATTGTTCTACTTGTAGAAAGTTACAATTAATTTCCGTTAAAGGATTAACAATGGGGCTCGTAGTTCACTTAAACTTGAAGATCAAATAATTGTCGAATTGTACTGTTTGGATGATATGCAGATATGTTTCTTAGACTATATAGAAGCAATATAAACAATGTTTTCAACCGTCTACCTGTTCCATTCATTGTTCTACTTGTCGAAAGTTACAAATAATTTCCGATAAATGATTAACTATTGGGGCTCATTGTTCACTTAAACTTGAAGAACAAAAAATTGGCGAATGGTACTGTTTGGATGCATTGCATATATGTTACTTAGACTATATGGAAGCAATATATACAAAGATTTCAACCGTCTACGTGTTCCAATCATTGTTCTACTTGTAGAACGTTACAATTAATTTCCGTTAAAGGATTAACAATGGGGCTCGTAGTTCACTTAAACTTGAAGATCAAAAAATTGGCGATTGTTACTGTTTAGATGCTTTGCATATCGGTTTCTTAGACTATATAGAAGCAACATATACAAAGATTTAAACCGTCTACCTGTTCCAATCATTGTTCTACTTTTCGAAATTTACAAATAATTTCCATTAAAGGATTAACAATGGGGCTCGTTGTTCACTTAATCTTGAAGAACAAAAAATTGGCGAATGGTACTGTTTGGATGCTTTGCATATATGTTTCTTCGACTATATAGAAGCAATATATACATTGATTTCAACCGTCTACCTGTTCCATTCATTGTTCTACTTGTCGAATGTTACAAATAATTTCCGTTTCATGATTAACAATGGGGCTCGTAGTTCACTTAAACTTGAAGATCAAATAATTGGCGAATTGTACTGTTTGGATGATATGCAGATATGTTTCTTAGACTATATAGAAGCAATATAAACAATGATTTCAACCGTCTACCTGTTCTATTCATTGTTCTACTTGTCGAAAATTACAAATAATTTCCGATAAAGGATTAATCATTGAAGCTCATTGTTCACTTAAACTTGAAGAACAAAAAATTGGCGAATGGTACTGTTTGGATGCTTTGCGTACATGTTTCTTAGACTATATGGAAGCAATATATACAAAGATTTCAACCGTCTACGTGTTCCAATCATTGTTCTACTTGTAGAAAGTTACAATTAATTTCCGTTAAAGGATTAACAATGGGCTCGTAGTTCACTTAAACTTGAAGAACAAAAAATTCGTGAATTGTACAGTTTGGATGCTTTGCATATATGTTTCGTAGATTATATAGAAGCAATATATACAATGATTTCAACCGTCTACCTGATCCATTCATTGATTTACTTGTCGAAATTTACAAATAATTTCCTTTAAAGGATTCGCAATGGGGCTCGTAGTTCACTTAAACTTGAAGAACAAAAAATTGGCGAATTGTACTGTTTGGATGCTTTGCATATATGTTTCTTAGACTATATAGAAGCAATATATACAAAGATTTCAACCGTCTACCTGTTCCATTCATTGTTTTACTTGTCGAAAGTTAGAAATAATTACCGTTAAAGAAATAACAATGGGGATCGTAGTTCACTGAAACTTGAAGAACAATAAATTGGCGAATTGTACTGTTTGGATGCTTTGCACATATGTTTCTTAGACTATATAGAAGCAATATATACAATGATTTCAACCGTCTACATGATCCATTCATTGTTCTACTTGTCGAAATTTAGAAATAATTTCCTTTAAAGGATTAACAATGGGGTTCTTTGTTCACTTAAACTTGAAGAACAATGAATTGGCGAATTGTACTGTTTGGATGCTTTGCACATATGTTTCTTAGACTATATAGAAGCAATATATACAATGATTTCAACCGTCTACCAGTTCCATTCCTTGTTCTACTTGTCGAAAGTTACAAATAATTTCCTTTAAAGGATTAACAATGGGGCTCGTTGTTCACTTAAACTTGAAGAACAATGAATTGGCGACTTGTACTGTTTGGATGCTTTGCATATATGTTTCTTAGGCTATACTGAAGCAATATATACAATGATTTCAACCGTCTACCTATTCCATTCATTATTCTACTTGCCGAAATTTACAAATAATTTCCTTTAAAGGATTAACAATGGGGCTCGTTGTTCACTTAAACTTGAAGAACAAAAAATTGGCGAATGGTACTGTTTGGATGCTTTGCATATATGTTTCTTAGACTATACAGAAGCAATATATACAATGATTTCAACCGTCTACCTGTTCCAGTCACTGTTCTACTTGTCGAAATATACAAATAATTTCCTTTAAAGGATTAACAATGGGGTTCGTTGTTCACTTAAACTTGAAGAACAATGAATTGGCGACTTGTACTGTTTGGATGCTTTGCACATATGTTTCTTAGACTATATAGAAGCAATATATACAATGATTTCAACCGTCTACCTGTTCCATTCCTTGTTCTACTTGTCGAAAGTTACAAATAATTTCCTTTAAAGGATTAACAATGGGGTTCGTTGTTCACTTAAACTTGAAGAACAATGAATTGGCGACTTGTACTGTTTGGATGCTTTGCATATATGTTTCTTAGGCTATACTGAAGCAATATATACAATGATTTCAACCGTCTACCTATTCCATTCATTATTCTACTTGCCGAAATTTACAAATAATTTCCTTTAAAGGATTAACAATGGGGATCGTAGTTCACTTAAACTTGAAGGACAAAAAATTGGCGAATTGTACTGTTTGGATGCTTTGCATATATGTTTCGTAGACTATATAGAAGCAATATATACAATGATTTCAACCGTCTACATGATCCATTCATTGTTCTACTTGTCGAAATTTACAAATAATTTCCTTTAAAGGATTAACAATGGGGTTCGTTGTTCACTTAAACTTGAAGAACAATGAATTGGCGAATTGTACTGTTTGGATGCTTTGCACATATGTTTCTTAGACTATATAGAAGCAATATATACAATGATTTCAACCGTCTACCAGTTCCATTCCTTGTTCT
The DNA here is from genome assembly GCA_963989415.1 of Cerceris ruficornis. Lineage (NCBI taxonomy): Eukaryota > Metazoa > Arthropoda > Insecta > Hymenoptera > Crabronidae > Cerceris > Cerceris ruficornis. Next base: position 439,777 of record CAXDIW010000111.1, on the reverse strand, counting down.
ACTTGTCGAAAGTTACAATTAATTTCCGTTAAAGGATTAACAATGGGGCTCGTAGTTCACTTAAACTTGAAGATCAAAAAATTGGCGATTGTTACTGTTTAGATGCTTTGCATATCGGTTTCTTAGACTATATAGAAGCAACATATACAATGATTTCAACCGTCTACCTGTTCTATTCATTGTTCTACTTGTCGAAAATTACAAATAATTTCCGATAAAGGATTAATCATTGAAGCTCATTGTTCACTTAAACTTGAAGAACAAAAAATTGGCGAATTGTACTGTTTGGATGCTTTGCATATATGTTTCTTAGACTATATAGAAGCAATATATACAAAGATTTCAACCGTCTACCTGTTCCATTCATTGTTTTACTTGTCGAAAGTTAGAAATAATTACCGTTAAAGAAATAACAATGGGGATCGTAGTTCACTGAAACTTGAAGAACAATAAATTGGCGAATTGTACTGTTTGGATGCTTTGCACATATGTTTCTTAGACTATATAGAAGCAATATATACAATGATTTCAACCGTCTACATGATCCATTCATTGTTCTACTTGTCGAAATTTAGAAATAATTTCCTTTAAAGGATTAACAATGGGGTTCTTTGTTCACTTAAACTTGAAGAACAATGAATTGGCGAATTGTACTGTTTGGATGCTTTGCACATATGTTTCTTAGACTATATAGAAGCAATATATACAATGATTTCAACCGTCTACCAGTTCCATTCCTTGTTCTACTTGTCGAAAGTTACAAATAATTTCCTTTAAAGGATTAACAATGGGGCTCGTTGTTCACTTAAACTTGAAGAACAATGAATTGGCGACTTGTACTGTTTGGATGCTTTGCATATATGTTTCTTAGGCTATACTGAAGCAATATATACAATGATTTCAACCGTCTACCTATTCCATTCATTATTCTACTTGCCGAAATTTACAAATAATTTCCTTTAAAGGATTAACAATGGGGCTCGTTGTTCACTTAAACTTGAAGAACAAAAAATTGGCGAATGGTACTGTTTGGATGCTTTGCATATATGTTTCTTAGACTATACAGAAGCAATATATACAATGATTTCAACCGTCTACCTGTTCCAGTCACTGTTCTACTTGTCGAAATATACAAATAATTTCCTTTAAAGGATTAACAATGGGGTTCGTTGTTCACTTAAACTTGAAGAACAATGAATTGGCGACTTGTACTGTTTGGATGCTTTGCACATATGTTTCTTAGACTATATAGAAGCAATATATACAATGATTTCAACCGTCTACCTGTTCCATTCCTTGTTCTACTTGTCGAAAGTTACAAATAATTTCCTTTAAAGGATTAACAATGGGGTTCGTTGTTCACTTAAACTTGAAGAACAATGAATTGGCGACTTGTACTGTTTGGATGCTTTGCATATATGTTTCTTAGGCTATACTGAAGCAATATATACAATGATTTCAACCGTCTACCTATTCCATTCATTATTCTACTTGCCGAAATTTACAAATAATTTCCTTTAAAGGATTAACAATGGGGATCGTAGTTCACTTAAACTTGAAGGACAAAAAATTGGCGAATTGTACTGTTTGGATGCTTTGCATATATGTTTCGTAGACTATATAGAAGCAATATATACAATGATTTCAACCGTCTACATGATCCATTCATTGTTCTACTTGTCGAAATTTACAAATAATTTCCTTTAAAGGATTAACAATGGGGTTCGTTGTTCACTTAAACTTGAAGAACAATGAATTGGCGAATTGTACTGTTTGGATGCTTTGCACATATGTTTCTTAGACTATATAGAAGCAATATATACAATGATTTCAACCGTCTACCAGTTCCATTCCTTGTTCTACTTGTCGAAAGTTACAATTAATTTCCGTTAAAGGATTAACAATGGGGCTCGTAGTTCACTTAAACTTGAAGATCAAAAAATTGGCGATTGTTACTGTTTAGATGCTTTGCATATCGGTTTCTTAGACTATATAGAAGCAACATATACAATGATTTCAACCGTCTACCTGTTCTATTCATTGTTCTACTTGTCGAAAATTACAAATAATTTCCGATAAAGGATTAATCATTGAAGCTCATTGTTCACTTAAACTTGAAGAACAAAAAATTGGCGAATTGTACTGTTTGGATGCTTTGCATATATGTTTCTTAGACTATATAGAAGCAATATATACAAAGATTTCAACCGTCTACCTGTTCCATTCATTGTTTTACTTGTCGAAAGTTAGAAATAATTACCGTTAAAGAAATAACAATGGGGATCGTAGTTCACTGAAACTTGAAGAACAATAAATTGGCGAATTGTACTGTTTGGATGCTTTGCACATATGTTTCTTAGACTATATAGAAGCAATATATACAATGATTTCAACCGTCTACATGATCCATTCATTGTTCTACTTGTCGAAATTTAGAAATAATTTCCTTTAAAGGATTAACAATGGGGTTCTTTGTTCACTTAAACTTGAAGAACAATGAATTGGCCAATTGTACTGTTTGGATGCTTTGCACATATGTTTCTTAGACTATATAGAAGCAATATATACAATGATTTCAACCGTCTACCAGTTCCATTCCTTGTTCTACTTGTCGAAAGTTACAAATAATTTCCTTTAAAGGATTAACAATGGGGCTCGTTGTTCACTTAAACTTGAAGAACAATGAATTGGCGACTTGTACTGTTTGGATGCTTTGCATATATGTTTCTTAGGCTATACTGAAGCAATATATACAATGATTTCAACCGTCTACCTATTCCATTCATTATTCTACTTGCCGAAATTTACAAATAATTTCCTTTAAAGGATTAACAATGGGGCTCGTTGTTCACTTAAACTTGAAGAACAAAAAATTGGCGAATGGTACTGTTTGGATGCTTTGCATATATGTTTCTTAGACTATACAGAAGCAATATATACAATGATTTCAACCGTCTACCTGTTCCAGTCACTGTTCTACTTGTCGAAATATACAAATAATTTCCTTTAAAGGATTAACAATGGGGTTCGTTGTTCACTTAAACTTGAAGAACAAAGAATTGGCGAATGGTACTGTTTAGATGCTTTGCATATATGTTTCTTAGACTATATAGAAGCAAAATATACATTGATTTCAACCGTCTACCTGTTCCATTCATTGTTCTACTTGTCGAAATTTACAAATAATTTCCTTTAAAGGAGTAACAATGGGGCTCGTAGTTCACTTAAACTTGAAGAACAAAAAATTGGCGAATGGTCCTATTTGGATGCTTTGCATATATGTTTCTTAGACTATATAGAAGCAATATTTACAAAGATTTCAACCGTCTACCTGTTCCATTCATTGTTCTACTTGTCGAAAGTTACAAATAATTTCCGATAACGGATTAACCATTGGGGCTCATTGTTCACTTAAACTTGAAGAACAAAAAATTGGCGAATTGTACTGTTTGGATGCTTTGCATATATGTTTCATAGACTATATAGGTGCAATATATACAAAGATTTCAACCGTCTACCTGTTCCATTCATTGTTCTACTTGTCGAAAGTTACAAATAATTTCCTTTAAAGGATTAACAATGGGGCTCATTGTTCACTTAAACTCGAAGAACAAAAAATTGGCGAATTGTACTGTTTGGATGCTTTGCATATATGTTTCTTAGACTATATAGAAGCAATATATACAAAGATTTCAACCGTATACCTGTTCCATTCATTGTTCTACTTGTCGAAAGTTACAAATAATTTCCTTTAAAGGATTAACCATTGGGGCTCATTGTTCACTTAAACTTGAAGAACAAAAAATTGGCGAATTGTACTGTTTGGATGCTTTGCATATATGTTTCTTATACTATATAGAAGCAATATATACAAAGATTTCAACCGTCTACCTGTTCCATTCATTGTTCTACTTGTCGAAAGTTACAAATAATTTCCTTTAAAGGATTAACAATGGGGCTCGTTGTTCACTTAAACTTGAAGAACAATAAATTGGCGAATGGTACTGTTTGGATGCTTTGCATATATGTTTCTTAGACTATATGGAAGCAATATATACAAATATTTCAACCGTCTACGTGTGCCAATCATTGTTCTACTCGTCGAAATTTACAAATAATTTCCTTTAAAGGATTAACAATGGGGCTCATTGTTCACTTAAACTTGAAGAACATAAAATTGGCGAATTGTACTGTTTGGATGCTTTGCATATATGTTTTTCAGACTATATAGAAGCAATATATACAAAGATTTCAACCGGCTACCTGTTCCATTCATTGTTCTACTTGTCGAAAGTTACAAATAATTTCCGATAAAGGATTAACAATGGGGCTCATTGTTCACTTAAACTTGAAGAACAAAAAATTGGCGAATGGTACTGTTTGGATGCTTTGCATATATGTTTCTTAGACTATATGGAAGCAATATATACAAATATTTCAACCGTCTACGTGTGCCAATCATTGTTCTACCTGTCGAAATTTACTAATAATTTCCTTTAAAGGATTAACAATGGGGCTCGTTGTTCACTTAAACTTGAAGAACAATAAATTGGCGAATTGTACTGTTTGGATGCTATGCATATATGTTTCTTAGACTATATAGAAGCAATATATACAAAGATTTCAACCGTCTACGTGTTCCAATCATTGTTCTACTTGTAGAAAGTTATAATTAATTTCCGTTAAAGGATTAACAATGGGGCTCATTGTTCACTTAAACTTGAAGAACAAAAAATTGGCGAATGGTAATATTTGGTTGCTTTGCGTACATGTTTCTTAGACTATATGGAAGCAATATATACAAAGATTTCAACCGTCGGCGTGTTCCAATCATTGTTCTACTTGTCGAAATTTACAAATAATTTCCTTTAAAGGATTAACAATGGGGCTCGTAGTTCACTTAAACTTGAAGAACAAAAAATTGGCGAATGGTACTGTTTGGATGCTTTGCGTACATGTTTCTTAGACTATATGGAAGCAATATATACAAAGATTTCAACCGTCGGCGTGTTCCAATCATTGTTCTACTTGTCGAAATTTACAAATAATTTCCTTTAAAGGATTAACAATGGGGCTCATTGTTCACTTAAACTTGAAGAACAAAAAATTGGCGAATGGTACTGTTTGGATGCTTTGCGTACATGTTTCTTAGACCATATGGAAGCAATATATACAAAGATTTCAACCGTCTACGTGTTCCAATCATTGTTCTACTTGTCGAAATTTACAAATAATTTCCTTTAAAGGATTAACAATGGGGCTCGTTGTTCACTTAAACTTGAAGAACAATAAATTGGCGAATTGTACTGTTTGGATGCTTTGCATATATGTTTCTTAGACTATATAGAAGCAATATATAGAAAGATTTCAACCGTCTAACTGTTCCATTCATTGTTCTACTTGTCGAAAGTTAGAAATAATTTCCGTTAAAGGATTAACAATGGGGCTCGTAGTTCACTTAAACTTGAAGAACAAAAAATTGGCGAATGGTCCTATTTGGATGCTTTGCATATAGGTTGCTTAGACTATATAGAAGCAACATATACAAAGATTTCAACCGTCTACCAGTTCCATTCATTGTTCTACTTGTCGAAAGTTACAAATAATTTCCGATAAAGGATTAACAATGGGGCTCATTGTTCACTTCAACTTGAAGAACAAAGAATTGGCGAATGGTACTGTTTAGATGCTTTGCATATATGTTTCTTAGACTATATAGAAGCAAAATATACATTGATTTCAACCGTCTACCTGTTCCATTCATTGTTCTACTTGTCGAAATTTACAAATAATTTCCTTTAAAGGAGTAACAATGGGGCTCGTAGTTCACTTAAACTTGAAGAACAAAAAATTGGCGAATGGTCCTATTTGGATGCTTTGCATATATGTTTCTTAGACTATATAGAAGCAATATGTACAAAGATTTCAACCGTCTACGTGTTCCAATCATTGTTCTACTTGTCGAAATTTACAAATAATTTCCTTTAAAGGATTAACAATGGGGCTCGTTGTTCACTTAAACTTGAAGAACAATAAATTGGCGAATTGTACTGTTTGGATGCTTTGCATATATGTTTCTTAGACTATATAGAAGCAATATATAGAAAGATTTCAACCGTCTAACTGTTCCATTCATTGTTCTACTTGTCGAAAGTTAGAAATAATTTCCGTTAAAGGATTAACAATGGGACTCGTAGTTCACTTAAACTTGAAGAACAAATAATTGGCGAATGGTACTGTTTAGATGCTTTGCATATATGTTTCCTAGACTATATAGAAGCAAAATATACATTGATTTCAACCGTCTACCTGTTCCATTCATTGTTCTACTTGTCGAAATTTACAAATAATTTCCTTTAAAAGAGTAACAATGGGGCTCGTAGTTCACTTAAACTTGAAGAACAAAAAATTGGCGAATGGTCCTATTTGGATGCTTTGCATATAGGTTGCTTAGACTATATAGAAGCAACATATACAAAGATTTCAACCGTCTACCAGTTCCATTCATTGTTCTACTTGTCGAAAGTTACAAACAATTTCCGATAAAGGATTAACAATGGGGCTCATTGTTCACTTAAACTTGAAGAACAAAGAATTGGCGAATGGTACTGTTTAGATGCTTTGCATATATGTTTCTTAGACTATATAGAAGCAAAATATATATTGATTTCAACCGTCTACCTGTTCCATTCATTGTTCTACTTGTCGAAATTTACAAATAATTTCCTTTAAAGGAGTAACAATGGGGCTCGTAGTTCACTTAAACTTGAAGAACAAAAAATTGGCGAATGGTCCTATTTGGATGCTTTGCATATATGTTTCTTAGACTATATAGAAGCAATATGTACAAAGATTTCAACCGTCTACCTGTTCCATTCATTGTTCTACTTGTCGAAATTTACAAATAATTTCCTTTAAAGGATTAACAATGGGGCTCATTGTTCACTTAAACTTGAAGAACAAAAAATTGGCGAATGGTACTGTTTGGATGCTTTGCGTACATGTTTCTTAGACCATATGGAAGCAATATATACAAAGATTTCAACCGTCTACGTGTTCCAATCATTGTTCTACTTGTCGAAATTTACAAATAATTTCCTTTAAAGGATTAACAATGGGTCTCGTTGTTCACTTAAACTTGAAGAACAATAAATTGGCGAATTGTACTGTTTGGATGCTTTGCATATATGTTTCTTAGACTATATAGAAGCAATATATAGAAAGATTTCAACCGTCTAACTGTTCCATTCATTGTTCTACTTGTCGAAAGTTAGAAATAATTTCCGTTAAAGGATTAACAATGGGACTCGTAGTTCACTTAAACTTGAAGAACAAAAAATTGGCGAATTGTACTGTTTGGATGCTTTGCATATAGGTTGCTTAGACTATATAGAAGCAACATATACAAAGATTTCAACCGTCTACCAGTTCCATTCATTGTTCTACTTGTCGAAAGTTACAAATAATTTCCTTTAAAGGATTAACAATGGGGCTCATTGATCACTTAAACTCGAAGAACAAAAAATTGGCGAATTGTACTGTTTGGATGCTTTGCATATATGTTTCTTAGACTATATAGAAGCAATATATACAAAGATTTCAACCTTATACCTGTTCCATTCATTGTTCTACTTGTCGAAAGTTACAAATAATTTCCTTTAAAGGATTAACCATTGGGGCTCATTGTTCACTTAAACTTGAAGAACAAAAAATTGGCGAATTGTACTGTTTGGATGCTTTGCACATATGTTTCTTATACTATATAGAAGCAATATATACAAAGATTTCAACCGTCTACCTGTTCCATTCATTGTTCTACTTGTCGAAAGTTACAAATAATTTCCTTTAAAGGATTAACAATGGGGCTCGTTGTTCACTTATACTTGAAGAACAATAAATTGGCGAATTGTACTGTTTGGATGCTTTGCATATATGTTTCTTAGACTATATAGAAGCAATATATAGAAAGATTTCAACCGTCTAACTGTTCCATTCATTGTTCTACTTGTCGAAAGTTAGAAATAATTTCCGTTAAAGGATTAACAATGGGACTCGTAGTTCACTTAAACTTGAAGAACAAAAAATTGGCGAATTGTACTGTTTGGATGCTTTGCATATAGGTTGCTTAGACTATATAGAAGCAACATATACAAAGATTTCAACCGTCTACCAGTCCCATTCATTGTTCTACTTGTCGAAAGTTAGAAATAATTTCCGATAAAGGATTAACAATGGGGCTCATTGTTCACTTAAACTTGAAGAACAAAGAATTGGCGAATGGTACTGTTTAGATGCTTTGCATATATGTTTCTTAGACTATATAGAAGCAAAATATACATTGATTTCAACCGTCTACCTGTTCCATTCATTGTTCTACTTGTCGAAATTTACAAATAATTTCCTTTAAAGGAGTAACAATGGGGCTCGTAGTTCACTTAAACTTGAAGAACAAAAAATTGGCGAATGGTCCTATTTGGATGCTTTGCATATATGTTTCTTAGACTATATAGAAGCAATATGTACAAAGATTTCAACCGTCTACCTGTTCCATTCATTGTTCTACTTGTCGAAAGTTACAAATAATTTCCGATAACGGATTAACCATTGGGGCTCATTGTTCACTTAAACTTGAAGAACAAAAAATTGGCGAATTGTACTGTTTGGATGCTTTGCATATATGTTTCTTAGACTATATAGAAGCAATATATACAAAGATTTCAACCGTATACCTGTTCCATTCATTGTTCTACTTGTCGAAAGTTACAAATAATTTCCTTTAAAGGATTAACCATTGGGGCTCATTGTTCACTTAAACTTGAAGAACAAAAAATTGGCGAATTGTACTGTTTGGATGCTTTGCATATATGTTTCTTATACTATATAGAAGCAATATATACAAAGATTTCAACCGTCTACCTGTTCCATTCATTGTTCTACTTGCCGAAAGTTAGAAATAATTTCCGTTAAAGGATTAACAATGGGACTCGTAGTTCACTTAAACTTGAAGAACAATAAATTGGCGAATTGTACTGTTTGGATGCTTTGCATATATGTTTCTTAGACTATATAGAAGCAATATATAGAAAGATTTCAACCGTCTAACTGTTCCATTCATTGTTCTACTTGTCGAAAGTTAGAAATAATTTCCGTTAAAGGATTAACAATGGGGCTCGTTGTTCACTTATACTTGAAGAACAATAAATTGGCGAATTGTACTGTTTGGATGCTTTGCATATATGTTTCTTAGACTATATAGAAGCAATATATAGAAAGATTTCAACCGTCTAACTGTTCCATTCATTGTTCTACTTGTCGAAAGTTAGAAATAATTTCCGTTAAAGGATTAACAATGGGACTCGTAGTTCACTTAAACTTGAAGAACAAAAAATTGGCGAATTGTACTGTTTGGATGCTTTGCATATAGGTTGCTTAGACTATATAGAAGCAACATATACAAAGATTTCAACCGTCTACCAGTTCCATTCATTGTTCTACTTGTCGAAAGTTACAAATAATTTCCGATAACGGATTAACCATTGGGGCTCGTAGTTCACTTAAACTTGAAGAGCAAGAAATTGGCGAATTGTACTGTTTGGATGCTTTGCATATATGTTTCTTAGACTATATAGAAGCAATATATACATTGATTTCAACGGTCTACCTGTTCCATTCATTGTTCTACTTGTCGCAAGTTACAAATAATTTCCGTTAAAGGATTAACAATGGGGCTCGTAGTTCACTTAAACTTGAAGAACAAAAAATTGTCGAATTGTACTGTTTGGATGCTTTGCATATATGTTTCTTAGACTATTTATAAGTAATATATAAAAAGATTTCACCCGTCTACCTGTACTATTCATTGTTCTACTTGTAGAAAGTTACAAATAATTTCCGTTTCATGATTATCAATGGGGCTCGTTGTTCACTTAAACTTGAAGAACAAAAAATTGGCGAATGGTACTGTTTGGATGCTTTGCATATATGTTTCTTAGATTATATAGAAGCAATATATACAAAGATTTCAACCGTCTACCTGTTCTATTCATTGTTCTACTTGTCGAAAGTTACAAATAATTTCCGTTAATGGATTAACAATGGGGCTCGTTGTTCACTTAAACTTGAAGAACAATAAATTGGCGAATTGTACTGTTTGGATGCTTTGCATATATGTTTCTTAGACTATATAGAAGCAATATATACATTGATTTCAACCGTCTACCTGTTCCATTCATTGTTCTACTTGTCGAATGTTACAAATAATTTCCGATAAAGGATTAACAATGGGGCTCATTGTTCACTTAAACTTGAAGAACAAAAAATTGGCGAATGGTACTGTTTGGATGCTTTGCATATATGTTTCTTCGACCATATGGAAGCAATATATACAAAGATTTCAACCGTCTACGTGTTCCAATCATTGTTCTACTTGTCGAAATTTACAAATAATTTCCTTTAAAGGATTAACAATGGGGCTCGTTGTTCACTTAAACTTGAAGAACAATAAATTGGCGAATTGTACTGTTTGGATGCTTTGCATATATGTTTCTTAGACAATATAGAAGCAATATATAGAAAGATTTCAACCGTCTAACTGTTCCATTCCTTGTTCTACTTGTCGAAAGTTAGAAATAATTTCCGTTAAAGGATTAACAATGGGACTCGTAGTTCACTTAAACTTGAAGAACAAAGAATTGGCGAATGGTACTGTTTAGATGCTTTGCATATATGTTTCTTAGACTATATAGAAGCAATATATAGAAAGATTTCAACCGTCTAACTGTTCCATTCATTGTTCTACTTGTCGAAAGTTACAAATAATTTCCGTTAATGGATTAACAATGGGGCTCGTTGTTCACTTAAACTTGAAGAACAATAAATTGGCGAATTGTACTGTTTGGATGCTTTGCATATATGTTTCTTAGACTATATAGAAGCAATATATACAAAGAATTCAACCGTCTACCTGTTCCATTCATTGTTCTACTTGTCGAATGTTACAAATAATTTCCGATAAAGGATTAACCATTGGGGTTCATTGTTCACTTAAACTTGAATAACAAAAAATTGGCGAATGGTACTGTTTGGATGCTTTGCATGTATGTTTCTTAGACTATATGGAAGCAATATATACAAAGATTTCAACCGTCTACGTGTTCCAATCATTGTTCTACTTGTAGAAAGTTACAATTAATTTCCGTTAAAGGATTAACAATGGGGCTCGTAGTTCACTTAAACTTGAAGAACAAAAAATTGGCGAATTGTACTGTTTGGATGCTTTGCATATATGTTTCTTAGACTATATAGAAGCAATATATACATTGATTTCAACCGTCTACCTGTTCCATTCATTGTTCTACTTGTCGCAAGTTACAAATAATTTCCGTTAAAGTATTAACAATGGGGCTCGTAGTTCACTTAAACTTGAAGATCAAATAATTGTCGAATTGTACTGTTTGGATGATATGCAGATATGTTTCTTAGACTATATAGAAGCAATATAAACAATGTTTTCAACCGTCTACCTGTTCCATTCATTGTTCTACTTGTCGAAAGTTACAAATAATTTCCGATAAATGATTAACTATTGGGGCTCATTGTTCACTTAAACTTGAAGAACAAAAAATTGGCGAATGGTACTGTTTGGATGCTTTGCATATATGTTTCTTAGACTATATGGAAGCAATATATACAAAGATTTCAACCGTCTACGTGTTCCAATCATTGTTCTACTTGTAGAACGTTACAATTAATTTCCGTTAAAGGATTAACAATGGGGCTCGTAGTTCACTTAAACTTGAAGATCAAAAAATTGGCGATTGTTACTGTTTAGATGCTTTGCATATCGGTTTCTTAGACTATATAGAAGCAACATATACAAAGATTTAAACCGTCTACCTGTTCCAATCATTGTTCTACTTTTCGAAATTTACAAATAATTTCCATTAAAGGATTAACAATGGGGCTCGTTGTTCACTTAATCTTGAAGAACAAAAAATTGGCGAATGGTACTGTTTGGATGCTTTGCATATATGTTTCTTCGACTATATAGAAGCAATATATACATTGATTTCAACCGTCTACCTGTTCCATTCATTGTTCTACTTGTCGAATGTTACAAATAATTTCCGTTTCATGATTAACAATGGGGCTCGTTGTTCACTTAAACTTGAATAACAAAAAATTGGCGAATGGTACTGTTTGGATGCTTTGCATGTATGTTTCTTAGACTATATGGAAGCAATATATACAAAGATTTCAACCGTCTACGTGTTCCAATCATTGTTCTACTTGTAGAAAGTTACAATTAATTTCCGTTAAAGGATTAACAATGGGGCTCGTAGTTCACTTAAACTTGAAGAACAAAAAATTGGCGAATTGTACTGTTTGGATGCTTTGCATATATGTTTCTTAGACTATATAGAAGCAATATATACATTGATTTCAACCGTCTACCTGTTCCATTCATTGTTCTACTTGTCGCAAGTTACAAATAATTTCCGTTAAAGTATTAACAATGGGGCTCGTAGTTCACTTAAACTTGAAGATCAAATAATTGTCGAATTGTACTGTTTGGATGATATGCAGATATGTTTCTTAGACTATATAGAAGCAATATAAACAATGTTTTCAACCGTCTACCTGTTCCATTCATTGTTCTACTTGTCGAAAGTTACAAATAATTTCCGATAAATGATTAACTATTGGGGCTCATTGTTCACTTAAACTTGAAGAACAAAAAATTGGCGAATGGTACTGTTTGAATGCATTGCATATATGTTACTTAGACTATATGGAAGCAATATATACATTGATTTCAACGGTCTACCTGTTCCATTCATTGTTCTAATTGTCGAAAGTTACTAATAATTTCCGATAAAGGATTAACAATGGGGCTCATTGTTCACTTAACCTTGAAGAACAAAAAATTGGCTAATGGTACTGTTTGGATGCTTTGCATATATGTTTCTGAGACTATATGGATGCAATATATACAAATATTTCAACCGTCTACGTGTGCCAATCATTGTTCTACCTGTCGAAATTTACAAATAATTTCCTTTAAAGGATTAACAATGGGGCTCGTTGTTCACTTAAACTTGAAGAACAATAAATTGGCGAATTGTACTGTTTGGATGCTATGCATATATGTTTCTTAGACTATATAGAAGCAATATATACAAAGATTTCAACCGTCTACGTGTTCCAATCATTGTTCTACTTGTAGAAAGTTACAATTAATTTCCGTTAAAGGATTAACAATGGGGCTCATTGTTCACTTAAACTTGAAGAACAAAAAATTGGCGAATGGTACTGTTTGGATGCTTTGCGTACATGTTTCTTAGACTATATGGAAGCAATATATACAAAGATTTCAACCGTCGGCGTGTTCCAATCATTGTTCTACTTGTCGAAATTTACAAATAATTTCCTTTAAAGGATTAACAATGGGGCTCGTAGTTCACTTAAACTTGAAGAACAAAAAATTGGCGAATGGTACTGTTTGGATGCTTTGCGTACATGTTTCTTAGACTATATGGAAGCAATATATACAAAGATTTCAACCGTCGGCGTGTTCCAATCATTGTTCTACTTGTCGAAATTTACAAATAATTTCCTTTAAAGGATTAACAATGGGGCTCATTGTTCACTTAAACTTGAAGAACAAAAAATTGGCGAATGGTACTGTTTGGATGCTTTGCGTACATGTTTCTTAGACCATATGGAAGCAATATATACAAAGATTTCAACCGTCTACGTGTTCCAATCATTGTTCTACTTGTAGAAAGTTACAATTAATTTCCGTTAAAGGATTAACAATGGGGCTCATTGTTCACTTAAACTTGAAGAACAAAAAATTGGCGAATGGTACTGTTTGGATGCTTTGCGTACATGTTTATTAGACTATATGGAAGCAATATATACAATGATTTCAACCGTCTACCTGATCCATTCATTGATTTACTTGTCGAAATTTACAAATAATTTCCTTTAAAGGATTCACAATGGGGCTCGTAGTTCACTTAAACTTGAAGAACAAAAAATTGGCGAATTGTACTGTTTGGATGCTTTGCATATATGTTTCTTAGACTATATAGAAGCAATATATACAAAGATTTCAACCGTCTACCTGTTCCATTCATTGTTTTACTTGTCGAAAGTTAGAAATAATTACCGTTAAAGAAATAACAATGGGGATCGTAGTTCACTGAAACTTGAAGAACAATAAATTGGCGAATTGTACTGTTTGGATGCTTTGCACATATGTTTCTTAGACTATATAGAAGCAATATATACAATGATTTCAACCGTCTACATGATCCATTCATTGTTCTACTTGTCGAAATTTAGAAATAATTTCCTTTAAAGGATTAACAATGGGGTTCTTTGTTCACTTAAACTTGAAGAACAATGAATTGGCGAATTGTACTGTTTGGATGCTTTGCACATATGTTTCTTAGACTATATAGAAGCAATATATACAATGATTTCAACCGTCTACCAGTTCCATTCCTTGTTCTACTTGTCGAAAGTTACAAATAATTTCCTTTAAAGGATTAACAATGGGGCTCGTTGTTCACTTAAACTTGAAGAACAATGAATTGGCGACTTGTACTGTTTGGATGCTTTGCATATATGTTTCTTAGGCTATACTGAAGCAATATATACAATGATTTCAACCGTCTACCTATTCCATTCATTATTCTACTTGCCGAAATTTACAAATAATTTCCTTTAAAGGATTAACAATGGGGCTCGTTGTTCACTTAAACTTGAAGAACAAAAAATTGGCGAATGGTACTGTTTGGATGCTTTGCATATATGTTTCTTAGACTATACAGAAGCAATATATACAATGATTTCAACCGTCTACCTGTTCCAGTCACTGTTCTACTTGTCGAAATATACAAATAATTTCCTTTAAAGGATTAACAATGGGGTTCTTTGTTCACTTAAACTTGAAGAACAATGAATTGGCGACTTGTACTGTTTGGATGCTTTGCACATATGTTTCTTAGACTATATAGAAGCAATATATACAATGATTTCAACCGTCTACCTGTTCCATTCCTTGTTCTACTTGTCGAAAGTTAGAAATAATTTCCTTTAAAGAATTAACAATGGGGCTCGTTGTTCACTTAAACTTGAAGAACAATGAATTGGCGACTTGTACTGTTTGGATGCTTTGCATATATGTTTCTTAGGCTATACTGAAGCATTATATACAATGATTTCAACCGTCTACCTATTCCATTCATTATTCTACTTGCCGAAATTTACAAATAATTTCCTTTAAAGGATTAACAATGGGGATCGTAGTTCACTTAAACTTGAAGGACAAAAAATTGGCGAATTGTACTGTTTGGATGCTTTGCATATATGTTTCGTAGACTATATAGAAGCAATATATACAATGATTTCAACCGTCTTACAGTTCCATTCATTGTTCTACTTGTCGAAAGTTACAAATAATTTCCGATAAAGGATTAACAATGGGGCTCATTGTTCACTTAAACTTGAAGAACAAAGAATTGGCGAATGGTACTGTTTAGATGCTTTGCATATATGTTTCTTAGACTATATAGAAGCAATATATACATTGATTTCAACCGTCTACCTGTTCCATTCATTGTTCTACTTGTCGCAAGTTACAAATAATTTCCTTTAAAGGATTAACAATGGGGCTCGTAGTTCACTTAAACTTGAAGAACAAAAAATTGGCGAATTGTACTGTTTGGATGCTTTGCATATATGTTTCTTAGACTATATAGATGCAATATATACAAAGATTTCAACCGTCTACGTGTTCCAATCATTGTTCTACTTGTAGAAAGTTACAATTAATTTCCGTTAAAGGATTAACAATGGGGCTCATTGTTCACTTAAACTTGAAGAACAAAAAATTGGCGAATGGTACTGTTTGGATGCTTTGCGTACATGTTTCTTAGACTATATGGAAGCAATATATACAATGATTTCAACCGTCTACCTGTTCCATTCATTGTTCTACTTGTCGCAAGTTACAAATAATTTCCGTTAAAGTATTAACAATGGGGCTCGTAGTTCACTTAAACTTGAAGATCAAATAATTGACGAATTGTACTGTTTGGATGATATGCAGATATGTTTCTTAGACTATATAGAAGCAATATATATAATGATTTCAACCGTCTACCTGTTCCATTCCTTGTTCTACTTGTCGAAAGTTACAAATAATTTCCTTTAAAGGATTAACAATGGGGCTCGTTGTTCACTTAAACTTGAAGAACAATGAATTGGCGACTGGTACTGTTTGGATGCTTTGCATATATGTTTCTTAGACTATATAGAAGCTATATATACAAAGATTTCAACCGTCTACCTGTTCCATTCATTGTTCTACTTGTCGAAAATTACAAATAATTTCCGATAAAGGATTAACAATGGGGCTCATTGTTCACTTAACCTTGAAGAACAAAAAATTGGCGAATGGTACTGTTTGGATGCTTTGCATATATGTTTCTTAGACTATATGGAAGCAATATATACAAATATTTCAACCGTCTACGTGTGCCAATCATTGTTCTACTCGTCGAAATTTACAAATAATTTCCTTTAAAGGATTAACAATGGGGCTCATTGTTCACTTAAACTTGAAGAACAAAAAATTGGCGAATGGTACTGTTTGGATGCTTTGCGTACATGTTTCTTAGACTATATGGAAGCAATATATACAAAGATTTCAACCGTATACGTGTTCCAATCATTGTTCTACTTGTAGAAAGTTACAATTAATTTCCGTTAAAGGATTAACAATGGGGCTCGTAGTTCACTTAAACTTGAAGATCAAATAATTGGCGAATTGTACTGTTTGGATGATATGCAGATATGTTTCTTAGACTATATAGAAGCAATATATAGAAGGATTTCCTCCGTCTACCTGTTCCATTCATTGTTCTACTTGTAGAAAATTACAATTAATTTCCGTTAAAGTATTAACAATGGGGCTCGTAGTTCACATAAACTTGAAGAACAAAAAATTGGCGCATGGTACTGATTGGATGCTTTGCATATATGTTTCTTAGACTATGTAGAAGCAATATATATAATGATTTCAACCGTCAACCTGTTCCATTCATTGTTCTACATGTCGAAATTTACAAATAATTTCCTTTTCATGATTATCAATGGGGCTCGTTGTTTACTTAAACTTGAAGAACAATAAATTGGCAAATTGTACTGTTTGGATGCTTTGCGTACATGTTTCTTAGACTATATAGAAGCACTATATACAAAGATTTCAACCGTATACCTGTTCCATTCATTGTTCTAATTGTCGAAAGTTACTAATAATTTCCGATAAAGGATTAACAATGGGGCTCATTGTTCACTTAACCTTGAAGAACAAAAAATTGGCTAATGGTACTGTTTGGATGCTTTGCATATATGTTTCTTAGACTATATGGAAGCAATATATACAAATATTTCAACCGTCTACGTGTGCCAATCATTGTTCTACCTGTCGAAATTTACAAATAATTTCCTTTAAAGGATTAACAATGGGGCTCGTTGTTCACTTAAACTTGAAGAACAATAAATTGGCGAATTGTACTGTTTGGATGCTATGCATATATGTTTCTTAGACTATATAGAAGCAATATATACAACGATTTCAACCGTCTACGTGTTCCAATCATTGTTCTACTTGTAGAAAGTTACAATTAATTTCCGTTAAAGGATTAACAATGGGGCTCATTGTTCACTTAAACTTGAAGAACAAAAAATTGGCGAATGGTACTGTTTGGATGCTTTGCGTACATGTTTCTTAGACTATATGGAAGCAATATATACAAAGATTTCAACCGTCGGCGTGTTCCAATCATTGTTCTACTTGTCGAAATTTACAAATAATTTCCTTTAAAGGATTAACAATGGGGCTCGTAGTTCACTTAAACTTGAAGAACAAAAAATTGGCGAATGGTACTGTTTGGATGCTTTGCGTACATGTTTCTTAGACTATATGGAAGCAATATATACAAAGATTTCAACCGTCGGCGTGTTCCAATCATTGTTCTACTTGTCGAAATTTACAAATAATTTCCTTTACAGGATTAACAATGGGGCTCATTGTTTACTTAAACTTGAAGAACAAAAAATTGGCGAATGGTACTGTTTGGATGCTTTGCGTACATGTTTCTTAGACCATATGGAAGCAATATATACAAAGATTTCAACCGTCTACGTGTTCCAATCATTGTTCTACTTGTCGAAATTTACAAATAATTTCCTTTAAAGGATTAACAATGGGGCTCGTTGTTCACTTAAACTTGAAGAACAATAAATTGGCGAATTGTACTGTTTGGATGCTTTGCATATATGTTTCTTAGACTATATAGAAGCAATATATAGAAAGATTTCAACCGTCTAACTGTTCCATTCATTGTTCTACTTGTCGAAAGTTAGAAATAATTTCCGTTAAAGGATTAACAATGGGACTCGTAGTTCACTTAAACTTGAAGAACAAAGAATTGGCGAATGGTACTGTTTAGATGCTTTGCATATATGTTTCTTAGACTATATAGAAGCAAAATATACATTGATTTCAACCGTCTACCTGTTCCATTCATTGTTCTACTTGTCGAAATTTACAAATAATTTCCTTTAAAGGAGTAACAATGGGGCTCGTAGTTCACTTAAACTTGAAGAACAAAAAATTGGCGAATGGTCCTATTTGGATGCTTTGCATATAGGTTGCTTAGACTATATAGAAGCAACATATACAAAGATTTCAACCGTCTACCAGTTCCATTCATTGTTCTACTTGTCGAAAGTTACAAATAATTTCCGATAAAGGATTAACAATGGGGCTCATTGTTCACTTAAACTTGAAGAACAAAGAATTGGCGAATGGTACTGTTTAGATGCTTTGCATATATGTTTCTTAGACTATATAGAAGCAAAATATACATTGATTTCAACCGTCTACCTGTTCCATTCATTGTTCTACTTGTCGAAATTTACAAATAATTTCCTTTAAAGGAGTAACAATGGGGCTCGTAGTTCACTTAAACTTGAAGAACAAAAAATTGGCGAATGGTCCTATTTGGATGCTTTGCATATATGTTTCTTAGACTATATAGAAGCAATATGTACAAAGATTTCAACCGTCTACCTGTTCCATTCATTGTTCTACTTGTCGAAAGTTACAAATAATTTCCGATAACGGATTAACCATTGGGGCTCATTGTTCACTTAAACTTGAAGAACAAAAAATTGGCGAATTGTACTGTTTGGATGCTTTGCATATATGTTTCATAGACTATATAGGTGCAATATATACAAAGATTTCAACCGTCTACCTGTTCCATTCATTGTTCTACTTGTCGAAAGTTACAAATAATTTCCTTTAAAGGATTAACAATGGGGCTCATTGTTCACTTAAACTCGAAGAACAAAAAATTGGCGAATTGTACTGTTTGGATGCTTTGCATATATGTTTCTTAGACTATATAGAAGCAATATATACAAAGATTTCAACCGTATACCTGTTCCATTCATTGTTCTACTTGTCGAAAGTTACAAATAATTTCCTTTAAAGGATTAACCATTGGGGCTCATTGTTCACTTAAACTTGAAGAACAAAAAATTGGCGAATTGTACTGTTTGGATGCTTTGCATATATGTTTCTTATACTATATAGAAGCAATATATACAAAGATTTCAACCGTCTACCTGTTCCATTCATTGTTCTACTTGTCGAAAGTTACAAATAATTTCCTTTAAAGGATTAACAATGGGGCTCGTTGTTCACTTAAACTTGAAGAACAATAAATTGGCGAATTGTACTGTTTGGATGCTTTGCATATATGTTTCTTAGACTATATAGAAGCAATATATAGAAAGATTTCAACCGTCTAACTGTTCCATTCATTGTTCTACTTGTCGAAAGTTAGAAATAATTTCCGTTAAAGGATTAACAATGGGACTCGTAGTTCACTTAAACTTGAAGAACAAAAAATTGGCGAATTGTACTGTATGGATGCTTTGCATATAGGTTGCTTAGACTATATAGAAGCAACATATACAAAGATTTCAACCGTCTACCAGTTCCATTCATTGTTCTACTTGTCGAAAGTTACAAATAATTTCCGATAAAGGATTAACAATGGGGCTCATTGTTCACTTAAACTTGAAGAACAAAGAATTGGCGAATGGTACTGTTTAGATGCTTTGCATATATGTTTCTTAGACTATATAGAAGCAAAATATACATTGATTTCAACCGTCTAACTGTTCCATTCATTGTTCTACTTGTCGAAATTTACAAATAATTTCCTTTAAAGGATTAACAATGGGGCTCGTAGTTCACTTAAACTTGAAGAACAAAAAATTGGCGAATGGTCCTATTTGGATGCTTTGCATATATGTTTCTTAGACTATATAGAAGCAATATGTACAAAGATTTCAACCGTCTACCTGTTCCATTCATTGTTCTACTTGTCGAAAGTTACAAATAATTTCCTTTAAAGGATTAACAATGGGGCTCGTAGTTCACTTAAACTTGAAGAGCAAAAAATTGGCGAATTGTACTGTTTGGATGCTTTGCATATATGTTTCTTGGACTATATAGAAGCAATATATACAATGATTTCAATCGTCTACCTGTTCCATTCATTGTTCTACTTGTCGAAAGTTACAAATAATTTCCTTTAAAGGATTAACAATGGGGCTCATTGTTCACTTAAACTCGAAGAACAAAAAATTGGCGAATTGTACTGTTTGGATGCTTTGCATATATGTTTCGTAGACTATATAGAAGCAATATATACAATGATTTCAACCGTCTTACAGTTCCATTCATTGTTCTACTTGTCGAAAGTTACAAATAATTTCCGATAAAGGATTAACAATGGGGCTCATTGTTCACTTAAACTTGAAGAACAAAGAATTGGCGAATGGTACTGTTTAGATGCTTTGCATATATGTTTCTTAGACTATATAGAAGCAATATATACATTGATTTCAACCGTCTACCTGTTCCATTCATTGTTCTACTTGTCGCAAGTTACAAATAATTTCCTTTAAAGGATTAACAATGGGGCTCGTAGTTCACTTAAACTTGAAGAACAAAAAATTGGCGAATTGTACTGTTTGGATGCTTTGCATATATGTTTCTTAGACTATATAGAAGCAATATATACAAAGATTTCAACCGTCTACGTGTTCCAATCATTGTTCTACTTGTAGAAAGTTACAATTAATTTCCGTTAAAGGATTAACAATGGGGCTCATTGTTCACTTAAACTTGAAGAACAAAAAATTGGCGAATGGTACTGTTTGGATGCTTTGCGTACATGTTTCTTAGACTATATGGAAGCAATATATACAATGATTTCAACCGTCTACCTGTTCCATTCATTGTTCTACTTGTCGCAAGTTACAAATAATTTCCGTTAAAGTATTAACAATGGGGCTCGTAGTTCACTTAAACTTGAAGATCAAATAATTGACGAATTGTACTGTTTGGATGATATGCAGATATGTTTCTTAGACTATATAGAAGCAATATATATAATGATTTCAACCGTCTACCTGTTCCATTCCTTGTTCTACTTGTCGAAAGTTACAAATAATTTCCTTTAAAGGATTAACAATGGGGCTCGTTGTTCACTTAAACTTGAAGAACAATGAATTGGCGAATGGTACTGTTTGCATGCTTTGCATATATGTTTCTCAGACTATATGGAAGCAATATATACAAATAGTTCAACCGTCTACGTGTGCCAATCATTGTTCTACTCGTCGAAATTTACAAATAATTTCCTTTAAAGGATTAACAATGGGGCTCATTGTTCACTTAAACTTGAAGAACAAAAAATTGGCGAATTGTACTGTTTGGATGCTTTGCATATATGTTTCTTAGACTATATAGAAGCAATATATATAATGATTTCAACCGTCTACCTGTTCCATTCCTTGTTCTACTTGTCGAAAGTTACAAATAATTTCCTTTAAAGGATTAACAATGGGGCTCGTTGTTCACTTAAACTTGAAGAACAATGAATTGTCGACTGGTACTGTTTGGATGCTTTGCATATATGTTTCTTAGACTATATAGAAGCTATATATACAAAGATTTCAACCGTCTACCTGTTCCATTCATTGTTCTACTTGTCGAAAATTACAAATAATTTCCGATAAAGGATTAACAATGGGGCTCATTGTTCACTTAACCTTGAAGAACAAAAAATTGGCGAATGGTACTGTTTGGATGCTTTGCATATATGTTTCTTAGACTATATGGAAGCAATATATACAAATATTTCAACCGTCTACGTGTGCCAATCATTGTTCTACTCGTCGAAATTTACAAATAATTTCCTTTAAAGGATTAACAATGGGGCTCATTGTTCACTTAAACTTGAAGAACAAAAAATTGGCGAATGGTACTGTTTGGATGCTTTGCGTACATGTTTCTTAGACTATATGGAAGCAATATATACAAAGATTTCAACCGTATACGTGTTCCAATCATTGTTCTACTTGTAGAAAGTTACAATTAATTTCCGTTAAAGGATTAACAATGGGGCTCGTAGTTCACTTAAACTTGAAGATCAAATAATTGGCGAATTGTACTGTTTGGATGATATGCAGATATGTTTCTTAGACTATATAGAAGCAATATATAGAAGGATTTCCTCCGTCTACCTGTTCCATTCATTGTTCTACTTGTAGAAAATTACAATTAATTTCCGTTAAAGTATTAACAATGGGGCTCGTAGTTCACATAAACTTGAAGAACAAAAAATTGGCGCATGGTACTGATTGGATGCTTTGCATATATGTTTCTTAGACTATGTAGAAGCAATATATATAATGATTTCAACCGTCAACCTGTTCCATTCATTGTTCTGCATGTCGAAATTTACAAATAATTTCCTTTTCATGATTATCAATGGGGCTCGTTGTTTACTTAAACTTGAAGAACAATAAATTGGCAAATTGTACTGTTTGGATGCTTTGCGTACATGTTTCTTAGACTATATAGAAGCACTATATACAAAGATTTCAACCGTATACCTGTTCCATTCATTGTTCTAATTGTCGAAAGTTACTAATAATTTCCGATAAAGGATTAACAATGGGGCTCATTGTTCACTTAACCTTGAAGAACAAAAAATTGGCTAATGGTACTGTTTGGATGCTTTGCATATATGTTTCTTAGACTATATGGAAGCAATATATACAAATATTTCAACCGTCTACGTGTGCCAATCATTGTTCTACCTGTCGAAATTTACAAATAATTTCCTTTAAAGGATTAACAATGGGGCTCGTTGTTCACTTAAACTTGAAGAACAATAAATTGGCGAATTGTACTGTTTGGATGCTATGCATATATGTTTCTTAGACTATATAGAAGCAATATATACAACGATTTCAACCGTCTACGTGTTCCAATCATTGTTCTACTTGTAGAAAGTTACAATTAATTTCCGTTAAAGGATTAACAATGGGGCTCATTGTTCACTTAAACTTGAAGAACAAAAAATTGGCGAATGGTACTGTTTGGATGCTTTGCGTACATGTTTCTTAGACTATATGGAAGCAATATATACAAAGATTTCAACCGTCGGCGTGTTCCAATCATTGTTCTACTTGTCGAAATTTACAAATAATTTCCTTTAAAGGATTAACAATGGGGCTCGTAGTTCACTTAAACTTGAAGAACAAAAAATTGGCGAATGGTACTGTTTGGATGCTTTGCGTACATGTTTCTTAGACTATATGGAAGCAATATATACAAAGATTTCAACCGTCGGCGTGTTCCAATCATTGTTCTACTTGTCGAAATTTACAAATAATTTCCTTTACAGGATTAACAATGGGGCTCATTGTTTACTTAAACTTGAAGAACAAAAAATTGGCGAATGGTACTGTTTGGATGCTTTGCGTACATGTTTCTTAGACCATATGGAAGCAATATATACAAAGATTTCAACCGTCTACGTGTTCCAATCATTGTTCTACTTGTCGAAATTTACAAATAATTTCCTTTAAAGGATTAACAATGGGGCTCGTTGTTCACTTAAACTTGAAGAACAATAAATTGGCGAATTGTACTGTTTGGATGCTTTGCATATATGTTTCTTAGACTATATAGAAGCAATATATAGAAAGATTTCAACCGTCTAACTGTTCCATTCATTGTTCTACTTGTCGAAAGTTAGAAATAATTTCCGTTAAAGGATTAACAATGGGACTCGTAGTTCACTTAAACTTGAAGAACAAAGAATTGGCGAATGGTACTGTTTAGATGCTTTGCATATATGTTTCTTAGACTATATAGAAGCAAAATATACATTGATTTCAACCGTCTACCTGTTCCATTCATTGTTCTACTTGTCGAAATTTACAAATAATTTCCTTTAAAGGAGTAACAATGGGGCTCGTAGTTCACTTAAACTTGAAGAACAAAAAATTGGCGAATGGTCCTATTTGGATGCTTTGCATATAGGTTGCTTAGACTATATAGAAGCAACATATACAAAGATTTCAACCGTGTACCAGTTCCATTCATTGTTCTACTTGTCGAAAGTTACAAATAATTTCCGATAAAGGATTAACAATGGGGCTCATTGTTCACTTAAACTTGAAGAACAAAGAATTGGCGAATGGTACTGTTTAGATGCTTTGCATATATGTTTCTTAGACTATATAGAAGCAAAATATACATTGATTTCAACCGTCTACCTGTTCCATTCATTGTTCTACTTGTCGAAATTTACAAATAATTTCCTTTAAAGGAGTAACAATGGGGCTCGTAGTTCACTTAAACTTGAAGAACAAAAAATTGGCGAATGGTCCTATTTGGATGCTTTGCATATATGTTTCTTAGACTATATAGAAGCAATATGTACAAAGATTTCAACCGTCTACCTGTTCCATTCATTGTTCTACTTGTCGAAAGTTACAAATAATTTCCGATAACGGATTAACCATTGGGGCTCATTGTTCACTTAAACTTGAAGAACAAAAAATTGGCGAATTGTACTGTTTGGATGCTTTGCATATATGTTTCATAGACTATATAGGTGCAATATATACAAAGATTTCAACCGTCTACCTGTTCCATTCATTGTTCTACTTGTCGAAAGTTACAAATAATTTCCTTTAAAGGATTAACAATGGGGCTCATTGTTCACTTAAACTCGAAGAACAAAAAATTGGCGAATTGTACTGTTTGGATGCTTTGCATATATGTTTCTTAGACTATATAGAAGCAATATATACAAAGATTTCAACCGTATACCTGTTCCATTCATTGTTCTACTTGTCGAAAGTTACAAATAATTTCCTTTAAAGGATTAACCATTGGGGCTCATTGTTCACTTAAACTTGAAGAACAAAAAATTGGCGAATTGTACTGTTTGGATGCATTGCATATATGTTTCTTATACTATATAGAAGCAATATATACAAAGATTTCAACCGTCTACGTGTTCCATTCATTGTTCTACTTGTCGAAAGTTACAATTAATTTCCGTTAAAGTATTAACAATGGGGCTCGTAGTTCACTTAAACTTGAAGAGCAAAAAATTGGCGAATTGTACTGTTTGGATGCTTTGCATATATGTTTCTTGGACTATATAGAAGCAATATATACAATGATTTCAATCGTCTACCTGTTCCATTCATTGTTCTACTTGTCGAAAGTTACAAATAATTTCCTTTAAAGGATTAACAATGGGGCTCATTGTTCACTTAAACTCGAAGAACAAAAAATTGGCGAATTGTACTGTTTGGATGCTTTGCATATATGTTTCTTAGACTATATAGAAGCAATATATACAAAGATTTCAACCGTATACCTGTTCCATTCATTGTTCTACTTGTCGAAAGTTACAAATAATTTCCTTTAAAGGATTAACCATTGGGGCTCATTGTTCACTTAAACTTGAAGAACAAAAAATTGGCGAATTGTACTGTTTGGATGCATTGCATATATGTTTCTTATACTATATAGAAGCAATATATACAAAGATTTCAACCGTCTACGTGTTCCATTCATTGTTCTACTTGTCGAAAGTTACAATTAATTTCCGTTAAAGTATTAACAATGGGGCTCGTAGTTCACTTAAACTTGAAGAGCAAAAAATTGGCGAATTGTACTGTTTGGATGCTTTGCATATATGTTTCTTGGACTATATAGAAGCAATATATACAATGATTTCAATCGTCTACCTGTTCCATTCATTGTTCTACTTGTCGAATGTTACAAATAATTTCCGTTAAGGGATTAACAATGGGGATCGTAGTTTACTTAAACTTGAAGAACAAAAAATTTGCGAATTGTACTGTTTGGATGCTTTGCATATATGTTTCTTAGACTATATAGAAGCAATATATACAATGATTTCAACCGTCTACCTATACCATTCATTGTTCTACTTGTCGAAATTTACAAATAATTTCCTTTAAAGGATTAACAATGGGGCTCGTAGTTCACTTAAACTTGAAGAGCAAAAAATTGTCGAATTGTACTTTTTGGATGCTTTGCATATATGTTTCTTAAACTATATAGAAGCAATATATACAATGATTTCAACCGTCTACCTTTTCCATTCATTGTTCTACTTGTCGAAAGTTACAAATAATTTCCGTTAAGGGATTAACAATGGGGCTCGTAGTTCACTTAAACTTGAAGAACAAAAAATTGGCGAATGGTCCTATTTGGATGCTTTGCATATAGGTTGCTTAGACTATATAGAAGCAACATATACAAAGATTTCAACCGTCTACCAGTTCCATTCATTGTTCTACTTGTCGAAAGTTACAAATAATTTCCGATAAAGGATTAACAATGGGGCTCATTGTTCACTTAAACTTGAAGAACAAAGAATTGGCGAATGGTACTGTTTAGATGCTTTGCATATATGTTTCTTAGACTATATAGAAGCAAAATATACATTGATTTCAACCGTCTACCTGTTCCATTCATTGTTCTACTTGTCGAAATTTACAAATAATTTCCTTTAAAGGAGTAACAATGGGGCTCGTAGTTCACTTAAACTTGAAGAACAAAAAATTGGCGAATGGTCCTATTTGGATGCTTTGCATATATGTTTCTTAGACTATATAGAAGCAATATGTACAAAGATTTCAACCGTCTACCTGTTCCATTCATTGTTCTACTTGTCGAAAGTTACAAATAATTTCCGATAACGGATTAACCATTGGGGCTCATTGTTCACTTAAACTTGAAGAACAAAAAATTGGCGAATTGTACTGTTTGGATGCTTTGCATATATGTTTCATAGACTATATAGGTGCAATATATACAAAGATTTCAACCGTCTACCTGTTCCATTCATTGTTCTACTTGTCGAAAGTTACAAATAATTTCCTTTAAAGGATTAACAATGGGGCTCATTGTTCACTTAAACTCGAAGAACAAAAAATTGGCGAATTGTACTGTTTGGATGCTTTGCATATATGTTTCTTAGACTATATAGAAGCAATATATACAAAGATTTCAACCGTATACCTGTTCCATTCATTGTTCTACTTGTC
The DNA here is from genome assembly GCA_963989415.1 of Cerceris ruficornis. Lineage (NCBI taxonomy): Eukaryota > Metazoa > Arthropoda > Insecta > Hymenoptera > Crabronidae > Cerceris > Cerceris ruficornis. The sequence goes on along the minus strand of CAXDIW010000111.1, from coordinate 412,225 downwards.
GAAAGTTACAAATAATTTCCTTTAAAGGATTAACCATTGGGGCTCATTGTTCACTTAAACTTGAAGAACAAAAAATTGGCGAATTGTACTGTTTGGATGCTTTGCATATATGTTTCTTATACTATATAGAAGCAATATATACAAAGATTTCAACCGTCTACCTGTTCCATTCATTGTTCTACTTGTCGAAAGTTACAAATAATTTCCGATAACGGATTAACCATTGGGGCTCATTGTTCACTTAAACTTGAAGAACAAAAAATTGGCGAATTGTACTGTTTGGATGCTTTGCATATATGTTTCATAGACTATATAGGTGCAATATATACAAAGATTTCAACCGTCTACCTGTTCCATTCATTGTTCTACTTGTCGAAAGTTACAAATAATTTCCTTTAAAGGATTAACAATGGGGCTCATTGTTCACTTAAACTCGAAGAACAAAAAATTGGCGAATTGTACTGTTTGGATGCTTTGCATATATGTTTCTTAGACTATATAGAAGCAATATATACAAAGATTTCAACCGTATACCTGTTCCATTCATTGTTCTACTTGTCGAAAGTTACAAATAATTTCCTTTAAAGGATTAACCATTGGGGCTCATTGTTCACTTAAACTTGAAGAACAAAAAATTGGCGAATTGTACTGTTTGGATGCATTGCATATATGTTTCTTATACTATATAGAAGCAATATATACAAAGATTTCAACCGTCTACGTGTTCCATTCATTGTTCTACTTGTCGAAAGTTACAATTAATTTCCGTTAAAGTATTAACAATGGGGCTCGTAGTTCACTTAAACTTGAAGAGCAAAAAATTGGCGAATTGTACTGTTTGGATGCTTTGCATATATGTTTCTTGGACTATATAGAAGCAATATATACAATGATTTCAATCGTCTACCTGTTCCATTCATTGTTCTACTTGTCGAATGTTACAAATAATTTCCGTTAAGGGATTAACAATGGGGATCGTAGTTTACTTAAACTTGAAGAACAAAAAATTTGCGAATTGTACTGTTTGGATGCTTTGCATATATGTTTCTTAGACTATATAGAAGCAATATATACAATGATTTCAACCGTCTACCTATTCCATTCATTGTTCTACTTGTCGAAATTTACAAATAATTTCCTTTAAAGGATTAACAATGGGGCTCGTAGTTCACTTAAACTTGAAGAACAAAAAATTGGCGAATGGTCCTATTTGGATGCTTTGCATATAGGTTGCTTAGACTATATAGAAGCAACATATACAAAGATTTCAACCGTCTACCAGTTCCATTCATTGTTCTACTTGTCGAAAGTTACAAATAATTTCCGATAAAGGATTAACAATGGGGCTCATTGTTCACTTAAACTTGAAGAACAAAGAATTGGCGAATGGTACTGTTTAGATGCTTTGCATATATGTTTCTTAGACTATATAGAAGCAAAATATACATTGATTTCAACCGTCTACCTGTTCCATTCATTGTTCTACTTGTCGAAATTTACAAATAATTTCCTTTAAAGGAGTAACAATGGGGCTCGTAGTTCACTTAAACTTGAAGAACAAAAAATTGGCGAATGGTCCTATTTGGATGCTTTGCATATATGTTTCTTAGACTATATAGAAGCAATATGTACAAAGATTTCAACCGTCTACCTGTTCCATTCATTGTTCTACTTGTCGAAAGTTACAAATAATTTCCGATAACGGATTAACCATTGGGGCTCATTGTTCACTTAAACTTGAAGAACAAAAAATTGGCGAATTGTACTGTTTGGATGCTTTGCATATATGTTTCATAGACTATATAGGTGCAATATATACAAAGATTTCAACCGTCTACCTGTTCCATTCATTGTTCTACTTGTCGAAAGTTACAAATAATTTCCTTTAAAGGATTAACAATGGGGCTCATTGTTCACTTAAACTCGAAGAACAAAAAATTGGCGAATTGTACTGTTTGGATGCTTTGCATATATGTTTCTTAGACTATATAGAAGCAATATATACAAAGATTTCAACCGTATACCTGTTCCATTCATTGTTCTACTTGTCGAAAGTTACAAATAATTTCCTTTAAAGGATTAACCATTGGGGCTCATTGTTCACTTAAACTTGAAGAACAAAAAATTGGCGAATTGTACTGTTTGGATGCTTTGCATATATGTTTCTTATACTATATAGAAGCAATATATACAAAGATTTCAACCGTCTACCTGTTCCATTCATTGTTCTACTTGTCGAAAGTTACAAATAATTTCCTTTAAAGGATTAACAATGGGGCTCGTTGTTCACTTAAACTTGAAGAACAATAAATTGGCGAATTGTACTGTTTGGATGCTTTGCATATATGTTTCTTAGACTATATAGAAGCAATATATACAAAGATTTCAACCGTATACCTGTTCCATTCATTGTTCTACTTGTCGAAAGTTACAAATAATTTCCTTTAAAGGATTAACCATTGGGGCTCATTGTTCACTTAAACTTGAAGAACAAAAAATTGGCGAATTGTACTGTTTGGATGCATTGCATATATGTTTCTTATACTATATAGAAGCAATATATACAAAGATTTCAACCGTCTACGTGTTCCATTCATTGTTCTACTTGTCGAAAGTTACAATTAATTTCCGTTAAAGTATTAACAATGGGGCTCGTAGTTCACTTAAACTTGAAGAGCAAAAAATTGGCGAATTGTACTGTTTGGATGCTTTGCATATATGTTTCTTGGACTATATAGAAGCAATATATACAATGATTTCAATCGTCTACCTGTTCCATTCATTGTTCTACTTGTCGAATGTTACAAATAATTTCCGTTAAGGGATTAACAATGGGGATCGTAGTTTACTTAAACTTGAAGAACAAAAAATTTGCGAATTGTACTGTTTGGATGCTTTGCATATATGTTTCTTAGACTATATAGAAGCAATATATACAATGATTTCAACCGTCTACCTATTCCATTCATTGTTCTACTTGTCGAAATTTACAAATAATTTCCTTTAAAGGATTAACAATGGGGCTCGTAGTTCACTTAAACTTGAAGAACAAAAAATTGGCGAATGGTCCTATTTGGATGCTTTGCATATAGGTTGCTTAGACTATATAGAAGCAACATATACAAAGATTTCAACCGTCTACCTGTTCCATTCATTGTTCTACTTGTCGAAAGTTACAAATAATTTCCTTTAAAGGATTAACAATGGGGCTCATTGTTCACTTAAACTCGAAGAACAAAAAATTGGCGAATTGTACTGTTTGGATGCTTTGCATATATGTTTCTTAGACTATATAGAAGCAATATATACAAAGATTTCAACCGTATACCTGTTCCATTCATTGTTCTACTTGTCGAAAGTTACAAATAATTTCCTTTAAAGGATTAACCATTGGGGCTCATTGTTCACTTAAACTTGAAGAACAAAAAATTGGCGAATTGTACTGTTTGGATGCTTTGCATATATGTTTCTTATACTATATAGAAGCAATATATACAAAGATTTCAACCGTCTACCTGTTCCATTCATTGTTCTACTTGTCGAAAGTTACAAATAATTTCCGATAACGGATTAACCATTGGGGCTCATTGTTCACTTAAACTTGAAGAACAAAAAATTGGCGAATTGTACTGTTTGGATGCTTTGCATATATGTTTCATAGACTATATAGGTGCAATATATACAAAGATTTCAACCGTCTACCTGTTCCATTCATTGTTCTACTTGTCGAAAGTTACAAATAATTTCCTTTAAAGGATTAACAATGGGGCTCATTGTTCACTTAAACTCGAAGAACAAAAAATTGGCGAATTGTACTGTTTGGATGCTTTGCATATATGTTTCTTAGACTATATAGAAGCAATATATACAAAGATTTCAACCGTATACCTGTTCCATTCATTGTTCTACTTGTCGAAAGTTACAAATAATTTCCTTTAAAGGATTAACCATTGGGGCTCATTGTTCACTTAAACTTGAAGAACAAAAAATTGGCGAATTGTACTGTTTGGATGCATTGCATATATGTTTCTTATACTATATAGAAGCAATATATACAAAGATTTCAACCGTCTACGTGTTCCATTCATTGTTCTACTTGTCGAAAGTTACAATTAATTTCCGTTAAAGTATTAACAATGGGGCTCGTAGTTCACTTAAACTTGAAGAGCAAAAAATTGGCGAATTGTACTGTTTGGATGCTTTGCATATATGTTTCTTGGACTATATAGAAGCAATATATACAATGATTTCAATCGTCTACCTGTTCCATTCATTGTTCTACTTGTCGAATGTTACAAATAATTTCCGTTAAGGGATTAACAATGGGGATCGTAGTTTACTTAAACTTGAAGAACAAAAAATTTGCGAATTGTACTGTTTGGATGCTTTGCATATATGTTTCTTAGACTATATAGAAGCAATATATACAATGATTTCAACCGTCTACCTATTCCATTCATTGTTCTACTTGTCGAAATTTACAAATAATTTCCTTTAAAGGATTAACAATGGGGCTCGTAGTTCACTTAAACTTGAAGAACAAAAAATTGGCGAATGGTCCTATTTGGATGCTTTGCATATAGGTTGCTTAGACTATATAGAAGCAACATATACAAAGATTTCAACCGTCTACCAGTTCCATTCATTGTTCTACTTGTCGAAAGTTACAAATAATTTCCGATAAAGGATTAACAATGGGGCTCATTGTTCACTTAAACTTGAAGAACAAAGAATTGGCGAATGGTACTGTTTAGATGCTTTGCATATATGTTTCTTAGACTATATAGAAGCAAAATATACATTGATTTCAACCGTCTACCTGTTCCATTCATTGTTCTACTTGTCGAAATTTACAAATAATTTCCTTTAAAGGAGTAACAATGGGGCTCGTAGTTCACTTAAACTTGAAGAACAAAAAATTGGCGAATGGTCCTATTTGGATGCTTTGCATATATGTTTCTTAGACTATATAGAAGCAATATGTACAAAGATTTCAACCGTCTACCTGTTCCATTCATTGTTCTACTTGTCGAAAGTTACAAATAATTTCCGATAACGGATTAACCATTGGGGCTCATTGTTCACTTAAACTTGAAGAACAAAAAATTGGCGAATTGTACTGTTTGGATGCTTTGCATATATGTTTCATAGACTATATAGGTGCAATATATACAAAGATTTCAACCGTCTACCTGTTCCATTCATTGTTCTACTTGTCGAAAGTTACAAATAATTTCCTTTAAAGGATTAACAATGGGGCTCATTGTTCACTTAAACTCGAAGAACAAAAAATTGGCGAATTGTACTGTTTGGATGCTTTGCATATATGTTTCTTAGACTATATAGAAGCAATATATACAAAGATTTCAACCGTATACCTGTTCCATTCATTGTTCTACTTGTCGAAAGTTACAAATAATTTCCTTTAAAGGATTAACCATTGGGGCTCATTGTTCACTTAAACTTGAAGAACAAAAAATTGGCGAATTGTACTGTTTGGATGCTTTGCATATATGTTTCTTATACTATATAGAAGCAATATATACAAAGATTTCAACCGTCTACCTGTTCCATTCATTGTTCTACTTGTCGAAAGTTACAAATAATTTCCTTTAAAGGATTAACAATGGGGCTCGTTGTTCACTTAAACTTGAAGAACAATAAATTGGCGAATTGTACTGTTTGGATGCTTTGCATATATGTTTCTTAGACTATATAGAAGCAATATATATAAAGATTTCAACCGTCTAACTGTTCCATTCATTGTTCTACTTGTCGAAAGTTAGAAATAATTTCCGTTAAAGGATTAACAATGGGACTCGTAGTTCACTTAAACTTGAAGAACAAAAAATTGGCGAATTGTACTGTATGGATGCTTTGCATATAGGTTGCTTAGACTATATAGAAGCAACATATACAAAGATTTCAACCGTCTACCAGTTCCATTCATTGTTCTACTTGTCGAAAGTTACAAATAATTTCCGATAAAGGATTAACAATGGGGCTCATTGTTCACTTAAACTTGAAGAACAAAGAATTGGCGAATGGTACTGTTTAGATGCTTTGCATATATGTTTCTTAGACTATATAGAAGCAAAATATACATTGATTTCAACCGTCTAACTGTTCCATTCATTGTTCTACTTGTCGAAATTTACAAATAATTTCCTTTAAAGGATTAACAATGGGGCTCGTAGTTCACTTAAACTTGAAGAACAAAAAATTGGCGAATGGTCCTATTTGGATGCTTTGCATATATGTTTCTTAGACTATATAGAAGCAATATGTACAAAGTTTTCAACCGTCTACCTGTTCCATTCATTGTTCTACTTGTCGAAAGTTACAAATAATTTCCGATAACGGATTAACCATTGGGGCTCATTGTTCACTTAAACTTGAAGAACAAAAAATTGGCGAATTGTACTGTTTGGATGCTTTGCATATATGTTTCATAGACTATATAGGTGCAATATATACAAAGATTTCAACCGTCTACCTGTTCCATTCATTGTTCTACTTGTCGAAAGTTACAAATAATTTCCTTTAAAGGATTAACAATGGGGCTCATTGTTCACTTAAACTCGAAGAACAAAAAATTGGCGAATTGTACTGTTTGGATGCTTTGCATATATGTTTCTTAGACTATATAGAAGCAATATATACAAAGATTTCAACCGTATACCTGTTCCATTCATTGTTCTACTTGTCGAAAGTTACAAATAATTTCCTTTAAAGGATTAACCATTGGGGCTCATTGTTCACTTAAACTTGAAGAACAAAAAATTGGCGAATTGTACTGTTTGGATGCATTGCATATATGTTTCTTATACTATATAGAAGCAATATATACAAAGATTTCAACCGTCTACGTGTTCCATTCATTGTTCTACTTGTCGAAAGTTACAATTAATTTCCGTTAAAGTATTAACAATGGGGCTCGTAGTTCACTTAAACTTGAAGAGCAAAAAATTGGCGAATTGTACTGTTTGGATGCTTTGCATATATGTTTCTTGGACTATATAGAAGCAATATATACAATGATTTCAATCGTCTACCTGTTCCATTCATTGTTCTACTTGTCGAAAGTTACAAATAATTTCCTTTAAAGGATTAACAATGGGGCTCATTGTTCACTTAAACTCGAAGAACAAAAAATTGGCGAATTGTACTGTTTGGATGCTTTGCATATATGTTTCTTAGACTATATAGAAGCAATATATACAAAGATTTCAACCGTATACCTGTTCCATTCATTGTTCTACTTGTCGAAAGTTACAAATAATTTCCTTTAAAGGATTAACCATTGGGGCTCATTGTTCACTTAAACTTGAAGAACAAAAAATTGGCGAATTGTACTGTTTGGATGCATTGCATATATGTTTCTTATACTATATAGAAGCAATATATACAAAGATTTCAACCGTCTACGTGTTCCATTCATTGTTCTACTTGTCGAAAGTTACAATTAATTTCCGTTAAAGTATTAACAATGGGGCTCGTAGTTCACTTAAACTTGAAGAGCAAAAAATTGGCGAATTGTACTGTTTGGATGCTTTGCATATATGTTTCTTGGACTATATAGAAGCAATATATACAATGATTTCAATCGTCTACCTGTTCCATTCATTGTTCTACTTGTCGAATGTTACAAATAATTTCCGTTAAGGGATTAACAATGGGGATCGTAGTTTACTTAAACTTGAAGAACAAAAAATTTGCGAATTGTACTGTTTGGATGCTTTGCATATATGTTTCTTAGACTATATAGAAGCAATATATACAATGATTTCAACCGTCTACCTATTCCATTCATTGTTCTACTTGTCGAAATTTACAAATAATTTCCTTTAAAGGATTAACAATGGGGCTCGTAGTTCACTTAAACTTGAAGAGCAAAAAATTGTCGAATTGTACTGTTTGGATGCTTTGCATATATGTTTCTTAAACTATATAGAAGCAATATATACAATGATTTCAACCGTCTACCTTTTCCATTCATTGTTCTACTTGTCGAAAGTTACAAATAATTTCCGTTAAGGGATTAACAATGGGGCTCGTAGTTCACTTAAACTTGAAGAACAAAAAATTGGCGAATGGTCCTATTTGGATGCTTTGCATATAGGTTGCTTAGACTATATAGAAGCAACATATACAAAGATTTCAACCGTCTACCAGTTCCATTCATTGTTCTACTTGTCGAAAGTTACAAATAATTTCCGATAAAGGATTAACAATGGGGCTCATTGTTCACTTAAACTTGAAGAACAAAGAATTGGCGAATGGTACTGTTTAGATGCTTTGCATATATGTTTCTTAGACTATATAGAAGCAAAATATACATTGATTTCAACCGTCTACCTGTTCCATTCATTGTTCTACTTGTCGAAATTTACAAATAATTTCCTTTAAAGGAGTAACAATGGGGCTCGTAGTTCACTTAAACTTGAAGAACAAAAAATTGGCGAATGGTCCTATTTGGATGCTTTGCATATATGTTTCTTAGACTATATAGAAGCAATATGTACAAAGATTTCAACCGTCTACCTGTTCCATTCATTGTTCTACTTGTCGAAAGTTACAAATAATTTCCGATAACGGATTAACCATTGGGGCTCATTGTTCACTTAAACTTGAAGAACAAAAAATTGGCGAATTGTACTGTTTGGATGCTTTGCATATATGTTTCATAGACTATATAGGTGCAATATATACAAAGATTTCAACCGTCTACCTGTTCCATTCATTGTTCTACTTGTCGAAAGTTACAAATAATTTCCTTTAAAGGATTAACAATGGGGCTCATTGTTCACTTAAACTCGAAGAACAAAAAATTGGCGAATTGTACTGTTTGGATGCTTTGCATATATGTTTCTTAGACTATATAGAAGCAATATATACAAAGATTTCAACCGTATACCTGTTCCATTCATTGTTCTACTTGTCGAAAGTTACAAATAATTTCCTTTAAAGGATTAACCATTGGGGCTCATTGTTCACTTAAACTTGAAGAACAAAAAATTGGCGAATTGTACTGTTTGGATGCTTTGCATATATGTTTCTTATACTATATAGAAGCAATATATACAAAGATTTCAACCGTCTACCTGTTCCATTCATTGTTCTACTTGTCGAAAGTTACAAATAATTTCCGATAACGGATTAACCATTGGGGCTCATTGTTCACTTAAACTTGAAGAACAAAAAATTGGCGAATTGTACTGTTTGGATGCTTTGCATATATGTTTCATAGACTATATAGGTGCAATATATACAAAGATTTCAACCGTCTACCTGTTCCATTCATTGTTCTACTTGTCGAAAGTTACAAATAATTTCCTTTAAAGGATTAACAATGGGGCTCATTGTTCACTTAAACTCGAAGAACAAAAAATTGGCGAATTGTACTGTTTGGATGCTTTGCATATATGTTTCTTAGACTATATAGAAGCAATATATACAAAGATTTCAACCGTATACCTGTTCCATTCATTGTTCTACTTGTCGAAAGTTACAAATAATTTCCTTTAAAGGATTAACCATTGGGGCTCATTGTTCACTTAAACTTGAAGAACAAAAAATTGGCGAATTGTACTGTTTGGATGCATTGCATATATGTTTCTTATACTATATAGAAGCAATATATACAAAGATTTCAACCGTCTACGTGTTCCATTCATTGTTCTACTTGTCGAAAGTTACAATTAATTTCCGTTAAAGTATTAACAATGGGGCTCGTAGTTCACTTAAACTTGAAGAGCAAAAAATTGGCGAATTGTACTGTTTGGATGCTTTGCATATATGTTTCTTGGACTATATAGAAGCAATATATACAATGATTTCAATCGTCTACCTGTTCCATTCATTGTTCTACTTGTCGAATGTTACAAATAATTTCCGTTAAGGGATTAACAATGGGGATCGTAGTTTACTTAAACTTGAAGAACAAAAAATTTGCGAATTGTACTGTTTGGATGCTTTGCATATATGTTTCTTAGACTATATAGAAGCAATATATACAATGATTTCAACCGTCTACCTATTCCATTCATTGTTCTACTTGTCGAAATTTACAAATAATTTCCTTTAAAGGATTAACAATGGGGCTCGTAGTTCACTTAAACTTGAAGAGCAAAAAATTGTCGAATTGTACTGTTTGGATGCTTTGCATATATGTTTCTTAAACTATATAGAAGCAATATATACAATGATTTCAACCGTCTACCTGTTCCATTCATTGTTCTACTTGTCGAAAGTTACAAATAATTTCCTTTAAAGGATTAACAATGGGGATCGTAGTTTACTTAAACTTGAAGAACAAAAAATTGGCGAATTGTACTGTTTGGATGCTTTGCATATATGTTTCTTAGACTATATAGAAGCAATATATACAATGATTTCAACAGTCTACCTGTTCCGTTCATTGTTCTACTTGTCGAAATTTACAAATAATTTCCTTTAAAGGATTAACAATGGGGCTCGTAGTTCACTTAAACTTGAAGAACAAAAAATTGGCAAAGGGTACTGTTTGGATGCTTTGCATATATGTTTCTTAGACTATATAGAAGCAATATATACAAAGATTTCAACCGTCTACCTTTTCCATTCATTGTTCTACTTGTCGAAAGTTACAAATAATTTCCGATAACGGATTAAACATTGTGGCTCATTGTTCACTTAAACTTGATGAACAAAAAATTGGCGAATTGTACTGTTTGGATGCTTTGCATATATGTTTCTTAGACTATATAGAAGCAATATATACAATGATTTCAACCGTCTACCTTTTCCATTCATTGTTCTACTTGTCGAAAGTTACAAATAATTTTCGATAACGGATTAAACATTGGGGCTCATTGTTCACTTAAACTTGAAGAACAAAAAATTGGCGAATTGTGCTGTTTGGATGCTTTGCATATATGTTTCTTAGACTATATAGAAGCAATATATACAATGATTTCAACCGTCTACCTGTTCCATTCATTGTTCTACTTGTCGAAAGTTACAAATAATTTCCGTTAAGGAATTAACAATGGGGATCGTAGTTTACTTAAACTTGAAGAACAAAAAATTGGCGAATTGTACTGTTTGGATGCTTTGCTTATATGTTTCTTAGACTATATAGAAGCAATATATACAAGGATTTCAACCGTCTACCTGTTCCATTCATTGTTCTACTTGTCGAAAGTTACAAATAATTACCGATAAAGGATTAACCATTGGGGCTCATTGTTCACTTAAACTTCAAGAACAAAAAATTGGCGAATTGTACTGTTTGGATGCTTTGCATATATGTTTCATAGACTATATAGATGCAATATATACAAAGATTTCAACCGTCTACCTGTTCCATTCATTGTTCTACTTGTCAAAAGTTACAAATAATTTCCTTTAAAGGATTAACAATGGGGCTCATTGTTCACTTAAACTTGAAGAACAAAAAATTGGCGAATTGTGCTGTTTGGATGCTTTGCATATATGTTTCTTAGGCTATATAGAAGCAATATATACAATGATTTCAACCGTCTACCTGTTCCATTCATTGTTCTACTTGTCGAAAGTTACAAATAATTTCCGTTAAGGAATTAACAATGGGGATCGTAGTTTACTTAAACTTGAAGAACAAAAAATTGGCGAATTGTACTGTTTGGATGCTTTGCTTATATGTTTCTTAGACTATATAGAAGCAATATATACAAGGATTTCAACCGTCTACCTGTTCCATTCATTGTTCTACTTGTCGAAAGTTACAAATAATTACCGATAAAGGATTAACCATTGGGGCTCATTGTTCACTTAAACTTCAAGAACAAAAAATTGGCGAATTGTACTGTTTGGATGCTTTGCATATATGTTTCATAGACTATACAGATGCAATATATACAAAGATTTCAACCGTCTACCTGTTCCATTCATTGTTCTACTTTCAAAAGTTACAAATAATTTCCTTTAAAGGATTAACAATGGGGCTCATTGTTCACTTAAACTTGAAGAACAAAAAATTGGCGAACTGTACTGTTTGGATGCTTTGCATATATGTTTCTTAGACTATATAGAAGCAATATATACAATGATTTCAACAGTCTACCTGTTCCATTCATTGTTCTACTTGTCGAAATTTACAAATAATTTCCTTTAAAGGATTAACAATGGGGCTCGTAGTTCACTTAAACTTGAAGAACAAAAAATTGGCGAATGGTACTGTTAGGATGCTTTGCATATATGTTTCTTAGACTATATAGAAGCAATATATACATTGATTTCAACCGGCTACCTGTTCCATTCATTGTTCTACTTGTCGAAATTTACAAATAATTTCCGATAAAGGATTAACCATTGGGGCTCATTGTTCACTTAAACTTGAAGAACAAACAATTGGCGAATTGTACTGTTTGGATGCTTTGCATATATGTTTCTTAGACTATATAGATGCAATATATACAAAGATTTCAACCGGCTACCTGTTCCATTCATTGTTCTACTTGTCGAAATTTACAAATAATTTCCGATAAAGGATTAACCATTGGGGCTCATTGTTCACTTAAACTTGAAGAACAAAAAATTGGCGAATGGTACTGTTTGGATGCTTTGCATATATGTTTCTTAGACTATATAGAAGCAATATATACATTGATTTCAACCGGCTACCTGTTCCATTCATTGTTCTACTTGTCGAAAGTTACAAATAATATCCTATAAAGGATTAACAATGGGGCTCATTGTTCACTTAAACTTGAAGGACAAAAAATTGGCGAATGGTACTGTTTGGATGCTTTGCGTACATGTTTCTTAGACTATATGGAAGCAATATATACAAGGATTTCAACCGTCTACCTGTTCCATTCATTGTTCTACTTGTCGAAAGTTACAAATAATTACCGATAAAGGATTAACCATTGGGGCTCATTGTTCACTTAAACTTGAAGAACAAAAAATTGGGGAATTGTACTGTTTGGATGCTTTGCATATATGTTTCTTAGACTATATAGAAGCAATATATACAAAGATTTCAACCGTCTAACTGTTCCATTCATTGTTCTACTTGTCGAAAGTTACAAATAATTTCCTTTAAAGGATTAACCATTGGGGCTCATTGTTCACTTAAACTTGAAGAACAAAAAATTGGCGAATTGTACTGTTTGGATGCTTTGCATATATGTTTCTTATACTATATAGAAGCAATATATACAAAGATTTCAACCGTCTACGTGTTCCATTCATTGTTCTACTTGTCGAAAGTTACAATTAATTTCCGTTAAAGTATTAACAATGGGGCTCGTAGTTCACTTAAACTTGAAGAGCAAAAAATTGGCGAATTGTACTGTTTGGATGCTTTGCATATATGTTTCTTGGACTATATAGAAGCAATATATACAATGATTTCAACCGTCTACCTGTTCCATTCATTGTTCTACTTGTCGAATGTTACAAATAGTTTCCGTTAAGGGATTAACAATGTGGATCGTAGTTTACTTAAACTTGAAGAACAAAAAATTGGCGAATTGTACTGTTTGGATGCTTTGCATATATGTTTCTTAGACTATATAGAAGCAATATATACAATGATTTCAACCGTCTACCTGTTCCATTCATTGTTCTACTTGTCGAAAGTTACAAATAATTTCCGTTAAGGAATTAACAATGGGGATCGTAGTTTACTTAAACTTGAAGAACAAAAAATTGGCGAATTGTACTGTTTGGATGCTTTGCTTATATGTTTCTTAGACTATATAGAAGCAATATATACAAGGATTTCAACCGTCTACCTGTTCCATTCATTGTTCTACTTGTCGAAAGTTACAAATAATTACCGATAAAGGATTAACCATTGGGGCTCATTGTTCACTTAAACTTCAAGAACAAAAAATTGGCGAATTGTACTGTTTGGATGCTTTGCATATATGTTTCATAGACTATATAGATGCAATATATACAAAGATTTCAACCGTCTACCTGTTCCATTCATTGTTCTACTTGTCAAAAGTTACAAATAATTTCCTTTAAAGGATTAACAATGGGGCTCATTGTTCACTTAAACTTGAAGAACAAAAAATTGGCGAATTGTGCTGTTTGGATGCTTTGCATATATGTTTCTTAGGCTATATAGAAGCAATATATACAATGATTTCAACCGTCTACCTGTTCCATTCATTGTTCTACTTGTCGAAAGTTACAAATAATTACCGATAAAGGATTAACCATTGGGGCTCATTGTTCACTTAAACTTGAAGAACAAAAAATTGGCGAATTGTACTGTTTGGATGCTTTGCATATATGTTTCTTAGACTATATAGAAGCAATATATACAAAGATTTCAACCGTCTACCTGTTCCATTCATTGTTCTACTTGTCGAAAGTTACAAATAATTTCCTTTAAAGGATTAACAATGGGGCTCATTGTTCACTTAAACTTGAAGAACAAAAAATTGGCGAATTGTACTGTTTGGATGCTTTGCATATATGTTTCTTAGACTATATAGAAGCAATATATACAATGATTTCAACCGTCTACCTGTTCCATTCATTGTTCTACTTGTCGAATGTTACAAATAATTTCCGTTAAGGGATTAACAATGGGGATCGTAGTTTACTTAAACTTGAAGAACAAAAAATTGGCGAATTGTACTGTTTGGATGCTTTGCATATATGTTTCTTAGACTATATAGAAGCAATATATACAATGATTTCAACCGTCTACCTATTCCATTCATTGTTCTACTTGCCGAAATTTACAAATAATTTCCTTTAAAGGATTAACAATGGGGCTCGTAGTTCACTTAAACTTGAAGAGCAAAAAATTGTCGAATTGTACTGTTTGGATGCTTTGCATATATGTTTCTTAGACTATATAGAAGCAATATATACAATGATTTCAACCGTCTACCTGTTCCATACATTGTTCTACTTGTCGAAAGTTACAAATAATTTCCGTTAAGGGATTAACAATGGGGATCGTAGATTACTTAAACTTGAAGAACAAAAAATTGGCGAATTGTACGGTTTGGATGCTTTGCATATATGTTTCTTAGACTATATAGAAGCAATATATACAATGATTTCAACCGTCTACCTGTTCCATTCATTGTTCTACTTGTCGAAAGTTACAAATAATTTCCGTTAAGGGATTAACAATGGGGATCGTAGTTTACTTAAACTTGAAGAACAAAAAATTGGCGAATTGTACTGTTTGGATGCTTTGCATATATGTTTCTTAGACTATATAGAAGCAATATATACAAAGATTTCAACCGTCTACCTGTTCCATTCATTGTTCTACTTGTCGAAAGTTACAAATAATTTCCGATAAAGGATCAACAATGGGGCTCATTGTTCACTTAAACTTGAAGGACAAAAAATTGGCGAATGGTACTGTTTGGATGCTTTGCGTACATGTTTCTTAGACTATATGGAAGCAATATATACAAGGATTTCAACCGTCTACCTTTTCCATTCATTGTTCTACTTGTCGAAAGTTACAAATAATTACCGATAAAGGATTAACCATTGGGGCTCATTGTTCACTTAAACTTGAAGAACAAAAAATTGGCGAATTGTACTGTTTGGATGCTTTGCATATATGTTTCTTAGACTATATAGAAGCAATATATACAATGATTTCAACAGTCTACCTGTTCCATTCATTGTTCTACTTGTCGAAATTTACAAATAATTTCCTTTAAAGGATTAACAATGGGGCTCGCAGTTCACTTAAACTTGAAGAACACAAAATTGGAGAATGGTACTGTTTGGATGCTTTGCATTTATGTTTCTTAGATTATATAGAAGCAATATATACAAAGATTTCAACCGTCTACCTGTTCTATTCATTGTTCTACTTGTAGAAAGTTACAAATAATTTCCGTTTCATGATTATCAATGGGGCACGTTGTTCACTTAAACTTGAAGAACAAAAAATTGGCGAATTGTACTGTTTGGATGCTTTGCATAGATGTTTCTTAGACTATTTAGAAGCAATATATAGAAAGATTTCACCCGTCTACCTGTACTATTCATTGTTCTACTTGTAGAAAGTTACAAATAGTTTCCATTTAATGATTATCAATGGGGCTCGCTGTTCACTTAAACTTGAAGAACAAAAAATTGGCGAATTGTACTGTTTGGATGCTTTGCATATATGTTTCTTAGACTATATAGAAGCAATATATACAATGATTTCAACCGTCTACCTATTCCATTCATCGTTCTACGTGTAGAAAGTTACAAATAATTTCCATTTCATGATTATCAATGGGGCTCGCTGTTCACTTAAACTTGAAGAACAAAAAATTGGCGAATTGTACTGTTTGGATGCTTTGCATAGATGTTTCTTAGACTATTTAGAAGCAATATATAGAAAGATTTCACCCGTCTACCTGTACTATTCATTGTTCTACTTGTAGAAAGTTACAAATAGTTTCCATTTAATGATTATCAATGGGGTTCGCTGTTCACTTAAACTTGAAGAACAAAAAATTGGCGAATTGTACTGTTTGGATGCTTTGCATATATGTTTCTTAGACTATATAGAAGCAATATATACAAAGATTTCAACCGTCTACCTGTTCCATTCATTGTTCTACTTGTCGAAAGTTACAAACAATTTCCGATAAAGGATGAACCATTGGGGCTCAATGTTCTCTTAAACTTGAAGAACAAAAAATTGGCGAATTGTACTGTTTGGACGCTATGCATGTATGTTTCTTAGACTATATAGAAGCAATATATACAAAGATTTCACCCGTCTACCTGTACTATTCATTGTCCTACTTGTAGAAAGTTACAAATAATTTCCATTTCATGATTATCAATGGGGCTCGCTGTTCACTTAAACTTGAAGATCAAAAAATTGGCGATTGTTACTGTTTAGATGCTTTGCATATAGGTTTCGTAGATCATATAGAAGCAATATATACAATGATTTCAACTGTCTACCTGATCCATTCATTGTTCAACTTGTCGAAAGTTACAAATAATTACCGTTAAAGGATTAACCATTGGGGCTCATTGTTCACTTAAACTTGAAGAACTAAAAATTGACGAATTGTACTGTTTGGATGCTCTGCATATATGTTTCTTAGACTATATAGAAGCAATATATACAAAGATTTCAACCGTCTACCTGTTCCATTCATTGTTCTACTTGCCGAAAGTTACAAATAATTTCCTTTAAAGGATTAACAATGGGGCTCATTGTTCACTTAAACTTGAAGAACAAAAAATTGGCGAATTGTACTGTTTGGATGCTTTGCATATATGTTTCTTAGACTATATAGAAGCAATATATACAATGATTTCAACCGTCTACCTGTTCCATTCATTGTTCTACTTGTCGAATGTTACAAATAATTTCCGTTAAGGGATTAATAATGGGGATCGTAGTTTACTTAAACTTGAAGAACAAAAAATTGGCTAATTGTACTGTTTGGCTGCTTTGCATATATGTTTCTTAGACTATATAGTAGCAATATATACAATGATTTCAACCGTCTACCTGTTCCATTCATTGTTCTACTTGTCGAAAGTTACAAATAATTTCCGTTAAGGGATTAACAATGGGGATCGTAGTTTACTTAAACTTGAAGAACAAAAAATTGGCGAATTGTACTGTTTGGATGCTTTGCATAGATGTTTCTTAGACTATTTAGAAGCAATATATAGAAAGATTTCACCCGTCTACCTGTACTATTCATTGTTCTACTTGTAGAAAGTTACAAATAGTTTCCATTTAATGATTATCAATGGGGCTCGCTGTTCACTTAAACTTGAAGAACAAAAAATTGGCGAATTGTACTGTTTGGATGCTTTGCATATATGTTTCTTAGACTATATAGAAGTAATATATACAATGATTTCAACAGTCTACCTGTTCCATTCATTGTTCTACTTGTCGAAATTTACAAATAATTACCGATAAAGGATTAACCATTGGGGCTCATTGTTCACTTAAACTTGAAGAACAAAAAATTGGCGAATTGTACTGCTTGGATGCTTTGCATATATGTTTCTTAGACTATATAGAAGCAATATATACAATGATTTCAACCGTCTACCTGTTCCATTCATTGTTCTACTTGTCGAATGTTACAAATAATTTCCGTTAAGGGATTAATAATGGGGATCGTAGTTTACTTAAACTTGAAGAACAAAAAATTGGTGAATTGTACTGTTTGGATGCTTTGCATATATGTTTCTTAGACTATATAGAAGCAATATATACAATGATTTCAACCGTCTACCTATTCCATTCATTGTTCTACTTGCCGAAATTTACAAATAATTTCCTTTAAAGGATTAACAATGGGGCTCGTAGTTCACTTAAACTTGAAGAGCAAAAAATTGTCGAATTGTACTGTTTGGATGCTTTGCATATATGTTTCTTAGACTATATAGAAGCAATATATACAATGATTTCAACCCTCTACCTGTTCCATTCATTGTTCTACTTGTCGAAAGTTACAAATAATTTCCGTTAAGGGATTAACAATGGGGATCGTAGTTTACTTAAACTTGAAGAACAAAAAATTGGCGAATTGTACTGTTTGGATGCTTTGCATAGACGTTTCTTAGACTATTTAGAAGCAATATATAGAAAGATTTCACCCGTCTACCTGTACTATTCATTGTTCTACTTGTAGAAAGTTACAAATAGTTTCCATTTAATGATTATCAATGGGGCTCGCTGTTCACTTAAACTTGAAGAACAAAAAATTGGCGAATTGTACTGTTTGGATGCTTTGCATATATGTTTCTTAGACTATATAGAAGTAATATATACAATGATTTCAACAGTCTACCTGTTCCATTCATTGTTCTACTTGTCGAAATTTACAAATAATTACCGATAAAGGATTAACCATTGGGGCTCATTGTTCACTTAAACTTGAAGAACAAAAAATTGGCGAATTGTACTGTTTCGATGCTTTGCATATATGTTTCTTAGACTATATAGAAGCAATATATACATTGATTTCAACCGGCTACCTGTTCCATTGATTGTTCTACTTGTCGAAATTTACAAATAATTTCCGATAAAGGATGAACCATTGGGGCTCATTGTTCACTTAAACTTGAAGAACAAAAAATTGGCGAATTGTACTGTTTGGATGCTTTGCATATATGTTTCTTAGACTATATAGAAGCAATATATACAAAGATTTCAACCGTCTACCTGTTCCATTCATTGTTCTACTTGTCGAAAGTTACAAACAATTTCCGATAAAGGATGAACCATTGGGGCTCAATGTTCTCTTAAACTTGAAGAACAAAAAATTGGCGAATTGTACTGTTTGGACGCTATGCATGTATGTTTCTTAGACTATATAGAAGCAATATATACAAAGATTTCACCCGTCTACCTGTACTATTCATTGTCCTACTTGTAGAAAGTTACAAATAATTTCCATTTCATGATTATCAATGGGGCTCGCTGTTCACTTAAACTTGAAGATCAAAAAATTGGCGATTGTTACTGTTTAGATGCTTTGCATATAGGTTTCGTAGATCATATAGAAGCAATATATACAATGATTTCAACCGTCTACCTGATCCATTCATTGTTCAACTTGTCGAAAGTTACAAATAATTACCGTTAAAGGATTAACCATTGGGGCTCATTGTTCACTTAAACTTGAAGAACTAAAAATTGACGAATTGTACTGTTTGGATGCTCTGCATATATGTTTCTTAGACTATATAGAAGCAATATATACAAAGATTTCAACCGTCTACCTGTTCCATTCATTGTTCTACTTGCCGAATGTTACAAATAATTTCCGATAAAGGATTAACCGTTGGGGCTCATTGTTCACTGAAACTTTAAGAACAAAAAATTGGCGAATTGTACTGTTTGGATGCTTTGCATATATGTTTCTTAGACTATATGGAAGCAATATATACAAAGATTTCAACCGTTTACGTGTTCCAATCATTGTTCTACTTGTAGAAAGTTACAATTAATTTCCGTTAAAGGATTAACAATGGGGCTCGTAGTTCACTTAAACTTGAAGAACAAAAAATTGGCGAATTGTACTGTTTAGATGCTTTGCATATATGTTTCTTAAATTATATAGAAGCAATATATACAAAGATTTCACCCGTCTACCTGTACTATTCATTGTTCTACTTGTAGAAAGTTACAAATAATTTCCATTTCATGATTACCAATGGGGCTCGCTGTTCACTTAAACTTGAAGAACAAAAAATTGGCGAATTGTACTGTTTGGATGCTTTGCATATATGTTTCTTAAATTATATAGAAGCAATATATACAAAGATTTCAACCGTCTACCTGTTCCATTCATTGTTCTACTTGCCGAAAGTTACAAATAATTTCCTTTAAAGGATTAACAATGGGGCTCATTGTTCACTTAAACTTGAAGAACAAAAAATTGGCGAATTGTACTGTTTGGATGCTTTGCATATATGTTTCTTAGACTATATAGAAGCAATATATACAATGATTTCAACCGTCTACCTGTTCCATTCATTGTTCTACTTGTCGAATGTTACAAATAATTTCCGTTAAGGGATTAATAATGGGGATCGTAGTTTACTTAAACTTGAAGAACAAAAAATTGGCTAATTGTACTGTTTGGCTGCTTTGCATATATGTTTCTTAGACTATATAGAAGCAATATATACAATGATTTCAACCGTCTACCTGTTCCATTCATTGTTCTACTTGTCGAAAGTTACAAATAATTTCCGTTAAGGGATTAACAATGGGGATCGTAGTTTACTTAAACTTGAAGAACAAAAAATTGGCGAATTGTACTGTTTGGATGCTTTGCATAGATGTTTCTTAGACTATTTAGAAGCAATATATAGAAAGATTTCACCCGTCTACCTGTACTATTCATTGTTCTACTTGTAGAAAGTTACAAATAGTTTCCATTTAATGATTATCAATGGGGCTCGCTGTTCACTTAAACTTGAAGAACAAAAAATTGGCGAATTGTACTGTTTGGATGCTTTGCATATATGTTTCTTAGACTATATAGAAGTAATATATACAATGATTTCAACAGTCTACCAGTTCCATTCATTGTTCTACTTGTCGAAATTTACAAATAATTACCGATAAAGGATTAACCATTGGGGCTCATTGTTCACTTAAACTTGAAGAACAAAAAATTGGCTAATTGTACTGTTTGGCTGCTTTGCATATATGTTTCTTAGACTATATAGAAGCAATATATACAATGATTTCAACCGTCTACCTGTTCCATTCATTGTTCTACTTGTCGAAAGTTACAAATAATTTCCGTTAAGGGATTAACAATGGGGATCGTAGTTTACTTAAACTTGAAGAACAAAAAATTGGCGAATTGTACTGTTTGGATGCTTTGCATAGATGTTTCTTAGACTATTTAGAAGCAATATATAGAAAGATTTCACCCGTCTACCTGTACTATTCATTGTTCTACTTGTAGAAAGTTACAAATAGTTTCCATTTAATGATTATCAATGGGGCTCGCTGTTCACTTAAACATGAAGAACAAAAAATTGGCGAATTGTACTGTTTGGATGCTTTGCATATATGTTTCTTAGACTATATAGAAGTAATATATACAATGATTTCAACAGTCTACCTGTTCCATTCATTGTTCTACTTGTCGAAATTTACAAATAATTACCGATAAAGGATTAACCATTGGGGCTCATTGTTCACTTAAACTTGAAGAACAAAATATTGGCGAATTGTACTGCTTGGATGCTTTGCATATATGTTTCTTAGACTATATAGAAGCAATATATACAATGATTTCAACCGTCTACCTGTTCCATTCATTGTTCTACTTGTCGAATGTTACAAATAATTTCCGTTAAGGGATTAATAATGGGGATCGTAGTTTACTTAAACTTGAAGAACAAAAAATTGGTGAATTGTACTGTTTGGATGCTTTGCATATATGTTTCTTAGACTATATAGAAGCAATATATACAATGATTTCAACCGTCTACCTATTCCATTCATTGTTCTGCTTGCCGAAATTTACAAATAATTTCCTTTAAAGGATTAACAATGGGGCTCGTAGTTCACTTAAACTTGAAGAGCAAAAAATTGTCGAATTGTACTGTTTGGATGCTTTGCATATATGTTTCTTAGACTATATAGAAGCAATATATACAATGATTTCAACCGTCTACCTGTTCCATTCATTGTTCTACTTGTCGAAAGTTACAAATAATTTCCGTTAAGGGATTAACAATGGGGATCGTAGTTTACTTAAACTTGAAGAACAAAAAATTGGCGAATTGTACTGTTTGGATGCTTTGCATAGACGTTTCTTAGACTATTTAGAAGCAATATATAGAAAGATTTCACCCGTCTACCTGTACTATTCATTGTTCTACTTGTAGAAAGTTACAAATAGTTTCCATTTAATGATTATCAATGGGGCTCGCTGTTCACTTAAACTTGAAGAACAAAAAATTGGCGAATTGTACTGTTTGGATGCTTTGCATATATGTTTCTTAGACTATATAGAAGTAATATATACAATGATTTCAACAGTCTACCTGTTCCATTCATTGTTCTACTTGTCGAAATTTACAAATAATTACCGATAAAGGATTGACCATTGGGGCTCATTGTTCACTTAAACTTGAAGAACAAAAAATTGGCGAATTGTACTGTTTGGATGCTTTGCATATATGTTTCTTAGACTATAAAGAAGCAATATATACAATGATTTCAACCGTCTACCTGTTCCATTCATTGTTCTACTTGTCGAATGTTACAAATAATTTCCGTTAAGGGATTAATAATGGGGATCGTAGTTTACTTAAACTTGAAGAACAAAAAATTGGCGAATTGTACTGTTTGGATGCTTTGCATATATGTTTCTTAGACTATATAGAAGCAATATATACAATGATTTCAACCGTCTACCTATTCCATTCATTGTTCTACTTGTCGAAAGTTACAAATAATTTCCGATAAAGGATTAACAATGGGGCTCATTGTTCACTTAAACTTGAAGAACAAAAAATTGGCGAATTGTACTGTTTGGATGCTTTGCATATATGTTTCTTAGACTATATAGAAGCAATATATACAATGATTTCAACCGTCTACCTGTTCTATTCATTGTTCTACTTGTCGAAAGTTACAAATAATTTCCGTTAAGGGATTAACAATGGGGATCGTAGTTTACTTAAACTTGAAGAACAAAAAATTGGCGAATTGTACTGTTTGGATGCTTTGCATAGATGTTTCTTAGACTATTTAGAAGCAATATATAGAAAGATTTCACCCGTCTACCTGTACTATTCATTGTTCTACTTGTAGAAAGTTACAAATAGTTTCCATTTAATGATTATCAATGGGGCTCGCTGTTCACTTAAACTTGAAGAACAAAAAATTGGCGAATTGTACTGTTTGGATGCTTTGCATATATGTTTCTTAGACTATATAGAAGTAATATATACAATGATTTCAACAGTCTACCTGTTCCATTCATTATTCTACTTGTCGAAATTTACAAATAATTACCGATAAAGGATTGACCATTGGGGCTCATTGTTCACTTAAACTTGAAGAACAAAAAATTGGCGAATTGTACTGTTTGGATGCTTTGCATATATGTTTCTTAGACTATATAGAAGCAATATATACAATGATTTCAACCGTCTACCTGTTCCATTCATTGTTCTACTTGTCGAATGTTACAAATAATTTCCGTTAAGGGATTAATAATGGGGATCGTAGTTTACTTAAACTTGAAGAACAAAAAATTGGCGAATTGTACTGTTTGGATGCTTTGCATATATGTTTCTTAGACTATATAGAAGCAATATATACAATGATTTCAACCGTCTACCTATTCCATTCATTGTTCTACTTGCCGAAAGTTACAAATAATTTCCGATAAAGGATTAACCATTGGGGCTCATTGTTCACTTAAACTTGAAGAACAAAAAATTGGCGAATGGTACTGTTTGGATGCTTTGCATATATGTTTCTTATACTATATAGAAGCAATATATACAAAGATTTCAACCGTCTACCTGTTCCATTCACTGTTCTACTTGTCGAAAGTTACAAATAATTTCCGTTAAGGGATTAACATTGGGGATCGTAGTTTACTTAAACTTGAAGAACAAAAAATTGGCGAATTGTACTGTTTGGATGCTTTGCATATATGTTTCTTAGACTATATAGAAGCAATATATACAATGATTTCAACCGTCTACCTGTTCTATTCATTGTTCTACTTGTCGAAAGTTACAAATAATTTCCGTTAAGGGATTAACAATGGGGATCGTAGTTTACTTAAACTTGAAGAACAAAAAATTGGCGAATTGTACTGTTTGGATGCTTTGCATAGATGTTTCTTAGACTATTTAGAAGCAATATATAGAAAGATTTCACCCGTCTACCTGTACTATTCATTGTTCTACTTGTAGAAAGTTACAAATAGTTTCCATTTAATGATTATCAATGGGGCTCGCTGTTCACTTAAACTTGAAGAACAAAAAATTGGCGAATTGTACTGTTTGGATGCTTTGCATATATGTTTCTTAGACTATATAGAAGCAATATATACAAAGATTTCAACCGTCTACCTGTTCCATTCATTGTTCTACTTGTCGAAAGTTACAAATAATTTCCTTTAAAGGATTAACAATGGGGCTCATTGTTCACTTAAACTTGAAGAACAAAAAATTGGCGAATTGTACTGTTTGGATGCTTTGCATATATGTTTCTTAGACTATATAGAAGCAATATATACAATGATTTCAACCGTCTACCTGTTCTATTCATTGTTCTACTTGTCGAATGTTACAAATAATTTCCGTTAAGGGATTAATAATGGGGATCGTAGTTTACTTAAACTTGAAGAACAAAAAATTGGCGAATTGTACTGTTTGGATGCTTTGCATATATGTTTCTTAGACTATATAGAAGCAATATATACAATTATTTCAACCGTCTACCTGTTCCATTCATTGTTCTACTTGTCGAAAGTTACAAATAATTTCCGTTAAGGGATTAACAATGGGGATCGTAGTTTACTTAAACTTGAAGAACAAAAAATTGGCGAATTGTACTGTTTGGATGCTTTGCATATATGTTTCTTAGACTATATAGAAGCAATATATACAATGATTTCAACCGTCTACCTGTTCTATTCATTGTTCTACTTGTCGAATGTTACAAATAATTTCCGTTAAGGGATTAATAATGGGGATCGTAGTTTACTTAAACTTGAAGAACAAAAAATTGGCGAATTGTACTGTTTGGATGCTTTGCATATATGTTTCTTAGACTATATAGAAGCAATATATACAATGATTTCAACCGTCTACCTGTTCCATTCATTGTTCTACTTGTCGAAAGTTACAAATAATTTCCGTTAAGGGATTAACAATGGGGATCGTAGTTTACTTAAACTTGAAGAACAAAAAATTGGCGAATTGTACTGTTTGGATGCTTTGCATATATGTTTCTTAGACTATATAGAAGCAATATATACAAAGATTTCAACCGTCTACCTGTTCCATTCATTGTTCTACTTGTCGAAAGTTACAAATAATTTCCGTTAAGGGATTAACAATGGGGATCGTAGTTTACTTAAACTTGAAGAACAAAAAATTGGCGAATTGTACTGTTTGGATGCTTTGCATATATGTTTCTTAGACTATATAGAAGCAATATATACAAAGATTTCAACCGTCTACCTGTTCCATTCATTGTTCTACTTGTCGAAAGTTACAAATAATTTCCGATAAAGGATTAACAATGGGGCTCATTGTTCACTTAAACTTGAAGAACAAAAAATTGGCGAATTGTACTGTTTGGATGCTTTGCATATATGTTTCTTAGACTATATAGAAGCAATATATACAATGATTTCAACCGTCTACCAGTTCTATTCATTGTTCTACTTGTCGAATGTTACAAATAATTACCGTTAAGGGATTAATAATGGGGATCGTAGTTTACTTAAACTTGAAGAACAAAAAATTGGCGAATTGTACTGTTTGGATGCTTTGCATATATGTTTCTTAGACTATATAGAAGCAATATATACAATGATTTCAACCGTCTACCTATTCCATTCATTGTTCTACTTGCCGAAATTTACAAATAATTTCCTTTAAAGGATTAACAATGGGGCTCGTAGTTCACTTAAACTTGAAGAGCAAAAAATTGTCGAATTGTACTGTTTGGATGCTTTGCATATATGTTTCTTAGACTA
Source organism: Cerceris ruficornis (assembly GCA_963989415.1). Taxonomy (NCBI): domain Eukaryota; kingdom Metazoa; phylum Arthropoda; class Insecta; order Hymenoptera; family Crabronidae; genus Cerceris; species Cerceris ruficornis. Next base: position 386,021 of record CAXDIW010000111.1, on the reverse strand, counting down.
TATAGAAGCAATATATACAATGATTTCAACCGTCTACCTATTCCATTCATTGTTCTACTTGCCGAAATTTACAAATAATTTCCATTAAAGGATTGACAATGGGGCTCGTAGTTCACTTAAACTTGAAGAGCAAAAAATTGTCGAATTGTACTGTTTGGATGCTTTGCATATATGTTTCTTAGACTATATAGAAGCAATATATACAATGATTTCAACCGTCTACCTGTTCCATACATTGTTCTACTTGTCGAAAGTTACAAATAATTTCCGTTAAGGGATTAACAATGGGGATCGTAGTTCACTTAAACTTGAAGAACAAAAAATTGGCGAATGGCACTGTTTGGATGCTTTGCGTACATGTTTCTTAGACTATATGGAAGCAATATATACAAAGATTTCAACCGTCTACGTGTTCCAATCATTGTTCTACTTGTCGGAATTTACAAATAATTTCTTTTAAAGGATTAACAATGGGGCTCATTGTTCACTTAAACTTGAAGGACAAAAAATTGGCGAATGGTACTGTTTGGATGCTTTGCGTACATGTTTCTTATACTATATGGAAGCAATATATACAAGGATTTCAACCGTCTACCTGTTCCATTCATTGTTCTACTTGTCGAAAGTTACAAATAATTTCCTTTAAAGGATTAACAATGGGGCTCGCAGTTCACTTAAACTTGAAGAACAAAAAATTAGCGAATGGTACTGTTTGGATGCTTTGCATATATGTTTCTTAGACTATATAGAAGCAATATATACAAAGATTTCAAATGTCTTCCTCTTCCATTCATTGTTCTACTTGTCGAAAGTTACAAATAATTTCCGATAACGGATTAACCATTGGGGCTCATTGTTCACTTAAACTTCAAGAACAAAAAATTGGCGAATTGTACTGTTTGGATGATTTGCATATATGTTTCTTATACTATATAGAAGCAATATATACAAAGATTTCAACCGTCTACGTGTTCCATTCACTGTTCTACTTGTCGAAAGTTACAAATAATTTCCGTTAAGGGATTAACAATGGGGATCGTAGTTCACTTAAACTTGAAGAACAAAAAATTGGCGAATTGTACTGTTTGGATGCTTTGCGTACATGTTACTTAGACTATATAGAAGCAATATATACATTGATTTCAACCGGCTACCTGTCCCATTCATTGTTCTACTTGTCGAAATTTACAAATAATTTCCGATAAAGGATTAACCATTGGGGCTCATTGTCCACTTAAACTTGAAGAACAAAAAATTGGCGAATTATACTGTTTGGATGCTTTGCATATACGTTTCATAGACTATATAGAAGCAATATATACAAAGATTTCAACCGTCTACCTGTTCCATTCATTGTTCTACTTGTCGAAAGTTACAAATAATTTCCGATAAAGGATTAACAATGGGGCTCATTGTTCACTTAAACTTGAAGAACAAAAAATTGGCGAATGGTACTGTTTGGATGCTTTGCGTACATGTTTCTTAGACTATATGGAAGCAATATATACAAAGATTTCAACCGTCTACGTGTTCCTATCATTGTTCTACTTGTCGAAATTTACAAATAATTTCCTTTAAAGGATTAACAATGGGGCTCGTTGTTCACTTAAACTTGAAGAACAAAAAAGTGGCGAATGGTACTGTTTGGATGCTTTGCATATATATTTCTTAGATTATATAGAAGCAATATATACATTGATTTGAACCGTCTACCTGTTCCATTCATTGTTCTACTTGTCGCAAGTTACAAATAATTTCCGTTAAAGTATTAACAATGGGGCTCGTAGTTCACTTAAACTTGAAGATCAAATAATTGGCGAATTGTACTGTTTGGATGATTTGCATATATGTTTCTTAGACTTTATAGAAGCAATATATACAAAGATTTCAACCGTCTACCTGTTCCATTCATTGTTCTACTTGTCGAAAGTTACAAATAATTTCCGTTAAGGCATTAACAATGGGGCTCGTAGTTCACTTAAACTTGAAGAGCAAAAAATTGGCGAATTGTACTGTTTGGATGCTTTGCATATATGTTTCTTGGACTATATAGAAGCAATATATACAATGATTTCAACCGTCTACCTGTTCCATTCATTGTTCTACTTGTCGAATGTTACAAATAGTTTCCGTTAAGGGATTAACAATGTGGATCGTAGTTTACTTAAACTTGAAGAACAAAAAATTGGCGAATTGTACTGTTTGGATGCTTTGCATATATGTTTCTTAGACTATATAGAAGCAATATATACAATGATTTCAACCGTCTACCTGTTCCATTCATTGTTCTACTTGTCGAAAGTTACAAATAATTTCCGTTAAGGAATTAACAATGGGGATCGTAGTTTACTTAAACTTGAAGAACAAAAAATTGGCGAATTGTACTGTTTGGATGCTTTGCTTATATGTTTCTTAGACTATATAGAAGCAATATATACAAGGATTTCAACCGTCTACCTGTTCCATTCATTGTTCTACTTGTCGAAAGTTACAAATAATTACCGATAAAGGATTAACCATTGGGGCTCATTGTTCACTTAAACTTCAAGAACAAAAAATTGGCGAATTGTACTGTTTGGATGCTTTGCATATATGTTTCATAGACTATATAGATGCAATATATACAAAGATTTCAACCGTCTACCTGTTCCATTCATTGTTCTACTTGTCAAAAGTTACAAATAATTTCCTTTAAAGGATTAACAATGGGGCTCATTGTTCACTTAAACTTGAAGAACAAAAAATTGGCGAATTGTGCTGTTTGGATGCTTTGCATATATGTTTCTTAGGCTATATAGAAGCAATATATACAATGATTTCAACCGTCTACCTGTTCCATTCATTGTTCTACTTGTCGAAAGTTACAAATAATTACCGATAAAGGATTAACCATTGGGGCTCATTGTTCACTTAAACTTGAAGAACAAAAAATTGGCGAATTGTACTGTTTGGATGCTTTGCATATATGTTTCTTAGACTATATAGAAGCAATATATACAAAGATTTCAACCGTCTACCTGTTCCATTCATTGTTCTACTTGTCGAAAGTTACAAATAATTTCCTTTAAAGGATTAACAATGGGGCTCATTGTTCACTTAAACTTGAAGAACAAAAAATTGGCGAATTGTACTGTTTGGATGCTTTGCATATATGTTTCTTAGACTATATAGAAGCAATATATACAATGATTTCAACCGTCTACCTGTTCCATTCATTGTTCTACTTGTCGAATGTTACAAATAATTTCCGTTAAGGGATTAACAATGGGGATCGTAGTTTACTTAAACTTGAAGAACAAAAAATTGGCGAATTGTACTGTTTGGATGCTTTGCATATATGTTTCTTAGACTATATAGAAGCAATATATACAATGATTTCAACCGTCTACCTATTCCATTCATTGTTCTACTTGCCGAAATTTACAAATAATTTCCTTTAAAGGATTAACAATGGGGCTCGTAGTTCACTTAAACTTGAAGAGCAAAAAATTGTCGAATTGTACTGTTTGGATGCTTTGCATATATGTTTCTTAGACTATATAGAAGCAATATATACAATGATTTCAACCGTCTACCTGTTCCATACATTGTTCTACTTGTCGAAAGTTACAAATAATTTCCGTTAAGGGATTAACAATGGGGATCGTAGATTACTTAAACTTGAAGAACAAAAAATTGGCGAATTGTACGGTTTGGATGCTTTGCATATATGTTTCTTAGACTATATAGAAGCAATATATACAATGATTTCAACCGTCTACCTGTTCCATTCATTGTTCTACTTGTCGAAAGTTACAAATAATTTCCGTTAAGGGATTAACAATGGGGATCGTAGTTTACTTAAACTTGAAGAACAAAAAATTGGCGAATTGTACTGTTTGGATGCTTTGCATATATGTTTCTTAGACTATATAGAAGCAATATATACAAAGATTTCAACCGTCTACCTGTTCCATTCATTGTTCTACTTGTCGAAAGTTACAAATAATTTCCGATAAAGGATCAACAATGGGGCTCATTGTTCACTTAAACTTGAAGGACAAAAAATTGGCGAATGGTACTGTTTGGATGCTTTGCGTACATGTTTCTTAGACTATATGGAAGCAATATATACAAGGATTTCAACCGTCTACCTGTTCCATTCATTGTTCTACTTGTCGAAAGTTACAAATAATTACCGATAAAGGATTAACCATTGGGGCTCATTGTTCACTTAAACTTGAAGAACAAAAAATTGGCGAATTGTACTGTTTGGATGCTTTGCATATATGTTTCTTAGACTATATAGAAGCAATATATACAATGATTTCAACAGTCTACCTGTTCCATTCATTGTTCTACTTGTCGAAATTTACAAATAATTTCCTTTAAAGGATTAACAATGGGGCTCGCAGTTCACTTAAACTTGAAGAACACAAAATTGGAGAATGGTACTGTTTGGATGCTTTGCATATATGTTTCTTAGATTATATAGAAGCAATATATACAAAGATTTCAACCGTCTACCTGTTCTATTCATTGTTCTACTTGTAGAAAGTTACAAATAATTTCCGTTTCATGATTATCAATGGGGCTCGTTGTTCACTTAAACTTGAAGAACAAAAAATTGGCGAATTGTACTGTTTGGATGCTTTGCATAGATGTTTCTTAGACTATTTAGAAGCAATATATAGAAAGATTTCACCCGTCTACCTGTACTATTCATTGTTCTACTTGTAGAAAGTTACAAATAGTTTCCATTTAATGATTATCAATGGGGCTCGCTGTTCACTTAAACTTGAAGAACAAAAAATTGGCGAATTGTACTGTTTGGATGCTTTGCATATATGTTTCTTAGACTATATAGAAGCAATATATACAAAGATTTCAACCGTCTACCTGTTCCATTCATTGTTCTACTTGCCGAATGTTACAAATAATTTCCGATAAAGGATTAACCGTTGGGGCTCATTGTTCACTGAAACTTTAAGAACAAAAAATTGGCGAATTGTACTGTTTGGATGCTTTGCATATATGTTTCTTAGACTATATGGAAGCAATATATACAAAGATTTCAACCGTGTACGGGTTCCAATCATTGTTCTACTTGTAGAAAGTTACAATTAATTTCCGTTAAAGGATTAACAATGGGGCTCGTAGTTCACTTAAACTTGAAGAACAAAAAATTGGCGAATTGTACTGTTTAGATGCTTTGCATATATGTTTCTTAAATTATATAGAAGCAATATATACAAAGATTTCACCCGTCTACCTGTACTATTCATTGTTCTACTTGTAGAAAGTTACAAATAATTTCCATTTCATGATTACCAATGGGGCTCGCTGTTCACTTAAACTTGAAGAACAAAAAATTGGCGAATTGTACTGTTTGGATGCTTTGCATATATGTTTCTTAGACTATATAGAAGCAATATATACAATGATTTCAACCGTCTACCTATTCCATTCATCGTTCTACGTGTAGAAAGTTACAAATAATTTCCATTTCATGATTATCAATGGGGCTCGCTGTTCACTTAAACTTGAAGAACAAAAAATTGGCGAATTGTACTGTTTGGATGCTTTGCATAGATGTTTCTTAGACTATTTAGAAGCAATATATAGAAAGATTTCACCCGTCTACCTGTACTATTCATTGTTCTACTTGTAGAAAGTTACAAATAGTTTCCATTTAATGATTATCAATGGGGCTCGCTGTTCACTTAAACTTGAAAAACAAAAAATTGGCGAATTGTACTGTTTGGATGCTTTGCATATATGTTTCTTAGACTATATAGAAGCAATATATACAAAGATTTCAACCGTCTACCTGTTCCATTCATTGTTCTACTTGTCGAAAGTTACAAACAATTTCCGATAAAGGATGAACCATTGGGGCTCAATGTTCTCTTAAACTTGAAGAACAAAAAATTGGCGAATTGTACTGTTTGGACGCTATGCATGTATGTTTCTTAGACTATATAGAAGCAATATATACAAAGATTTCACCCGTCTACCTGTACTATTCATTGTCCTACTTGTAGAAAGTTACAAATAATTTCCATTTCATGATTATCAATGGGGCTCGCTGTTCACTTAAACTTGAAGATCAAAAAATTGGCGATTGTTACTGTTTAGATGCTTTGCATATAGGTTTCGTAGATCATATAGAAGCAATATATACAATGATTTCAACCGTCTACCTGATCCATTCATTGTTCAACTTGTCGAAAGTTACAAATAATTACCGTTAAAGGATTAACCATTGGGGCTCATTGTTCACTTAAACTTGAAGAACTAAAAATTGACGAATTGTACTGTTTGGATGCTCTGCATATATGTTTCTTAGACTATATAGAAGCAATATATACAAAGATTTCAACCGTCTACCTGTTCCATTCATTGTTCTACTTGCCGAATGTTACAAATAATTTCCGATAAAGGATTAACCGTTGGGGCTCATTGTTCACTGAAACTTTAAGAACAAAAAATTGGCGAATTGTACTGTTTGGATGCTTTGCATATATGTTTCTTAGACTATATGGAAGCAATATATACAAAGATTTCAACCGTCTACGTGTTCCAATCATTGTTCTACTTGTAGAAAGTTACAATTAATTTCCGTTAAAGGATTAACAATGGGGCTCGTAGTTCACTTAAACTTGAAGAACAAAAAATTGGCGAATTGTACTGTTTAGATGCTTTGCATATATGTTTCTTAAATTATATAGAAGCAATATTGTTACGCCGATATGAAGTTGGCGTACCGAGCGAAGCTGCTCCCTCGAACCCGTGGATTCGAGGATCGATGTAATCGAGGGATCGATTCGGCCGGTCGTTGCTCCAGCGACCGGAAGCGTTTGGTGACCGGAAGTTGTAACCGAGTTGTCAGACGACAGAGTTCGAAATATTGTTATTAGTTATTAAAGTTTAATAAAGTTATTAGAAATATAATGCCGAGAAGACTCGGTCCCTCCGCGGGACATAACAATGGTGTCAGAAGTGGGATACTTCTGGATCGAGGGGAAGAGAATCCTCAGCCCACTAGGCCTGCGGAGGAGGAGACGGATCGTCTAGGGCGTTTCCTTTCCGAGATGCAGGAGAGCTTCACTATGCATCTGCAGAGACAGCAGGAGCTGGCAGAAGAGCGATGGGAGCAGGAGCGCTCCCGGATCGCGGAAAAGGAAGCCAGGAAGAAAGCTGCCCAGGAAGAGAGGTTTGGAGCGCTCGAGGCCCAACTTCGAGCGCTCATCACTGAGTTCGGCCGCCGAACGGCCGTTTCGGGTTCTGTGGGACCGGTGGAGAGTCGTGATCCGATTCCTATGGAGGATACACGGATCACGGCTCCCCTTGTTTCCCAGCCTATCCCTCCGCGTGTCCTCCCAACGGAATTGGGAGTGGTCTTGAAGCGTCCAATATGTAATGAAAAGTCCTCCTGGAAGGAAGGTAAAATCCAGTGTGAGGCTGTAGCGAGTGTTAGTAATTGGCCTTCGAGGCGCTTGGACGCTTCCGCCCCGGTGAAACGCGGAGACACGGTGCATCCCCTGCTAGGCAGCCGGATTCCACGTTTAGGAGGTCTAACGATTCCGACGTACGCGTGTCGGCGATTTGTAGGGTCGATGCGGATTCATCGGAAGATGATGAGAGAAACGACGGAGTTCACCTCGATGGTTCGGCGAGCGCGAGAGAGCCTCGAGTACCTGAACGAGGAAGCGTCGAGGGGAATGGAGGAGGTCGCGGATGGCGTCGGAAGGGAGCTGAAGGTGACTGATCGGTAGACTCGTCCCGGCTCCAAGGTGGACCTCGCGGTGCGCAGGTTCGCAGAGCTGGAGGAAGAGGCATTCGACCTCGCGCGTTTGGACCGCGGCAGGGAGAGCGTGACGATCGGGACACCGGCAGACGTCCCCGAGGAGATCGGGAGAGCCGTGGCGGCAGCGGCAGCGACGGCAGCGACGAGCACAGCGACGGGGGTAGCGGGCGTCGAACGGTCCCCACCGAAGGGAAGAGCCCGGACGAGTCGGCTACGACGAAGCGGAGGAGCAAGAAACGAAGGAAGAGGAAAAACCGGAACGAACGACGAAAGAAGCTCCGAAGGATTCCAAGGCCGTCGAGGTTACCGACGATCTCGAGAAGCTTCTGAAGACGGACCTGCCGTTCCTGACGTTCGGAAAAATCATCGACACCGTCTACAAAATGATCGAGAGCGCGCCGGAAAACACTGGCGAGGATTCGGCGACGAACGCCATACACCGAGCGATTTACGAGAAACTCGGAACGATCGTTACCCTCGAAAATCCAGACCTTCTGACGAAGGAGCTGAAGGACGCTATGGACGTCGTTTGCGGAAAAATAGCGACGTATCTGAGGAGAATCCTAATCGAATGGCAGATCGGGTTCATGGAACGATACGTGCCGGAAGTGATGTCGTGGGAAGTTCGGGACTGGACCGACTGGCTCAGTCACATCAGCAGCCTCGCCAAAGACTGGAACGCCTGGCTGCGCGGAGTCATCGAGAAGATCCTCGAGATCCGAGCAGCGGGATCGGCGAAGCTCGAGAGGATGCGAACCGGGGAGGACGCGTCGCCAGCCCCCTGCTCCTCTCGAAATCTTGCCCGTTAACCAGTTAACTGTGGCGCCCTCGTTTGAGAGTGCGCACCGTTTTGTGTCGCCAGAATCGAGCCATGACGAGTACACTCGTCAATCGCAGATCTACGCGTTAACGAGTCCGGCGACACGGAGAGAGGGAGAGAGGGATGGAGGAAAAGCGCAGGAAAGCGCAGGAAGAGCATGAGGAAATTGGCTTCCTCTTACGAAAGAAGATGGGAATCCGCGTGCGGAGAAGAGGCATGTCATCTCCTACTGGTCCCCAAAAGCAAGGTGGAAGAAGCGCTACGTGGATGTCACGAGGCTCCTACAGGAGGACACTTCGGTATGCGCAAGACCCTTGCGAAAGTGCGGCAGAGAGTCTTCTGGCCCGAACACCGAATGGACGTCGAAGAGTGGTGTCGCCGCTGTTACACTTGTACGGCGAGGAAAGGTCCGAAGGAGAGGGGGAGAGGACCCCTCAGGATTTATAATGTCGGGGCACCTTTTGAGAGGATGGCGCTCGACATTGTTGGACCTTTGCCGAAAACGAAAACAGCGCGACGACCATCGCAGAAGCTCTTCTACGTGAGGTGGTTGGCCGACATGGAATACCTCTAGAGCTCCATTCCGAGCAGGGTCGTAGTTTTGGGTCGACTGTCTTCAAGAAACTCATGGAGTTGCTTGGAATCCGGAAGACAAGGACGACGCCACTCCACCCTCAGTCGGACGGACTCGTAGAGAGGTTGATAAGAACTCTGTTGAAATATTTGTCCCTATACGTTGCGGACAACCAAAAGGATTGGGACCAGTGGATCCCGCTGTTTCTCTTGGCGTACCGATCTTCTCGGCACGAGACGACACAGCATACACCGGCTGCTTTACTGATGGGGCACGAGCTTCGTCTTCCTCTGGACCTTTTAAGAGGATCGACTCCGGGTGCTTCCGATGAGAAGACCTTTGTCGGGGAGACGAAGAGAAGGTTAGAAGAGGTTCATCAGTTTGTACGCCGACGGATGCGTCTCTGCAGCGAGAAGATGAAGAGCTGGTACGACTCCCACGCACGGCCAATTTCCTTCGTACCCGGGGAAAAAGTATGGTTGTATTACCCCAAACGGACGAAAGGAAAATGCCCGAAGCTGCAATCCAATTGGGAGGGCCCATATGTAGTCACTAAACGGCTGAATGAGGTGATATACCGAATTGCTCGTTCGCCGAAGGCAAAGCCGAAAGTGATTCATGTGAATCGCCTTGCCCGTTTCGGTAACACCCACATGCCTTTGGAGAAGGCAGGATTGCAAAGTGGAGAGAAGAAGAGCAACAGGCGGGATGCAGAAAGAAGAGATGCGGAAAGAAAAACGAGCCAGTAAAGAAGAGATGCGGAAAGAAGAATGAGCCAGTGAAGAACGGAAGGGCAAGAATGAACATAACCAACGAATTACGAATGCGATGGCATCGACTTGCCGACGCCTCACTCAAGGTTTTTTGGATGGTTTTCCCTTGAGTCGGAGGACAAATGTCGAGGCGTTTTCGTCTGATTGGAGCCATACCAGTAGACGTTTTGTTTCCTGTTGTCTACTTCCTCTGCAGACGAAGGCATTGAATCCCGGGACGATTTCAAGAAGGTTATGGAAGTCTAGTTGCCCGATTTGAAGTCGCCGCGGTCGGGACGACCGCTCTTCGAGAGGAGGGGGCAGTGTTACGCCGATATGAAGTTGGCGTACCGAGCGAAGCTGCTCCCTCGAACCCGTGGATTCGAGGATCGATGTAATCGAGGGATCGATTCGGCCGGTCGTTGCTCCAGCGACCGGAAGCGTTTGGTGACCGGAAGTTGTAACCGAGTTGTCAGACGACAGAGTTCGAAATATTGTTATTAGTTATTAAAGTTTAATAAAGTTATTAGAAATATAATGCCGAGAAGACTCGGTCCCTCCGCGGGACATAACAATATATACAAAGATTTCACCCGTCTACCTGTACTATTCATTGTTCTACTTGTAGAAAGTTACAAATAATTTCCATTTCATGATTACCAATGGGGCTCGCTGTTCACTTAAACTTGAAGAACAAAAAATTGGCGAATTGTACTGTTTGGATGCTTTGCATATATGTTTCGTAGATTATATAGAAGCAATATATACAATGATTTCAACCGTCTACCTGATCCATTCATTGTTCTACTTGTCGAAAGTTACAAATAATTACCGATAAAGGATTAACCATTGGGGCTCATTGTTCACTTAAACTTGAAGAACTAAAAATTGACGAATTGTACTGTTTGGATGCTCTGCATATATGTTTCTTAGACTATATAGAATCAATATATACAAAGATTTCAACCGTCTACCTGTTCCATTCATTGTTCTACTTGCCGAAAGTTACAAATAATTTCCTTTAAAGGATTAACAATGGGGCTCATTGTTCACTTAAACTTGAAGAACAAAAAATTGGCGAATTGTACTGTTTGGATGCTTTGCATATATGTTTCTTAGACTATATAGAAGCAATATATACAATGATTTCAACCGTCTACCTGTTCCATTCATTGTTCTACTTGTCGAATGTTACAAATAATTTCCGTTAAGGGATTAATAATGGGGATCGTAGTTTACTTAAACTTGAAGAACAAAAAATTGGCTAATTGTACTGTTTGGCTGCTTTGCATATATGTTTCTTAGACTATATAGAAGCAATATATACAATGATTTCAACCGTCTACCTGTTCCATTCATTGTTCTACTTGTCGAAAGTTACAAATAATTTCCGTTAAGGGATTAACAATGGGGATCGTAGTTTACTTAAACTTGAAGAACAAAAAATTGGCGAATTGTACTGTTTGGATGCTTTGCATAGATGTTTCTTAGACTATTTAGAAGCAATATATAGAAAGATTTCACCCGTCTACCTGTACTATTCATTGTTCTACTTGTAGAAAGTTACAAATAGTTTCCATTTAATGATTATCAATGGGGCTCGCTGTTCACTTAAACTTGAAGAACAAAAAATTGGCGAATTGTACTGTTTGGATGCTTTGCATATATGTTTCTTAGACTATATAGAAGTAATATATACAATGATTTCAACAGTCTACCTGTTCCATTCATTGTTCTACTTGTCGAAATTTACAAATAATTACCGATAAAGGATTAACCATTGGGGCTCATTGTTCACTTAAACTTGAAGAACAAAAAATTGGCGAATTGTACTGCTTGGATGCTTTGCATATATGTTTCTTAGACTATATAGAAGCAATATATACAATGATTTCAACCGTCTACCTGTTCCATTCATTGTTCTACTTGTCGAATGTTACAAATAATTTCCGTTAAGGGATTAATAATGGGGATCGTAGTTTACTTAAACTTGAAGAACAAAAAATTGGTGAATTGTACTGTTTGGATGCTTTGCATATATGTTTCTTAGACTATATAGAAGCAATATATACAATGATTTCAACCGTCTACCTATTCCATTCATTGTTCTACTTGCCGAAATTTACAAATAATTTCCTTTAAAGGATTAACAATGGGGCTCGTAGTTCACTTAAACTTGAAGAGCAAAAAATTGTCGAATTGTACTGTTTGGATGCTTTGCATATATGTTTCTTAGACTATATAGAAGCAATATATACAATGATTTCAACCCTCTACCTGTTCCATTCATTGTTCTACTTGTCGAAAGTTACAAATAATTTCCGTTAAGGGATTAACAATGGGGATCGTAGTTTACTTAAACTTGAAGAACAAAAAATTGGCGAATTGTACTGTTTGGATGCTTTGCATAGACGTTTCTTAGACTATTTAGAAGCAATATATAGAAAGATTTCACCCGTCTACCTGTACTATTCATTGTTCTACTTGTAGAAAGTTACAAATAGTTTCCATTTAATGATTATCAATGGGGCTCGCTGTTCACTTAAACTTGAAGAACAAAAAATTGGCGAATTGTACTGTTTGGATGCTTTGCATATATGTTTCTTAGACTATATAGAAGTAATATATACAATGATTTCAACAGTCTACCTGTTCCATTCATTGTTCTACTTGTCGAAATTTACAAATAATTACCGATAAAGGATTAACCATTGGGGCTCATTGTTCACTTAAACTTGAAGAACAAAAAATTGGCGAATTGTACTGTTTCGATGCTTTGCATATATGTTTCTTAGACTATATAGAAGCAATATATACATTGATTTCAACCGGCTACCTGTTCCATTGATTGTTCTACTTGTCGAAATTTACAAATAATTTCCGATAAAGGATGAACCATTGGGGCTCATTGTTCACTTAAACTTGAAGAACAAAAAATTGGCGAATTGTACTGTTTGGATGCTTTGCATATATGTTTCTTAGACTATATAGAAGCAATATATACAAAGATTTCAACCGTCTACCTGTTCCATTCATTGTTCTACTTGTCGAAAGTTACAAACAATTTCCGATAAAGGATGAACCATTGGGGCTCAATGTTCTCTTAAACTTGAAGAACAAAAAATTGGCGAATTGTACTGTTTGGACGCTATGCATGTTTGTTTCTTAGACTATATAGAAGCAATATATACAAAGATTTCACCCGTCTACCTGTACTATTCATTGTCCTACTTGTAGAAAGTTACAAATAATTTCCATTTCATGATTATCAATGGGGCTCGCTGTTCACTTAAACTTGAAGATCAAAAAATTGGCGATTGTTACTGTTTAGATGCTTTGCATATAGGTTTCGTAGATCATATAGAAGCAATATATACAATGATTTCAACCGTCTACCTGATCCATTCATTGTTCAACTTGTCGAAAGTTACAAATAATTACCGTTAAAGGATTAACCATTGGGGCTCATTGTTCACTTAAACTTGAAGAACTAAAAATTGACGAATTGTACTGTTTGGATGCTCTGCATATATGTTTCTTAGACTATATAGAAGCAATATATACAAAGATTTCAACCGTCTACCTGTTCCATTCATTGTTCTACTTGCCGAATGTTACAAATAATTTCCGATAAAGGATTAACCGTTGGGGCTCATTGTTCACTGAAACTTTAAGAACAAAAAATTGGCGAATTGTACTGTTTGGATGCTTTGCATATATGTTTCTTAGACTATATGGAAGCAATATATACAAAGATTTCAACCGTTTACGTGTTCCAATCATTGTTCTACTTGTAGAAAGTTACAATTAATTTCCGTTAAAGGATTAACAATGGGGCTCGTAGTTCACTTAAACTTGAAGAACAAAAAATTGGCGAATTGTACTGTTTAGATGCTTTGCATATATGTTTCTTAAATTATATAGAAGCAATATATACAAAGATTTCACCCGTCTACCTGTACTATTCATTGTTCTACTTGTAGAAAGTTACAAATAATTTCCATTTCATGATTACCAATGGGGCTCGCTGTTCACTTAAACTTGAAGAACAAAAAATTGGCGAATTGTACTGTTTGGATGCTTTGCATATATGTTTCTTAAATTATATAGAAGCAATATATACAAAGATTTCAACCGTCTACCTGTTCCATTCATTGTTCTACTTGCCGAAAGTTACAAATAATTTCCTTTAAAGGATTAACAATGGGGCTCATTGTTCACTTAAACTTGAAGAACAAAAAATTGGCGAATTGTACTGTTTGGATGCTTTGCATATATGTTTCTTAGACTATATAGAAGCAATATATACAATGATTTCAACCGTCTACCTGTTCCATTCATTGTTCTACTTGTCGAATGTTACAAATAATTTCCGTTAAGGGATTAATAATGGGGATCGTAGTTTACTTAAACTTGAAGAACAAAAAATTGGCTAATTGTACTGTTTGGCTGCTTTGCATATATGTTTCTTAGACTATATAGAAGCAATATATACAATGATTTCAACCGTCTACCTGTTCCATTCATTGTTCTACTTGTCGAAAGTTACAAATAATTTCCGTTAAGGGATTAACAATGGGGATCGTAGTTTACTTAAACTTGAAGAACAAAAAATTGGCGAATTGTACTGTTTGGATGCTTTGCATAGATGTTTCTTAGACTATTTAGAAGCAATATATAGAAAGATTTCACCCGTCTACCTGTACTATTCATTGTTCTACTTGTAGAAAGTTACAAATAGTTTCCATTTAATGATTATCAATGGGGCTCGCTGTTCACTTAAACTTGAAGAACAAAAAATTGGCGAATTGTACTGTTTGGATGCTTTGCATATATGTTTCTTAGACTATATAGAAGTAATATATACAATGATTTCAACAGTCTACCTGTTCCATTCATTGTTCTACTTGTCGAAATTTACAAATAATTACCGATAAAGGATTAACCATTGGGGCTCATTGTTCACTTAAACTTGAAGAACAAAAAATTGGCTAATTGTACTGTTTGGCTGCTTTGCATATATGTTTCTTAGACTATATAGAAGCAATATATACAATGATTTCAACCGTC
The DNA here is from genome assembly GCA_963989415.1 of Cerceris ruficornis. Classification (NCBI taxonomy): domain Eukaryota; kingdom Metazoa; phylum Arthropoda; class Insecta; order Hymenoptera; family Crabronidae; genus Cerceris; species Cerceris ruficornis. Next base: position 371,016 of record CAXDIW010000111.1, on the reverse strand, counting down.
TACCTGTTCCATTCATTGTTCTACTTGTCGAAAGTTACAAATAATTTCCGTTAAGGGATTAACAATGGGGATCGTAGTTTACTTAAACTTGAAGAACAAAAAATTGGCGAATTGTACTGTTTGGATGCTTTGCATAGATGTTTCTTAGACTATTTAGAAGCAATATATAGAAAGATTTCACCCGTCTACCTGTACTATTCATTGTTCTACTTGTAGAAAGTTACAAATCGTTTCCATTTAATGATTATCAATGGGGCTCGCTGTTCACTTAAACATGAAGAACAAAAAATTGGCGAATTGTACTGTTTGGATGCTTTGCATATATGTTTCTTAGACTATATAGAAGTAATATATACAATGATTTCAACAGTCTACCTGTTCCATTCATTGTTCTACTTGTCGAAATTTACAAATAATTACCGATAAAGGATTAACCATTGGGGCTCATTGTTCACTTAAACTTGAAGAACAAAATATTGGCGAATTGTACTGCTTGGATGCTTTGCATATATGTTTCTTAGACTATATAGAAGCAATATATACAATGATTTCAACCGTCTACCTGTTCTATTCATTGTTCTACTTGTCGAATGTTACAAATAATTTCCGTTAAGGGATTAATAATGGGGATCGTAGTTTACTTAAACTTGAAGAACAAAAAATTGGCGAATTGTACTGTTTGGATGCTTTGCATATATGTTTCTTAGACTATATAGAAGCAATATATACAATTATTTCAACCGTCTACCTGTTCCATTCATTGTTCTACTTGTCGAAAGTTACAAATAATTTCCGTTAAGGGATTAACAATGGGGATCGTAGTTTACTTAAACTTGAAGAACAAAAAATTGGCGAATTGTACTGTTTGGATGCTTTGCATATATGTTTCTTAGACTATATAGAAGCAATATATACAATGATTTCAACCGTCTACCTGTTCTATTCATTGTTCTACTTGTCGAATGTTACAAATAATTTCCGTTAAGGGATTAATAATGGGGATCGTAGTTTACTTAAACTTGAAGAACAAAAAATTGGCGAATTGTACTGTTTGGATGCTTTGCATATATGTTTCTTAGACTATATAGAAGCAATATATACAATGATTTCAACCGTCTACCTGTTCCATTCATTGTTCTACTTGTCGAAAGTTACAAATAATTTCCGTTAAGGGATTAACAATGGGGATCGTAGTTTACTTAAACTTGAAGAACAAAAAATTGGCGAATTGTACTGTTTGGATGCTTTGCATATATGTTTCTTAGACTATATAGAAGCAATATATACAAAGATTTCAACCGTCTACCTGTTCCATTCATTGTTCTACTTGTCGAAAGTTACAAATAATTTCCGTTAAGGGATTAACAATGGGGATCGTAGTTTACTTAAACTTGAAGAACAAAAAATTGGCGAATTGTACTGTTTGGATGCTTTGCATATATGTTTCTTAGACTATATAGAAGCAATATATACAAAGATTTCAACCGTCTACCTGTTCCATTCATTGTTCTACTTGTCGAAAGTTACAAATAATTTCCGATAAAGGATTAACAATGGGGCTCATTGTTCACTTAAACTTGAAGAACAAAAAATTGGCGAATTGTACTGTTTGGATGCTTTGCATATATGTTTCTTAGACTATATAGAAGCAATATATACAATGATTTCAACCGTCTACCAGTTCTATTCATTGTTCTACTTGTCGAATGTTACAAATAATTTCCGTTAAGGGATTAATAATGGGGATCGTAGTTTACTTAAACTTGAAGAACAAAAAATTGGCGAATTGTACTGTTTGGATGCTTTGCATATATGTTTCTTAGACTATATAGAAGCAATATATACAATGATTTCAACCGTCTACCTATTCCATTCATTGTTCTACTTGCCGAAATTTACAAATAATTTCCTTTAAAGGATTAACAATGGGGCTCGTAGTTCACTTAAACTTGAAGAGCAAAAAATTGTCGAATTGTACTGTTTGGATGCTTTGCATATATGTTTCTTAGACTATATAGAAGCAATATATACAATGATTTCAACCGTCTACCTATTCCATTCATTGTTCTACTTGCCGAAATTTACAAATAATTTCCATTAAAGGATTGACAATGGGGCTCGTAGTTCACTTAAACTTGAAGAGCAAAAAATTGTCGAATTGTACTGTTTGGATGCTTTGCATATATGTTTCTTAGACTATATAGAAGCAATATATACAATGATTTCAACCGTCTACCTGTTCCATACATTGTTCTACTTGTCGAAAGTTACAAATAATTTCCGTTAAGGGATTAACAATGGGGATCGTAGTTCACTTAAACTTGAAGAACAAAAAATTGGCGAATGGCACTGTTTGGATGCTTTGCGTACATGTTTCTTAGACTATATGGAAGCAATATATACAAAGATTTCAACCGTCTACGTGTTCCAATCATTGTTCTACTTGTCGGAATTTACAAATAATTTCTTTTAAAGGATTAACAATGGGGCTCATTGTTCACTTAAACTTGAAGAACAAAAAATTGGCGAATGGTACTGTTTGGATGCTTTGCGTACATGTTTCTTATACTATATGGAAGCAATATATACAAAGATTTCAACCGTCTACCTGTTCCATTCATTGTTCTACTTGTCGAAAGTTACAAATAATTTCCTTTAAAGGATTAACAATGGGGCTCGCAGTTCACTTAAACTTGAAGACCAAAAAATTAGCGAATGGTACTGTTTGGATGCTTTGCATATATGTTTCTTAGACTATATAGAAGCAATATATACAAAGATTTCAAATGTCTTCCTTTTCCATTCATTGTTCTACTTGTCGAAAGTTACAAATAATTTCCGATAACGGATTAACCATTGGGGCTCATTGTTCACTTAAACTACAAGAACAAAAAATTGGCGAATTGTACTGTTTGGATGATTTGCATATATGTTTCTTATACTATATAGAAGCAATATATACAAAGATTTCAACCGTCTACGTGTTCCATTCACTGTTCTACTTGTCGAAAGTTACAAATAATTTCCGTTAAGGGATTAACAATGGGGATCGTAGTTCACTTAAACTTGAAGAACAAAAAATTGGCGAATTGTACTGTTTGGATGCTTTGCGTACATGTTACTTAGACTATATAGAAGCAATATATACATTGATTTCAACCGGCTACCTGTCCCATTCATTGTTCTACTTGTCGAAATTTACAAATAATTTCCGATAAAGGATTAACCATTGGGGCTCATTGTCCACTTAAACTTGAAGAACAAAAAATTGGCGAATTATACTGTTTGGATGCTTTGCATATATGTTTCATAGACTATATAGAAGCAATATATACAAAGATTTCAACCGTCTACCTGTTCCATTCATTGTTCTACTTGCCGAAATTTACAAATAATTTCCTTTAAAGGATTAACAATGGGGCTCGTAGTTCACTTAAACTTGAAGAGCAAAAAATTGTCGAATTGTACTGTTTGGATGCTTTGCATATATGTTTCTTAGACTATATAGAAGCAATATATACAATGATTTCAACCCTCTACCTGTTCCATTCATTGTTCTACTTGTCGAAAGTTACAAATAATTTCCGTTAAGGGATTAACAATGGGGATCGTAGTTTACTTAAACTTGAAGAACAAAAAATTGGCGAATTGTACTGTTTGGATGCTTTGCATAGACGTTTCTTAGACTATTTAGAAGCAATATATAGAAAGATTTCACCCGTCTACCTGTACTATTCATTGTTCTACTTGTAGAAAGTTACAAATAGTTTCCATTTAATGATTATCAATGGGGCTCGCTGTTCACTTAAACTTGAAGAACAAAAAATTGGCGAATGGTACTGTTTGGATGCTTTGCATATATGTTTCTTATACTATATAGAAGCAATATATACAAAGATTTCAACCGTCTACCTGTTCCATTCACTGTTCTACTTGTCGAAAGTTACAAATAATTTCCGTTAAGGGATTAACATTGGGGATCGTAGTTTACTTAAACTTGAAGAACAAAAAATTGGCGAATTGTACTGTTTGGATGCTTTGCATATATGTTTCTTAGACTATATAGAAGTAATATATACAATGATTTCAACAGTCTACCTGTTCCATTCATTATTCTACTTGTCGAAATTTACAAATAATTACCGATAAAGGATTGACCATTGGGGCTCATTGTTCACTTAAACTTGAAGAACAAAAAATTGGCGAATTGTACTGTTTGGATGCTTTGCATATATGTTTCTTAGACTATATAGAAGCAATATATACAATGATTTCAACCGTCTACCTGTTCCATTCATTGTTCTACTTGTCGAATGTTACAAATAATTTCCGTTAAGGGATTAATAATGGGGATCGTAGTTTACTTAAACTTGAAGAACAAAAAATTGGCGAATTGTACTGTTTGGATGCTTTGCATATATGTTTCTTAGACTATATAGAAGCAATATATACAATGATTTCAACCGTCTACCTATTCCATTCATTGTTCTACTTGCCGAAAGTTACAAATAATTTCCGATAAAGGATTAACCATTGGGGCTCATTGTTCACTTAAACTTGAAGAACAAAAAATTGGCGAATGGTACTGTTTGGATGCTTTGCATATATGTTTCTTATACTATATAGAAGCAATATATACAAAGATTTCAACCGTCTACCTGTTCCATTCACTGTTCTACTTGTCGAAAGTTACAAATAATTTCCGTTAAGGGATTAACATTGGGGATCGTAGTTTACTTAAACTTGAAGAACAAAAAATTGGCGAATTGTACTGTATGGATGCTTTGCATATATGTTTCTTAGACTATATAGAAGCAATATATACAATGATTTCAACCGTCTACCTGTTCTATTCATTGTTCTACTTGTCGAAAGTTACAAATAATTTCCGATAAGGGATTAACAATGGGGATCGTAGTTTACTTAAACTTGAAGAACAAAAAATTGGCGAATTGTACTGTTTGGATGCTTTGCATAGATGTTTCTTAGACTATTTAGAAGCAATATATAGAAAGATTTCACCCGTCTACCTGTACTATTCATTGTTCTACTTGTAGAAAGTTACAAATAGTTTCCATTTAATGATTATCAATGGGGCTCGCTGTTCACTTAAACTTGAAGAACAAAAAATTGGCGAATTGTACTGTTTGGATGCTTTGCATATATGTTTCTTAGACTATATAGAAGCAATATATACAAAGATTTCAACCGTCTACCTGTTCCATTCATTGTTCTACTTGTCGAAAGTTACAAATAATTTCCTTTAAAGGATTAACAATGGGGCTCATTGTTCACTTAAACTTGAAGAACAAAAAATTGGCGAATTGTACTGTTTGGATGCTTTGCATATATGTTTCTTAGACTATATAGAAGCAATATATACAATGATTTCAACCGTCTACCTGTTCTATTCATTGTTCTACTTGTCGAATGTTACAAATAATTTCCGTTAAGGGATTAATAATGGGGATCGTAGTTTACTTAAACTTGAAGAACAAAAAATTGGCGAATTGTACTGTTTGGATGCTTTGCATATATGTTTCTTAGACTATATAGAAGCAATATATACAATTATTTCAACCGTCTACCTGTTCCATTCATTGTTCTACTTGTCGAAAGTTACAAATAATTTCCGTTAAGGGATTAACAATGGGGATCGTAGTTTACTTAAACTTGAAGAACAAAAAATTGGCGAATTGTACTGTTTGGATGCTTTGCATATATGTTTCTTAGACTATATAGAAGCAATATATACAATGATTTCAACCGTCTACCTGTTCTATTCATTGTTCTACTTGTCGAATGTTACAAATAATTTCCGTTAAGGGATTAATAATGGGGATCGTAGTTTACTTAAACTTGAAGAACAAAAAATTGGCGAATTGTACTGTTTGGATGCTTTGCATATATGTTTCTTAGACTATATAGAAGCAATATATACAATGATTTCAACCGTCTACCTGTTCCATTCATTGTTCTACTTGTCGAAAGTTACAAATAATTTCCGTTAAGGGATTAACAATGGGGATCGTAGTTTACTTAAACTTGAAGAACAAAAAATTGGCGAATTGTACTGTTTGGATGCTTTGCATATATGTTTCTTAGACTATATAGAAGCAATATATACAAAGATTTCAACCGTCTACCTGTTCCATTCATTGTTCTACTTGTCGAAAGTTACAAATAATTTCCGTTAAGGGATTAACAATGGGGATCGTAGTTTACTTAAACTTGAAGAACAAAAAATTGGCGAATTGTACTGTTTGGATGCTTTGCATATATGTTTCTTAGACTATATAGAAGCAATATATACAAAGATTTCAACCGTCTACCTGTTCCATTCATTGTTCTACTTGTCGAAAGTTACAAATAATTTCCGATAAAGGATTAACAATGGGGCTCATTGTTCACTTAAACTTGAAGAACAAAAAATTGGCGAATTGTACTGTTTGGATGCTTTGCATATATGTTTCTTAGACTATATAGAAGCAATATATACAATGATTTCAACCGTCTACCAGTTCTATTCATTGTTCTACTTGTCGAATGTTACAAATAATTTCCGTTAAGGGATTAATAATGGGGATCGTAGTTTACTTAAACTTGAAGAACAAAAAATTGGCGAATTGTACTGTTTGGATGCTTTGCATATATGTTTCTTAGACTATATAGAAGCAATATATACAATGATTTCAACCGTCTACCTATTCCATTCATTGTTCTACTTGCCGAAATTTACAAATAATTTCCTTTAAAGGATTAACAATGGGGCTCGTAGTTCACTTAAACTTGAAGAGCAAAAAATTGTCGAATTGTACTGTTTGGATGCTTTGCATATATGTTTCTTAGACTATATAGAAGCAATATATACAATGATTTCAACCGTCTACCTATTCCATTCATTGTTCTACTTGCCGAAATTTACAAATAATTTCCATTAAAGGATTGACAATGGGGCTCGTAGTTCACTTAAACTTGAAGAGCAAAAAATTGTCGAATTGTACTGTTTGGATGCTTTGCATATATGTTTCTTAGACTATATAGAAGCAATATATACAATGATTTCAACCGTCTACCTGTTCCATACATTGTTCTACTTGTCGAAAGTTACAAATAATTTCCGTTAAGGGATTAACAATGGGGATCGTAGTTCACTTAAACTTGAAGAACAAAAAATTGGCGAATGGCACTGTTTGGATGCTTTGCGTACATGTTTCTTAGACTATATGGAAGCAATATATACAAAGATTTCAACCGTCTACGTGTTCCAATCATTGTTCTACTTGTCGGAATTTACAAATAATTTCTTTTAAAGGATTAACAATGGGGCTCATTGTTCACTTAAACTTGAAGAACAAAAAATTGGCGAATGGTACTGTTTGGATGCTTTGCGTACATGTTTCTTATACTATATGGAAGCAATATATACAAAGATTTCAACCGTCTACCTGTTCCATTCATTGTTCTACTTGTCGAAAGTTACAAATAATTTCCTTTAAAGGATTAACAATGGGGCTCGCAGTTCACTTAAACTTGAAGACCAAAAAATTAGCGAATGGTACTGTTTGGATGCTTTGCATATATGTTTCTTAGACTATATAGAAGCAATATATACAAAGATTTCAAATGTCTTCCTTTTCCATTCATTGTTCTACTTGTCGAAAGTTACAAATAATTTCCGATAACGGATTAACCATTGGGGCTCATTGTTCACTTAAACTACAAGAACAAAAAATTGGCGAATTGTACTGTTTGGATGATTTGCATATATGTTTCTTATACTATATAGAAGCAATATATACAAAGATTTCAACCGTCTACGTGTTCCATTCACTGTTCTACTTGTCGAAAGTTACAAATAATTTCCGTTAAGGGATTAACAATGGGGATCGTAGTTCACTTAAACTTGAAGAACAAAAAATTGGCGAATTGTACTGTTTGGATGCTTTGCGTACATGTTACTTAGACTATATAGAAGCAATATATACATTGATTTCAACCGGCTACCTGTCCCATTCATTGTTCTACTTGTCGAAATTTACAAATAATTTCCGATAAAGGATTAACCATTGGGGCTCATTGTCCACTTAAACTTGAAGAACAAAAAATTGGCGAATTATACTGTTTGGATGCTTTGCATATATGTTTCATAGACTATATAGAAGCAATATATACAAAGATTTCAACCGTCTACCTGTTCCATTCATTGTTCTACTTGTCGAAAGTTACAAATAATTTCCGTTAAGGGATTAACAATGGGGATCGTAGTTTACTTAAACTTGAAGAACAAAAAATTGGCGAATTGTACTGTTTGGATGCTTTGCATATATGTTTCTTAGACTATATAGAAGCAATATATACAAAGATTTCAACCGTCTACCTGTTCCATTCATTGTTCTACTTGCCGAAATTTACAAATAATTTCCTTTAAAGGATTAACAATGGGGCTCGTAGTTCACTTAAACTTGAAGAGCAAAAAATTGTCGAATTGTACTGTTTGGATGCTTTGCATATATGTTTCTTAGACTATATAGAAGCAATATATACAATGATTTCAACCGTCTACCTATTCCATTCATTGTTCTACTTGCCGAAATTTACAAATAATTTCCATTAAAGGATTGACAATGGGGCTCGTAGTTCATTTAAACTTGAAGAGCAAAAAATTGTCGAATTGTACTGTTTGGATGCTTTGCATATATGTTTCTTAGACTATATAGAAGCAATATATACAATGATTTCAACCGTCTACCTGTTCCATACATTGTTCTACTTGTCGAAAGTTACAAATAATTTCCGTTAAGGGATTAACAATGGGGATCGTAGTTCACTTAAACTTGAAGAACAAAAAATTGGCGAATGGCACTGTTTGGATGCTTTGCGTACATGTTTCTTAGACTATATGGAAGCAATATATACAAAGATTTCAACCGTCTACGTGTTCCAATCATTGTTCTACTTGTCGGAATTTACAAATAATTTCTTTTAAAGGATTAACAATGGGGCTCATTGTTCACTTAAACTTGAAGGACAAAAAATTGGCGAATGGTACTGTTTGGATGCTTTGCGTACATGTTTCTTATACTATATGGAAGCAATATATACAAGGATTTCAACCGTCTACCTGTTCCATTCATTGTTCTACTTGTCGAAAGTTACAAATAATTTCCTTTAAAGGATTAACAATGGGGCTCGCAGTTCACTTAAACTTGAAGAACAAAAAATTAGCGAATGGTACTGTTTGGATGCTTTGCATATATGTTTCTTAGACTATATAGAAGCAATATATACAAAGATTTCAACCGTCTACCTGTTCCATTCATTGTTCTACTTGTCGAAAGTTACAAATAATTTCCTTTAAAGGATTAACAATGGGGCTCATTGTTCACTTAAACTTGAAGAACAATAAATTGGCGAATTGTACTGTTTGGATGCTTTGCATATATGTTTCTTAGACTATATAGAAGCAATATATACAAAGATTTCAACCGTCTACCTGTTCCATTCATTGTTCTACTTGTCGAAAGTTACAAATCATTTCCTTTAAAGGATTAACAATGGGGCTCATTGATCACTTAAACTTGAAGAACAAAAAATTGGCGAATTGTACTGTTTGGATGCTTTGCATATAGGTTTCTTAGATTATATAGAAGCAATATATACAAATATTTCAACCGTCTAACTGTTCCATTCATTGTTCTACTTGTCGGAATTTACAAATAATTTCTTTTAAAGGATTAACAATGGGGCTCATTGTTCAATTAAACTTGAAGGACAAAAAATTGGCGAATGGTACTGTTTGGATGCTTTGCGTACATGTTTCTTATACTATATGGAAGCAATATATACAAGGATTTCAACCGTCTACCTGTTCCATTCATTGTTCTACTTGTCGAAAGTTACAAATAATTACCGATAAAGGATTAACCATTGGGGCTCATTGTTCACTTAAACTTGAAGAACAAAAAATTGGCGAATTGTACTGTTTGGATGCTTTGCATATATGTTTCTTAGATTATATAGAAGCAATATATACAAATATTTCAACCGTCTAACTGTTCCATTCATTGTTCTACTTGCCGAAATTTACAAATAATTTCCTTTAAAGGATTAACAATGGGGCTCGTTGTTCACTTAAACTTGTAGAGCAAAAAATTGTCGAATTGTACTGTTTGGATGCTTTGCATATATGTTTCTTAGACTATATAGAAGCAATATATACAAAGATTTCAACCGTCTACCTGTTCCATTCATTGTTCTACTTGTCGAAAGTTACAAATAATTTCCGATAAAAGATTAACAATGGGGCTCATTGTTCTCTTAAACTTGAAGAACAAAAAATTGGCGAATGGTACTGTTTGGATGCTTTGCATATAGGTTTCTTAGACTATATAGAAGCAATATATACAAAGATTTCAACCGTCTACCTGTTCCATTCATTGTTCTACTTGTCGAAAGTTACAAATAATTTCCTTTAAAGGATTAACAATGGGGCTCATTGTTCACTTAAACTTGAAGAACAATAAATTGGCGAATTGTACTGTTTGGATGCTTTGCATATATGTTTCTTAGACTATATAGAAGCAATATATACAAAGATTTCAACCGTCTACCTGTTCCATTCATTGTTCTACTTGTCGAAAGTTACAAATCATTTCCTTTAAAGGATTAACAATGGGGCTCATTGATCACTTAAACTTGAAGAACAAAAAATTGGCGAATTGTACTGTTTGGATGCTTTGCATATAGGTTTCTTAGATTATATAGAAGCAATATATACAAATATTTCAACCGTCTAACTGTTCCATTCATTGTTCTACTTGTCGGAATTTACAAATAATTTCTTTTAAAGGATTAACAATGGGGCTCATTGTTCAATTAAACTTGAAGGACAAAAAATTGGCGAATGGTACTGTTTGGATGCTTTGCGTACATGTTTCTTATACTATATGGAAGCAATATATACAAGGATTTCAACCGTCTACCTGTTCCATTCATTGTTCTACTTGTCGAAAGTTACAAATAATTACCGATAAAGGATTAACCATTGGGGCTCATTGTTCACTTAAACTTGAAGAACAAAAAATTGGCGAATTGTACTGTTTGGATGCTTTGCATATAGGTTTCTTAGATTATATAGAAGCAATATATACAAATATTTCAACCGTCTAACTGTTCCATTCATTGTTCTACTTGTCGGAATTTACAAATAATTTCTTTTAAAGGATTAACAATGGGGCTCATTGTTCAATTAAACTTGAAGGACAAAAAATTGGCGAATGGTACTGTTTGGATGCTTTGCGTACATGTTTCTTATACTATATGGAAGCAATATATACAATGATTTCAACCGTCTACCTGTTCCATTCATTGTTCTACTTGTCGAAATTTACAAATAATTTCCGATAAAGGATTAACAATGGGGCTCGCAGTTCACTTAAACTTGAAGAACAAAAAATTGGCGAATGGTACTGTTTGGATGCTTTGCATATATGTTTCTTAGACTATATAGAAGCAATATATACAAAGATTTCAAAAGTCTTCCTTTTCCATTCATTGTTCTACTTGTCGAAATTTACAAATAATTTCCGATAAAGGATTAACCATTGGGGCTCATTGTCCACTTAAACTTGAAGAACAAAAAATTGGCGAATTATACTGTTTGGATGCTTTGCATATATGTTTCATAGACTATATAGAAGCAATATATACAAAGATTTCAACCGGCTACCTGTTCCATTCATTGTTCTACTTGGCGAAATTTACAAATAATTTCCGATAAAGGATTAACCATTAGGGCTCATTGTTCACTTAAACTTGAAGAACAAAAAATTGGCGAATTGTACTGTTTGGATGCTTTACATATATTTTTCTTAGACTATATAGAAGCAATATATACAAAGATTTCAACCGTCTACCTGTTCCATTCATTGTTCTACTTGTCGAAAGTTACAATTAATTTCCGTTAATGGATTAACAATGGGGCTCGTAGTTCACTTAAACTTGAAGTACAAAAAATTGGCGAATTGTACTGTTTGGATGCTTTGCATATATGTTTCGTAGACTATATACAAGCAATATATACAATTTTTTTAACCGTCTACATGATCCATTCATTGTTCTACTTGTCGAAATTTACAAATAATTTCCTTTAAAGGATTAACAATGGGGCTCGTAGTTCACTTAAACTTGAAGAACAAAAAATTGGCGAATTGTACTGTTTGGATGCTTTGCATAGATGTTTCATAGACTATTTAGAAGCAATATATTGAAAGATTTCACCCGTCTACCTGTACTATTCATTGTTCTACTTCTAGAAAGTTACAAATAATTTCCATTTCATGATTATCAATGGGGCTCGCTGTTCACTTAAACTTGAAGATCAAAAAATTGGCGATTGTTACTGTTTAGATGCTTTGCATATATGTTTCTTAGATTATATAGAAGCAATATATACAAATATTTCAACCGTCTAACTGTTCCATTCATTGTTCTACTTGTCGAAAATTACAAATAATTTCCGATAAAGGATTAACCATTGGGGCTCATTGTTCACTTAAACTTGAAGAACAAAAAATTGGCGAATGGTACTGTTTGGATGCTTTGCGTACATGTTTCTTAGACTATATGGAAGCAATATATACAAAGATTTCAACCGTCTACGTGTTCCTATCATTGTTCTACTTGTCGAAATTTACAAATAATTTCCTTTAAAGGATTAACAATGGGGCTCGTTGTTCACTTAAACTTGAAGAACAAAAAAGTGGCGAATGGTACTGTTTGGAAGCTTTGCATATATATTTCTTAGATTATATAGAAGCAATATATACATTGATTTCAACCGTCTACCTGTTCCATTCATTGTTCTACTTGTCGCAAGTTACAAATAATTTCCGTTAAAGTATTAACAATGGGGCTCGTAGTTCACTTAAACTTGAAGATCAAATAATTGGCGAATTGTACTGTTTGGATGATTTGCATATATGTTTCTTAGACTTTATAGAAGCAATATATACAAAGATTTCAACCGTCTACCTGTTCCATTCATTGTTCTACTTGTCGAAAGTTACAAATAATTTCCGTTAAGGCATTAACAATGGGGCTCGTAGTTCACTTAAACTTGAAGAGCAAAAGATTGTCGAATTGTACTGTTTGGATGCTTTGCATATATGTTTCTTAGATTATATAGAAGCAATATATACAAATATTTCAACCGTCTAACTGTTCCATTCATTGTTCTACTTGCCGAAATTTACAAATAATTTCCTTTAAAGGATTAACAATGGGGCTCGTAGTTCACTTAAACTTGTAGAGCAAAAAATTGTCGAATTGTACTGTTTGGATGCTTTGCATATATGTTTCTTAGACTATATAGAAGCAATATATACAAAGATTTCAACCGTCTACCTGTTCCATTCATTGTTCTACTTGTCGAAAGTTACAAATAATTTCCGATAAAGGATTAACAATGGGGCTCGTTGTTCACTTAAACTTGAAGAACAAAAAATTGGCGAATGGTACTGTTTGGATGCTTTGCATATATGTTTCTTAGACTATATAGAAGCAGTATATACAAAGATTTCAAAAGTCTTCCTTTTCCATTCATTGTTCTACTTGTCGAAATTTACAAATAATTTCCGATAAAGGATTAACCATTGGGGCTCATTGTCCACTTAAACTTGAAGAACAAAAAATTGGCGAATTATACTGTTTGGATGCTTTGCATATATGTTTCATAGACTATATAGAAGCAATATATACAAAGATTTCAACCGGCTACCTGTTCCATTCATTGTTCTACTTGGCGAAATTTACAAATAATTTCCGATAAAGGATTAACCATTAGGGCTCATTGTTCACTTAAACTTGAAGAACAAAAAATTGGCGAATTGTACTGTTTGGATGCTTTACATATATTTTTCTTAGACTATATAGAAGCAATATATACAAAGATTTCAACCGTCTACCTGTTCCATTCATTGTTCTACTTGTCGAAAGTTACAATTAATTTCCGTTAATGGATTAACAATGGGGCTCGTAGTTCACTTAAACTTGAAGTACAAAAAATTGGCGAATTGTACTGTTTGGATGCTTTGCATATATGTTTCGTAGACTATATACAAGCAATATATACAATTTTTTTAACCGTCTACATGATCCATTCATTGTTCTACTTGTCGAAATTTACAAATAATTTCCTTTAAAGGATTAACAATGGGGCTCGTAGTTCACTTAAACTTGAAGAACAAAAAATTGGCGAATTGTACTGTTTGGATGCTTTGCATAGATGTTTCATAGACTATTTAGAAGCAATATATTGAAAGATTTCACCCGTCTACCTGTACTATTCATTGTTCTACTTCTAGAAAGTTACAAATAATTTCCATTTCATGATTATCAATGGGGCTCGCTGTTCACTTAAACTTGAAGATCAAAAAATTGGCGATTGTTACTGTTTAGATGCTTTGCATATATGTTTCTTAGATTATATAGAAGCAATATATACAAATATTTCAACCGTCTAACTGTTCCATTCATTGTTCTACTTGTCGAAAATTACAAATAATTTCCGATAAAGGATTAACCATTGGGGCTCATTGTTCACTTAAACTTGAAGAACAAAAAATTGGCGAATGGTACTGTTTGGATGCTTTGCGTACATGTTTCTTAGACTATATGGAAGCAATATATACAAAGATTTCAACCGTCTACGTGTTCCTATCATTGTTCTACTTGTCGAAATTTACAAATAATTTCCTTTAAAGGATTAACAATGGGGCTCGTTGTTCACTTAAACTTGAAGAACAAAAAAGTGGCGAATGGTACTGTTTGGAAGCTTTGCATATATATTTCTTAGATTATATAGAAGCAATATATACATTGATTTCAACCGTCTACCTGTTCCATTCATTGTTCTACTTGTCGCAAGTTACAAATAATTTCCGTTAAAGTATTAACAATGGGGCTCGTAGTTCACTTAAACTTGAAGATCAAATAATTGCCGAATTGTACTGTTTGGATGATTTGCATATATGTTTCTTAGACTTTATAGAAGCAATATATACAAAGATTTCAACCGTCTACCTGTTCCATTCATTGTTCTACTTGTCGAAAGTTACAAATAATTTCCGTTAAGGCATTAACAATGGGGCTCGTAGTTCACTTAAACTTGAAGAGCAAAAGATTGTCGAATTGTACTGTTTGGATGCTTTGCATATATGTTTCTTAGATTATATAGAAGCAATATATACAAATATTTCAACCGTCTAACTGTTCCATTCATTGTTCTACTTGCCGAAATTTACAAATAATTTCCTTTAAAGGATTAACAATGGGGCTCGTAGTTCACTTAAACTTGTAGAGCAAAAAATTGTCGAATTGTACTGTTTGGATGCTTTGCATATATGTTTCTTAGACTATATAGAAGCAATATATACAAAGATTTCAACCGTCTACCTGTTCCATTCATTGTTCTACTTGTCGAAAGTTACAAATAATTTCCGATAAAGGATTAACAATGGGGCTCATTGTTCTCTTAAACTTGAAGAACAAAAAATTGGCGAATGGTACTGTTTGGATGCTTTGCATATATGTTTCTTAGACTATATAGAAGCAATATATACAAAGATTTCAACCGTCTACATGTTCCATTCATTGTTCTACTTGTCGAATGTTACAAATAATTTCCTTTAAAGGATTAACAATGGGGCTCATTGTTCACTTAAACTTGAAGAACAATAAATTGGCGAATTGTACTGTTTGGATGCTTTGCATATATGTTTCTTAGACTATATAGAAGCAATATATACAAAGATTTCAACCGTCTACCTGTTCCATTCATTGTTCTACTTGTCGAAAGTTACAAATCATTTCCTTTAAAGGATTAACAATGGGGCTCATTGATCACTTAAACTTGAAGAACAAAAAATTGGCGAATTGTACTGTTTGGATGCTTTGCATATAGGTTTCTTAGATTATATAGAAGCAATATATACAAATATTTCAACCGTCTAACTGTTCCATTCATTGTTCTACTTGTCGAAAGTTACAAATAATTTCCGATAAAGGATTAACAATGGGGCTCATTGTTCTCTTAAACTTGAAGAACAAAAAATTGGCGAATGGTACTGTTTGGATGCTTTGCATATATGTTTCTTTGACTATATAGAAGCAATATATACAAAGATTTCAACCGTCTACCTGTTCCATTCATTGTTCTACTTGTCGAAAGTTACAAATAATTTCCTTTAAAGGATTAACAATGGGGCTCATTGTTCACTTAAACTTGAAGAACAAAAAATTGGCGAATTGTACTGTTTGGATACTTTGCATATATGTTTCTTAGACAATATAGAAGCAATATATACAATGATTTCAACCGTCTACCTGCTCCATTCATTGTTCTACTTGTCGAATGTTACAAATAATTTCCGTTAAGGGATTAACAATGGGGATCGTAGTTTACTTAAACTTGAAGAACAAAAAATTGGCGAATTGTACTGTTCGGATGCTTTGCATATATGTTTCTTAGACTATATAGAAGCAATATATACAATGATTTCAACCGTCTACCTATTCCATTCATTGTTCTACTTGCCGAAATTTACAAATAATTTCCTTTAAAGGATTAACAATGGGGCTCGTAGTTCACTTAAACTTGAAGAGCAAAAAATTGGCGAATTGTACTGTTTGGATGCTTTGCATATATGTTTCTTAGATTATATAGAAGCAATATATACAATGATTTCAACCGTCTACCTGTTCCATTCATTGTTCTTCTTGTCGAATGTTACAAATAATTTCCGTTAAGGGATTAACAATGGGGATCGTAGTTTACTTAAACTTGAAGAACAAAAAATTGGCGAATGGTACTGTTTGGATGCTTTGCATATATGTTTCTTAGACTATATAGAAGCAATATATACAAAGATTTCAACCGTCTACCTGTTCCATTCATTGTTCTACTTGTCGAAATTTACAATTAATTTCCGTTAAAGGATTAACAATGGGGCTCGTAGTTCACTTAAACTTGAAGTGCAAAAAATTGGCGAATTGTACTGTTTGGATACTTTGCATATATGTTTCGTAGACTATATAGAAGCAATATATACAATTTTTTCAACCGTCTACATGATCCATTCATTGTTCTACTTGTCGAAATTTACAAATAATTTCCTTTAAAGGATTAACAATGGGGCTCGTAGTTCACTTAAACTTGAAGAACAAAAAATTGGCGAATTGTACTGTTTGGATGCTTTGCATAGATGTTTCTTAGACTATTTAGAAGCAATATATAGAAAGATTTCACCCGTCTACCTGTACTATTCATTGTTCTACTTGTAGAAAGTTACAAATAATTTCCATTTCATGATTATCAATGGGGCTCGCTGTTCACTTAAACTTGAAGATCAAAAAATTGGCGATTGTTACTGTTTAGATGCTTTGCATATATGTTTCTTAGATTATATAGAAGCAATATATACAAATATTTCAACCGTCTAACTGTTCCATTCATTGTTCTACTTGTCGAAAATTACAAATAATTTCCGATAAAGGATTAACCATTGGGGCTCATTGTTCACTTAAACTTGAAGAACAAAAAATTGGCGAATGGTACTGTTTGGATGCTTTGCGTACATGTTTCTTAGACTATATGGAAGCAATATATACAGAGATTTCAACCGTCTACGTGTTCCATTCATTGTTCTACTTGTCGGAAGTTACAAATAATTTCCGTTAAGGGATTAACAATGGGGATCGTAGTTCACTTAAACTTGAAGAACAAAAAATTGGCGAATTGTACTGTTTGGATGCTTTGCATATATGTTTCGTAGACTATATAGAAGCAATATATACAATTTTTTCAACCGTCTACATGATCCATTCATTGTTCTACTTGTCGAAAATTACAAATAATTTCCGATAAAGGATTAACCATTGGGGCTCATTGTTCACTTAAACTTGAAGGACAAAAAATTGGCGAATGGTACTGTTTGGATGCTTTGCGTACATGTTTCTTAGACTATATGGAAGCAATATATACAAAGATTTCAACCGTCTACGTGTTCCTATCATTGTTCTACTTGTCGAAATTTACAAATAATTTCCTTTAAAGGATTAACAATGGGGCTCGTTGTTCACTTAAACTTGAAGAACAAAAAAGTGGCGAATGGTACTGTTTGGATGCTTTGCATATATGTTTCTTAGATTTTATAGAAGCAATATATACATTGATTTCAACCGTCTACCTGTTCCATTCATTGTTCTACTTGTCGAAAATTACAAATAATTTCCGATAAAGGATTAACCATTGGGGCTCATTGTTCACTTAAACTTGAAGAACAAAAAATTGGCGAATGGTACTGTTTGGATGCTTTGCATATATGTTTCTTATACTATATAGAAGCAATAGATACAAAGATTTCAACCGTCTACCTGTTCCATTCATTGTTCTACTTGTCGAATGTTACAAATAATTTCCGTTAAGGGATTAACAATGGGGATCGTAGTTTACTTAAACTTGAAGAACAAAAAATTGGCTAATTGTACTGTTTGGATGCTTTGCATATATGTTTCTTAGACTATATAGAGGCAATATATACAAAGATTTCAACCGTCTACCTGTTCCATTCACTGTTCTACTTGTCGAAAGTTACAAATAATTTCCGTTAAGGGATTAACAATGGGGATCGTAGTTCACTTAAACTTGAAGAACAAAAAATTGGCTAATTGTACTATTTGGATGCTTTGCGTACATGTTTCTTAGACTATATGGAAGCAATATATACAAAGATTTCAACCGTCTACGTGTTCCAATCATTGTTCTACTTGTAGAAAGTTACAATTAATTTCCGTTAAGGGATTAACAATGGGGCTCGTAGTTCACTTAAACTTGAAGAACAAGAAATTGGCGAATGGTACTGTTTGGATGCTTTGCATATATGTTTCTTAGACTATATAAAAGCAATATATACATTGATATCAACCGGCTACCTGTTCCATTCATTGTTCTACTTGTCGAAATTTACAAATAATTTCCGATAATGGATTAACCATTGGGGCTCATTGTCCACTTAAACTTGAAGAACAAAAAATTGGCGAATTATACTGTTTGGATGCTTTGCATATATGTTTCTTAGACTATATAGAAGCAATATATACAAAGATTTCAACCGGCTACCTGTTCCATTCATTGTTCTACTTGGCGAATGTTACAAATAATTTCCGTTAAGGGATTAAGAATGGGGATCGTAGTTTACTTAAACTTGAAGAACAAAAAATTGGCGAATGGTACTGTTTGGATGCTTTGCATATATGTTTCTTAGACTATATAGAAGCAATATATACAAAGATTTCTACCGTCTACCTGTTCCATTCATTGTTCTACTTGTCGAAATTTACAAATAATTTCCTTTAAAGGATTAACAATGGGGCTCGTTGTTCACTTAAACTTGAAGAACAAAAAAGTGGCGAATGGTACTGTTTAGATGCTTTGCATATATGTTTCTTAGACTATATAGAAGCAATATATACATTGATTTCAACCGTCTACCTGTTCCATTCATTGTTCTACTTGTCGCAAGTTACAAATATATTCCGTTAAAGTATTAACAATGGGGCTCGTAGTTCACTTAAACTTGAAGATCAAATAATAGGCGAATTGAACTGTTTGGATGCTTTGCATATATGTTTCTTAGACTATATAGAAGCAATATATACAATGATTTCAACCGTCTACCTATTCCATTCATTGTTCTACTTGTCGAAAGTTACAAATAATTGCCGATAAAGGATTAACCATTGGGGCTCATTGTTCACTTAAACTTGAAGAACAAAAAATTGGCGAATGGTACTGTTTGGATGCTTTGCATATATGTTTCTTAGACTATATGGAAGCAATATATACAAAGATTTCAACCGTCTACGTGTTCCAATCATTGTTCTACTTGTAGAAAGTTACAATTAATTTCCGTTAAAGGATTAATAATGGGGCTTGTAGTTCACTTAAACTTGAAGAACAAAAAATTGGCGAATTGTACTGTTTGCATGCTTTGCATATATGTTTCTTAGACTATATAGAAGCAATATATACAAAGATTTCAACCGTCTGCCTGTTCCATTCATTGTTCTATTTGTCGAAAGTTACTAATAATTTCCGATAAAGGATTAACAATGGGGCTCATTATTCTCTTAAACTTGAAGGACAAAAAATTGGCGAATTGTACTGTTTGGATGCTTTGCGTACATGTTTCTTAGACTATATGGAAGCAACATAAACAAGGATTTCAACCGTCTACCTGTTCCATTCATTGTTCTACTTGTCGAAAGTTACAAATAATTTCCGATAAAGGATTACCAATGGGGCTCATTGTTCACTTAAACTTGAAGAACAAAAAATTGGCGAATGGTACTGTTTGGATGCTTTGCATATATGTTTCTTAGAATATATAGAAGCAATATATACATTGATTTCAACCGTCTACCTGTTCCACTCATTGTTCTACTTGTCGCAAGTTACAAATAATTTCCGTTAAAGTATTAACAATGGGGCTCGTAGTTCACTTAAATTTGAAGATCAAATAATTGGCGAATTGTACTGTTTGGATGCTTTGCATATATGTTTCTTAGACTATATAGAAGCAATATATACAATGATTTCAACCGTCTACCTATTCCATTCATTGTTCTACTTGCCGAAATTTACAAATAATTTCTGTTAAGGGATTAACAATGGGGATCGTAGTTTACTTAAACTTGAAGAACAAAAAATTGGCGAATTGTACTGTTTGGATGCTTTGCATATATGTTTCTTAGAATATATAGAAGCAATATATACAATGATTTCAACAGTCTACCTGTTCCATTCATTGTTCTACTTGTCGAAAATTACAAATAATTTCCGATAAAGGATTAACCATTGGGGCTCATTGTTCACTTAAACTTGAAGAACAAAAAATTGGCGAATGGTACTGTTTGGATGCTTTGCGTACATGTTTCTTAGACTATATGGAAGCAATATATACAGAGATTTCAACCGTCTACGTGTTCCAATCATTGTTCTACTTGTCGAAATTTACAAATAATTTCCTTTAAAGGATTAACAATGGGGCTCGTTGTTCACTTAAACTTGAAGAACAAAAAAGTGGCGAATGGTACTGTTTGGATGCTTTGCATATATGTTTCTTAGACTATATAGAAGCAATGTATACAAAGATTTCAACCGTCTACCTGTTCCATTCATTGTTCTACTTGTCGAAAGTTACAAATAATTTCCGTTAAGGGATTAACAATGGGGATCGTAGTTCACTTAAACTTGAAGAACAAAAAATTGGCGAATTGTACTGTTTGGATGCTTTGCGTACATGTTTCTTAGACTATAAAGAAGCAATATATACATTGATTTCAACCGGCTACCTGTTCCATTCATTGTTCTACTTGTCGAAATTTACAAATAATTTCCGATAAAGGATTAACCATTGGGGCTCATTGTCCACTTAAACTTGAAGAACAAAAAATTGGCGAATTATACTGTTTGGATGCTTTGCATATGTTTCTTAGGCTATATAGAAGCAATATATACAAAGATTTCAACCGGCTACCTGTTCCATTCATTGTTCTACTTGTCGAAAGTTACAAATAATTTCCGTTAAGGCATTAACAATGGGGCTCGTAGTTCACTTAAACTTGAAGAGCAAAAGATTGTCGAATTGTACTGTTTGGATGCTTTGCATATATGTTTCTTAGATTATATAGAAGCAATATATACAAATATTTCAACCGTCTAACTGTTCCATTCATTGTTCTACTTGCCGAAATTTACAAATAATTTCCTTTAAAGGATTAACAATGGGGCTCGTAGTTCACTTAAACTTGAAGAGCAAAAAATTGTCGAATTGTACTGTTTGGATGCTTTGCATATATGTTTCTTAGACTATATAGAAGCAATATATACAAAGATTTCAACCGTCTACCTGTTCCATTCATTGTTCTACTTGTCGAAAGTTACAAATAATTTCCGATAAAGGATTAACAATGGGGCTCATTGTTCTCTTAAACTTGAAGAACAAAAAATTGGCGAATGGTACTGTTTGGATGCTTTGCATATATGTTTCTTAGACTATATAGAAGCAATATATACAAAGATTTCAACCGTCTACCTGTTCCATTCATTGTTCTACTTGTCGAAATTTACAAATAATTTCTGTTAAGGGATTAACAATGGGGATCGTAGTTTACTTAAACTTGAAGAACAAAAAATTGGCGAATTGTACTGTTTGGATGCTTTGCATATATGTTTCTTAGAATATATAGAAGCAATATATACAATGATTTCAACAGTCTACCTGTTCCATTCATTGTTCTACTTGTCGAAATTTACAAATAATTTCCTTTAAAGGATTAACAATGGGGCTCGCAGTTCACTTAAACTTGAAGAACAAAAAATTGGCGAATGGTACTCTTAGGATGCTTTGCATATATGTTTCTTAGACTATATAGAAGCAATATATACAAAGATTTCAAAAGTCTTCCTTTTCCATTCATTGTTCTACTTGTCGAAAGTTACAAATAATTTCCGATAACGGATTAACCATTGGGGCTCATTGTTCACTTAAACTTGAAGAACAAAAAATTCGCGAATTGTACTGTTTGGATGATTTGCATATATGTTTCTTATACTATATAGAAGCAATATATACAATGTTTTCAACAGTCTACCTGTTCCATTCATTGTTCAACTTGTCGAAAATTACAAATAATTTCCTTTAAAGGATTAACAATGGAGCTCGCAGTTCACTTAAACTTGAAGAACAAAAAATTGGCGAATGGTACTGTTTGGATGCTTTGCGTACATGTTTCTTAGACTATATAGAAGCAACATATACAAAGATTTCAACCATCTACCTGTTCGATTCATTGTTCTACTTGTCGAAAGTTACAAATAATTACCGATAAAGGATTAACCATTGGGGCTCATTGTTCACTTAAACTTGAAGAACAAAAAATTGGCGAATTGTACTGTTTGGATGCTTTGCATACATGTTTCGTAGACTATATAGAAGCAATATATACAAAGATTTCAACCGTCTACCTGTTCCTCTCATTGTTCTACTTGTCGAAAGTTACAAATAATTTCCTTTAAAGGATTAACAATGGGGCTCATTGTTCACTTAAACTTGAAGAACAAAAAATTGGCGAATTGTACTGTTTGGATGCTTTGCATATATGTTTCTTAGACTATATAGACGCAATATATACAATGATTTCAACAGACTACCTGTTCCATTCATTGTTCTACTTGTCGAAATTTAGAAATAATTTCCGTTAAAGGATTAACAATGGGGCTCGTAGTTCACTTAAACTTGAAGAACAAAAAATTGGCGAATTGTACTGTTTGGATGCTTTGCATATATGTTTCTTAGACTATTTAGAAGCAATATATACAATGTTTTCAACAGTCTACCTGTTCCATTCATTGTTCAACTTGTCGAAAATTACAAATAATTTCCTTTAAAGGATTAACAATGGAGCTCGCAGTTCACTTAAAATTGAAGAGCAAAAAATTGGCGAATGGTACTGTTTGGATGCTTTGCGTACATGTTTCTTAGACTATATAGAAGCAACATATACAAAGATTTCAACCATCTACCTGTTCGATTCATTGTTCTACTTGTCGAAAGTTAGAAATAATTTCCGATAAAGGATTAACAATGGGGCTCATTGTTCACTTAAACTTGAAGGACAAAAAATTGGCGAATGGTACTGTTTGGATGCTTTGCGTACATGTTTCTTAGACTATATGGAAGCAATATATACAAGGATTTCAACCGTCTACCTGTTCCATTCATTGTTCTACTTGTCGAAAGTTACAAATAATTACCGATAAAGGATTAACCATTGGGGCTCATTGTTCACTTAAACTTGAAGAACAAAAAATTGGCGAATTGTACTGTTTGGATGCTTTGCATACATGTTTCGTAGACTATATAGAAGCAATATATACAAAGATTTCAACCGTCTACATGTTCCTCTCATTGTTCTACTTGTCGAAAGTTACAAATAATTTCCTTTAAAGGATTAACAATGGGGCTCATTGTTCACTTAAACTTGAAGAACAAAAAATTGGCGAATTGTACTGTTTGGATGCTTTGCATATATGTTTCTTAGACTATATAGACGCAATATATACAATGATTTCAACAGTCTACCTGTTCCATTCATTGTTCTACTTGTCGAAAGTTAGAAATAATTTCCGTTAAAGGATTAACAATGGGGCTCGTAGTTCACTTAAACTTGAAGAACAAAAAATTGGCGAATTGTACTGTTTGGATGCTTTGCATATATGTTTCTTAGACTATTTAGAAGCAATATATAGAAAGATTTCACCCGTCTACCTGTACTATTCATTGTTCTACTTGTAGAAAGTTACAAATAATTTCCGATAAAGGATTAACCATTGGGGCTCATTGTTCACTTAAACTTGAAGAACAAAAAATTGGCGAATGGTACTGTTTGGATGCTTTGCATATATGTTTCATAGACTATTTAGAAGCAATATATAGAAAGATTTCACCCGTCTACCTGTACTATTCCTTGTTCTACTTCTAGAAAGTTACAAATAATTTCCATTTCATGATTATCAATGGGGCTCGCTGTTCACTTAAACTTGAAGATCAAAAAATTGGCGATTGTTACTGTTTAGATGCTTTGCATATATGTTTCTTAGATTATATAGAAGCAATATATACAAATATTTCAACCGTCTAACTGTTCCTCTCATTGTTCTACTTGTCGAAAGTTACAAATAATTTCCTTTAAAGGATTAACAATGGGGTTCATTGTTCACTTAAACTTGAAGAACAAAAAATTGGCGAATTGTACTGTTTGGATGCTTTGCATAAATGTTTCTTAGGCTATATAGAAGCAATATATACAATGTTTTCAACAGTCTACCTGTTCCATTCATTGTTCAACTTGTCGAAAATTACAAATAATTTCCTTTAAAGGATTAACAATGGAGCTCGCAGTTCACTTAAACTTGAAGAACAAAAAATTGGCGAATGGTACTGTTTGGATGCTTTGCGTACATGTTTCCTAGACTATATAGAAGCAACATATACAAAGATTTCAACCATCTACCTGTTCGATTCATTGTTCTACTTGTCGAAAGTTAGAAATAATTTCCGATAAAGGATTAACAATGGGGCTCATTGTTCACTTAAACTTGAAGGACAAAAAATTGGCGAATGGTACTGTTTGGATGCTTTGCGTACATGTTTCTTAGACTATATGGAAGCAACATATACAAGGATTTCTACCGTCTACCTGTTCCATTCATTGTTCTACATGTCGAAAGTTACAAATAATTACCGATAAAGGATTAACCATTGGGGCTCATTGTTCACTTAAACTTGAAGAACAAAAAATTGGCGAATTGTACTGTTTGGATGCTTTGCATACATGTTTCGTAGACTATATAGAAGCAATATATACAAAGATTTCAACCGTCTACCTGTTCCTCTCATTGTTCTACTTGTCGAAAGTTACAAATAATTTCCTTTAAAGGATTAACAATGGGGCTCATTGTTCACTTAAACTTGAAGGACAAAAAATTGGCGAATGGTACTGTTTGGATGCTTTGCGTACATGTTTCTTAGACTATATGGAAGCAATATATACAAGGATTTCTACCGTCTACCTGTTCCATTCATTGTTCTACATGTCGAAAGTTACAAATAATTACCGATAAAGGATTAACCATTGGGGCTCATTGTTCACTTAAACTTGAAGAACAAAAAATTGGCGAATTGTACTGTTTGGATGCTTTGCATACATGTTTCGTAGACTATATAGAAGCAATATATACAAAGATTTCAACCGTCTACCTGTTCCTCTCATTGTTCTACTTGTCGAAAGTTACAAATAATTTCCTTTAAAGGATTAACAATGGGGCTCATTGTTCACTTAAACTTGAAGAACAAAAAATTGGCGAATTGTACTGTTTGGATGCTTTGCATATATGTTTCTTAGACTATATAGACGCAATATATACAATGATTTCAACAGTCTACCTGTTCCATTCATTGTTCTACTTGTCGAAAGTTGGAAATAATTTCCGTTAAGGGATTAACAATGGGGCTCGTAGTTCACTTAAACTTGAAGAACAAAAAATTGGCGAATTGTACTGTTTGGATGCTTTGCATAAATGTTTCTTAGACTATATAGAAGCAATATATACAATGTTTTCAACAGTCTACCTGTTCCATTCATTGTTCAACTTGTCGAAAATTACAAATAATTTCCTTTAAAGGATTAACAATGGAGCTCGCAGTTCACTTAAACTTGAAGAACAAAAAATTGGCTAATGGTACTGTTTGGATGCTTTGCGTACATGTTTCTTATACTATATAGAAGCAACATATACAAAGATTTCAACCATCTACCTGTTCGATTCATTGTTCTACTTGTCGAAAGTTAGAAATAATTTCCGATAAAGGATTAACAATGGGGCTCATTGTTCACTTAAACTTGAATAACAAAAAATTGGCGAATGGTACTGTTTGGATGCTTTGCATATATGTTTCTTAGACTATATGGAAGCAATATATACAATGATTTCAACCGTCTACGTGTTCCAATCATTGTTCTACTTGTAGAAAGTTACAATTAATTTCCGTTAAAGGATTAACAATGGGGCTCGTAGTTCACTTAAACTTGAAGATCAAATAATTGTCGAATTGTACTGTTTGGATGATATGCAGATATGTTTCTTAGACTATATAGAAGCAATATAAACAATGTTTTCAACCGTCTACCTGTTCCATTCATTGTTCTACTTGTCGAAAGTTACAAATAATTTCCGATAAATGATTAACTATTGGGGCTCATTGTTCACTTAAACTTGAAGAACAAAAAATTGGCGAATGGTACTGTTTGGATGCATTGCATATATGTTACTTAGACTATATGGAAGCAATATATACAAAGATTTCAACCGTCTACGTGTTCCAATCATTGTTCTACTTGTAGAACGTTACAATTAATTTCCGTTAAAGGATTAACAATGGGGCTCGTAGTTCACTTAAACTTGAAGATCAAAAAATTGGCGATTGTTACTGTTTAGATGCTTTGCATATCGGTTTCTTAGACTATATAGAAGCAACATATACAAAGATTTAAACCGTCTACCTGTTCCAATCATTGTTCTACTTTTCGAAATTTACAAATAATTTCCATTAAAGGATTAACAATGGGGCTCGTTGTTCACTTAATCTTGAAGAACAAAAAATTGGCGAATGGTACTGTTTGGATGCTTTGCATATATGTTTCTTCGACTATATAGAAGCAATATATACATTGATTTCAACCGTCTACCTGTTCCATTCATTGTTCTACTTGTCGAATGTTACAAATAATTTCCGTTTCATGATTAACAATGGGGCTCGTAGTTCACTTAAACTTGAAGATCAAATAATTGGCGAATTGTACTGTTTGGATGATATGCAGATATGTTTCTTAGACTATATAGAAGCAATATAAACAATGATTTCAACCGTCTACCTGTTCTATTCATTGTTCTACTTGTCGAAAATTACAAATAATTTCCGATAAAGGATTAATCATTGAAGCTCATTGTTCACTTAAACTTGAAGAACAAAAAATTGGCGAATGGTACTGTTTGGATGCTTTGCGTACATGTTTCTTAGACTATATGGAAGCAATATATACAAAGATTTCAACCGTCTACGTGTTCCAATCATTGTTCTACTTGTAGAAAGTTACAATTAATTTCCGTTAAAGGATTAACAATGGGCTCGTAGTTCACTTAAACTTGAAGAACAAAAAATTGGCGAATTGTACTGTTTGGATGCTTTGCATATATGTTTCTTAGACTATATAGACGCAATATATACAATGATTTCAACAGTCTACCTGTTCCATTCATTGTTCTACTTGTCGAAAGTTAGAAATAATTTCCGTTAAAGGATTAACAATGGGGATCGTAGTTTACTTAAACTTGAAGAACAAGAAATTGGCGAATTGTACTGTTTGGATGCTTTGCGTATATGTTTCTTAGACTATATAGAAGCAATATATACAATGATTTCAACCCTCTACCTATTCCATTCATTGTTCTACTTGCCGAAATTTACAAATAATTTCCTTTAAAGGATTAACAATGGGGCTCGTAGTTCACTTAAACTTGAAGAACAAAAAATTGGCGAATGGTACTATTTGGATGCTTTGAATATATGTTTCTTATATTGTATAGAAGCAATATATACAAATATTCCAACCGTCTACCTGTTCCATTCATTGTTCGACTTGTCGAAAATTACAAATAATTTCCGATAAAGGATTAACCATTGGGGCTCATTGTTCACTTAAACTTGAAGACCAAAAAATTGGCGAATGGTACTGTTTGGATGCTTTGCGTACATGTTTCTTAGACTATATGGAAGCAATATATACAAAGATTTCAACCGTCTACGTGTTCCAATCATTGTTCTACTTGTCGAAATTTACACATAATTTCCTTTAAAGGATTAACAATGGGGCTCGTTGTTAACTTAAACTTGAAGAACAATAAATTGGCGAATTGTACTGTTTGGATGCTTTGCGTACATGTTTCTTAGACTGTATGGAAGCAATATATACAAAGATTTCAACCGTCTACGTGTTCCAATCATTGTCCTACTTGTCGAAATTTACAAATAATTTCCTTTGAAGGATTAACAATGTGGCTCGTCGTTCACTTAAACATGAAGATGAAATAATTGGCGAATTGTACTGTTTGGATGCTTTGCATATATGTTTCTTAGATTATATAGAAGCAATATAGACAAAGATTTCAACCGTCTACCTGTTCCATTCATTGTTCTACTTGTCGAAAATTACAAATAATTTCCGATAAAGGATTAACCATTGGGGCTCATTGTTCACTAAACTTGAAGAACAAAAAATTGGCGAATGGTACTGTTTGGATGCTTTGCATATATGTTTCTTAGACTATATGGAAGCAATATATACAAAGATTTCAACCGTCTACGTGTTCCAATCATTGTTCTACTTGTAGAAAGTTACAATTAATTTCCGTTAAAGGATTAACAATGGGGCTCGTAGTTCACTTAAACTTGAAGAACAAAAAATTGGCGAATTGTACTGTTTGGATGCTTTGCATATATGTTTCGTAGACTATATAGAAGCAATATATACAATGATTTCAACCGTCTACATGATCCATTCATTGTTCTACTTGTCGAAATTTACAAATAATTTCCTTTAAAGGATTAACAATGGGGCTCGTAGTTCACTTAAACTTGAAGAACAAAAAATTGGCGAATTGTACTGTTTGGATGCTTTGCATAGATGTGTTCTTAGACTATTTAGAAGCAATATATAGAAAGATTTCACCCGTCTACCTGTACTATTCATTGTTCTACTTGTAGAAAGTTACAAATAATTTCTATTCCATGATTATCAATGGGGCTCGCTGTTCACTTAAACTTGAAGAACAAAAAATTGGCGAATTGTACTGTTTGGATGCTTTGCATATATGTTTCGTAGACTATATAGAAGCAATATATACAATGATTTCAACCGTCTACATGATCCATTCATTGTTCTACTTGTCGAAATTTACAAATAATTTCCTTTAAATGATTAACAATGGGGCTCGTAGTTCACTTAAACTTGAAGAACAAAAAATTGCCGAATTGTACTGTTTGGATGCTTTGCATAGATGTTTCTTAGACTATATAGAAGCAATATATACAATGATTTCAACCGTCTACCTATTCCATTCATTGTTCTACTTGCCGAAATTTACAAATAATTTCCTTTAAAGGATTAACAATGGGGCTCGTAGTTCACTTAAACTTGAAGAGCAAAAAATTGTCGAATTGTACTGTTTGGATGCTTTGCATATATGTTTCTTAGATTATATAGAAGCAATATATACAAAGATTTCAACCGTCTACCTGTTCCATTCATTGTTCTACTTGTCGAAATTTACAAATAGTTTCCTTTAAAGGATTAACATTGGGGCTCGTAGTTCACTTAAACTTGAAGAACACAAAATTGGCGAATGGTACTGTTTGGATGCTATGCGTACATGTTTCTTAGACTATATGGAAGCAATATATACAAAGATTTCAACCGTCTACGTGTTCCAATCATTGTTCTACTTGTCGAAATTTACAAATAATTTCCTTTAAAGGATTAACAATGGGGCTCGTCGTTCACTTAAACTTGAAGAACAAAAAATTGGCGAATGGTACTGTTTGGATGCTTTGCATATATGTTTCTTAGACTATATAGAAGCAATATATACGTTGATTTCAACCGGCTACCTGTTCCATTCATTGTTCTACTTGTCGCAAGTTACAAATAATTTCCGTTGAATTATTAACCATTGGGGCTCATTGTTCACTAAACTTGAAGAACAAAAAATTGTCGAATTGTACTGTTTGGATGCTTTGCATATATGTTTCTTAGACTATATAGAAGCAATATATACAAAGATTTCAACCGTCTACCTGTTCCATTCATTGTTCTACTTGTCGAAAGTTACAAATAATTTCCGATAAAGGATTAACCATTGGGGCTCATTGTTCACTTAAACTTGAAGAACAAAAAATTGGCGAATGGTACTGTTTGGATGCTTTGCATATATGTTTCTTAGACTATATAGAAGCAATAGATGCAAAGATTTCAACCGTCTACCTGTTCCATTCATTGTTCTACTTGTCGCAAGTTACAAATAATTTCCGTTAAAGTATTAACCATTGGGGCTCATTGTTCACTAAACTTGAAGAACAAAAAATTGTCGAATTGTACTGTTTGGATGCTTTGCATATATGTTTCTTAGACTATATAGAAGCAATATATACAAAGATTTCAACCGTCTACCTGTTGCATTCATTGTTCTACTTGTCGAAAGTTACAAATAATTTCCGATAACGGACTAACCATTGGGGCTCATTGTTCACTTTAACTTGAAGACCAAAAAAATTGGCGAATTGTACTGTTGGGATGCTTTGCATATATGTTTCTTAGACTATATAGAAGCAATATATACAAAGATTTCAACCGTCTACCTTTTCCATTCATTGTTCTTCTTGTCGAAAGTTACAAATAATTTCCGATAACGGATTAACCATTGGGGCTCATTGTTCACTTAAACTTGAAGAACAAAAAATTGGCGAATTGTACTGTTTGGATGCTTTGCATATATGTTTCTTATACTATATAGAAGCAATATATACAAAGATTTCAATCGTCTACCTGTTCCATTCACTGTTCTACTTGTCGAAAATTACAAATAATTTCCGATAATGGATTACCAATGGGGCTCATTGTTCACTTAAACTTGAAGAACAAAAAATTGGCGAATTGTACTGTTTGGATGCTTTGCATATATGTTTCGTAGACTATATAGAAGCAATATATACAAAGATTTCAACCGTCTACGTGTTCCAATCATTGTTCTACTTGTCGAAATTTACAGATAATTTCCTTTAAAGGATTAACAATGGGGCTCGTTGTTCACTTAAACTTGAAGAACAAAAAAGTGGCAAATGGTACTGTTTGGATGCTTTGCATATATGTTTCTTAGACTATAAGGAAGCAATATATACATTGATTTCAACCGTCTACCTGTTCCATTCATTGTTCTACTTGTCGCAAGTTACAAATAATTTCCGTTAAAGTATTAACAATGGGGCTCATTGTTCACTAAACTTGAAGAACAAAAAATTGTCGAATTGTACTGTTTGGATGCTTTGCATATATGTTTCTTAGACTATATAGAAGCAATATATACAAAGATTTCAACCGTCTACCTGTTGCATTCATTGTTCTACTTGTCGAAAGTTACAAATAATTTCCGATAACGGACTAACCATTGGGGCTCATTGTTCACTTTAACTTGAAGACCAAAAAAATTGGCGAATTGTACTGTTGGGATGCTTTGCATATATGTTTCTTAGACTATATAGAAGCAATATATACAAAGATTTCAACCGTCTACCTTTTCCATTCATTGTTCTTCTTGTCGAAAGTTACAAATAATTTCCGATAACGGATTAACCATTGGGGCTCATTGTTCACTTAAACTTGAAGAACAAAAAATTGGCGAATGGTACTGTTTGGATGCTTTGCATATATGTTTCTTAGACTATATGGAAGCAATATATACAAAGATTTCAACCGTCTGCGTGTTCCAATCATTGTTCTACTTGTAGAAAGTTACAATTAATTTCCGTTAAAGGATTAACAATGGGGCTCGTAGTTCACTTAAACTTGAAGAACAAAAAATTGGCGAATTGTACTGTTTGGATGCTTTGCATATATGTTTCGTAGGTTATATAGAAGCAATATATACAATGATTTCAACCGTCTACCTGATCCATTCATTGTTCTACTTGTCGAAATTTACAAATAATTTCCTTTAAAGGATTAACAATGGGGCTCGTTGTTCACTTAAACTTGAAGAACAAAAAATTGGCGAATGGTACTGTTTGGATGCTTTGCATATATGTTTCTTATACTATATAGAAGCAATATATACAAAGATTTCAACCGTCTACGTGTTCCAATCATTGTTCTACTTGTCGAAATTTACAAATAATTTCCTTTAAAGGATTAACAATGGGGCTCGTTGTTCACTTAAACTTGAAGAACAATAAATTGGCGAATTGTACTGTTTGGATGCTTTGCATATATGTTTCTTAGACTATATAGACGCAATATATACAAGGATTTCAACCGTCTACCTGTTCCATTCATTGTTCTACTTGTCGAAAGTTACAAATAATTACCGATAAAGGATTAACCATTGAGGCTCATTGTTCACTTAAACTTGAAACACAAAAAATTGGCGAATTGTACTGTTTGGATGCTGTGCATATATGTTTCTTAGACTATATGGAAGCAATATATACAATGATTTCAACCGTCTACCTGTTCCATTCATTGTTCTACTTGTAGAAAGTTACAAATAATTTCCGGTTCATGATTATCAATGGGGCTCGTTGTTCACTTAAACTTGAAGAACAAAAAATTGGCGAATATTACTGTTTGGATGCTTTGAATATATGTTTCTTAGATTATATAGAAGCAATATATACAAAGATTTCAACCGTCTACCTGTTCCATTCATTGTTCTACTTGTCGAAAATTACAAGTAATTTCCGATAAAGGATTAACCATTGGGGCTCATTGTTCACTTAAACTTGAAGAACAAAAAATTGGCGAATGGTACTGTTTGGATGCTTTGCATATATGTTTCTTAGACTATTTAGAAGCAATATATAGAAAGATTTCACCCGTTTACCCGTACTATTCATTGTTCTACTTGTAGAAAGTTACAAATAATTTCCATTTCATGATTATCAATGGGGCTCGCTGTTCACTTAATCTTGAAGATAAAAAAATTGGCGATTGTTACTGTTTAGATGCTTTGCTTATATGTTTCTTAGATTATATAGAAGCAATATATACAAAGATTTCAACCGTCTATCTGTTCCATTCATTGTTCTACTTGCCGAAATTTACAAATAATTTCCTTTAAAGGATTAACAATGAGGCTCGTAGTTCACTTAAACTTGAAGAGCAACAAATTGGCGAATTGTACTGTTTGGAAGCTTTGCATATATGTTTCTTGGACTATATAGAAGCAATATATACAATGATTTCAACCGTCTACCTGTTCCATTCATTGTTCTACTTGTCGAAAGTTACAAATAATTTCCGTTTCATGATTATCTATGGGGCTCGTTGTTCACATAAACTTGAAGAACAAGAAATTTGCGAATGGTACTGATTGGATGCTTTGCGTTCATGTTTCTTAGACTATATGGAAGCAATATATTCAAAGATTTCAACCGTCTACGTGTTCCTATCATTGTTCTACTTGTCGAAATTTACGAATAATTTCCTTTAAAGGATTAACAATGGGGCTCGTTGTTCACTTAAACTTGAAGAACAAAGAATTGGCGAATTGTACTGTTTGGATGCTTTGCATATATGTTTCTTAGACTATTTAGAAGCAATATATACAAAGATTTCAACCGTCTACCTGCACCATTCATTGTTCTGCTTGTCGAAAATTACAAATAATTTCCTTTAAAGGTTTAACAATGGGGCTCGTAGTTCACTTAAACTTGAAGAACAAAAAATTGGCGAATGGTACTGTTTGGATGCTTTGCATATATGTTTCTTAGATTATATAGAAGCAATATATACAAAGATTTCAACCGTCTACCTGTACCATTCATTGTTCTGCTTGTCGAAATTTACAAATAATTTCCTTTAAAGGATTAACAATGGGGCTCGTTGTTCACTTAAACTTGAAGAACAATAAATTGGCGAATTGTACTGTTTGGATGCTTTGCATATATGTTTCTTAGACTATATAGACGCAATATATTCAAGGATTTCAATCGTCTACCTGTTCCATTCATTGTTCTACTTGTCGAAAGTTACAAATAATTACCGATAAAGGATTAACCATTGGGGCTCATTGTTCACTTAAACTTGAAAAACAAAAAATAGGCGAATTGTACTGTTTGGATGCTTTGCATATATGTTTCTTAGACTATATGGAAGCAATATATACAATGATTTCAACCGTCTACCTGTTCCATTCATTGTTCTACTTGTAGAAAGTTACAAATAATTTCCGTTTCATGATTATCAATGGGGCTCGTTGTTCACTTAAACTTGAAGAACAAAAAATTGGCGAATGGTACTGTTCGGATGCTTTGCATATATGTTTCTTAGATTATATAGAAGCAATATATACAAAGATTTCAACCGTCTAACTGTTCGATTCATTGTTCTACTTGTCGAAAATTACAAATAATTTCCGATAAAGGATTAACCATTGGGGCTCATTGTTCACTTAAACTTGAAGAACAAAAAATTGGCGAATATTACTGTTTGGATGCTTTGAATATATGTTTCTTAGATTATATAGAAGCAATATATACAAAGATTTCAACCGTCTACCTGTTCCATTCATTGTTCTACTTGTCGAAAATTACAAGTAATTTCCGATAAAGGATTAACCATTGGGTCTCATTGTTCACTTAAAATTGAAGAACAAAAAATTGGCGAATTGTACTGTTTGGATGCTTTGCATATATGTTTCTTGGACTATATAGAAGCAATATATACAATGATTTCAACCGTCTACCTGTTCCATTCATTGTTCTACTTGTCGAAAGTTACAAATAATTTCCGTTTCATGATTATCTATGGGGCTCGTTGTTCACATAAACTTGAAGAACAAGAAATTTGCGAATGGTACTGTTTGGATGCTTTGCGTTCATGTTTCTTAGACTATATGGAAGTAATATATTCAAAGATTTCAACCGTCTACGTGTTCCAATCATTGTTCTACTTGTCGAAATTTACGAATAATTTGCTTTAAAGGATTAACAATGGGGCTCGTTGTTCACTTAAACTTGAAGAACAAAAAATTGATGAATGGTACTGTTTGGATGCTTTGCATATATGTTTCTTAGACTATATAGAAGCAATATATACATTGATTTCAATCGTCTGCCTGTTCCATTCATTGTTCTACTTGTCGCAACTTACAAATAATTACCGTTAAAGTATTAACAATGGGGCTCGTAGTTCACTTAAACTTGAAGATCAAATAATTGGCGAATTGTACTGTTTGGATGATTTGCATATATGTTTCTTAGTCTATATAGAAGCAATATATACAATGATTTCAACCGTCTACCTGTTCCATTCATTGTTCTACTTGTCGAAAATTACAAGTAATTTCCGATAAAGGATTAACCATTGGGTCTCATTGTTCACTTAAAATTGAAGAACAAGAAATTTGCGAATGGTACTGATTGGATGCTTTGCGTTCATGTTTCTTAGACTATATGGAAGCAATATATTCAAAGATTTCAACCGTCTACGTGTTCCTATCATTGTTCTACTTGTCGAAATTTACGAATAATTTCCTTTAAAGGATTAACAATGGGGCTCGTTGTTCACTTAAACTTGAAGAACAAAGAATTGGCGAATTGTACTGTTTGGATGCTTTGCATATATGTTTCTTAGACTATTTAGAAGCAATATATACAAAGATTTCAACCGTCTACCTGCACCATTCATTGTTCTGCTTGTCGAAAATTACAAATAATTTCCTTTAAAGGTTTAACAATGGGGCTCGTAGTTCACTTAAACTTGAAGAACAAAAAATTGGCGAATGGTACTGTTTGGATGCTTTGCATATATGTTTCTTAGATTATATAGAAGCAATATATACAAAGATTTCAACCGTCTACCTGTACCATTCATTGTTCTGCTTGTCGAAATTTACAAATAATTTCCTTTAAAGGATTAACAATGGGGCTCGTTGTTCACTTAAACTTGAAGAACAATAAATTGGCGAATTGTACTGTTTGGATGCTTTGCATATATGTTTCTTAGACTATATAGACGCAATATATTCAAGGATTTCAATCGTCTACCTGTTCCATTCATTGTTCTACTTGTCGAAAGTTACAAATAATTACCGATAAAGGATTAACCATTGGGGCTCATTGTTCACTTAAACTTGAAAAACAAAAAATAGGCGAATTGTACTGTTTGGATGCTTTGCATATATGTTTCTTAGACTATATGGAAGCAATATATACAATGATTTCAACCGTCTACCTGTTCCATTCATTGTTCTACTTGTAGAAAGTTACAAATAATTTCCGTTTCATGATTATCAATGGGGCTCGTTGTTCACTTAAACTTGAAGAACAAAAAATTGGCGAATGGTACTGTTCGGATGCTTTGCATATATGTTTCTTAGATTATATAGAAGCAATATATACAAAGATTTCAACCGTCTAACTGTTCGATTCATTGTTCTACTTGTCGAAAATTACAAATAATTTCCGATAAAGGATTAACCATTGGGGCTCATTGTTCACTTAAACTTGAAGAACAAAAAATTGGCGAATATTACTGTTTGGATGCTTTGAATATATGTTTCTTAGATTATATAG
Source organism: Cerceris ruficornis (assembly GCA_963989415.1). NCBI lineage: Eukaryota > Metazoa > Arthropoda > Insecta > Hymenoptera > Crabronidae > Cerceris > Cerceris ruficornis. Next base: position 333,988 of record CAXDIW010000111.1, on the reverse strand, counting down.
AAGCAATATATACAAAGATTTCAACCGTCTACCTGTTCCATTCATTGTTCTACTTGTCGAAAATTACAAGTAATTTCCGATAAAGGATTAACCATTGGGTCTCATTGTTCACTTAAAATTGAAGAACAAAAAATTGGCGAATGGTACTGTTTGGATGCTTTGCATATATGTTTCTTGGACTATATAGAAGCAATATATACAATGATTTCAACCGTCTACCTGTTCCATTCATTGTTCTACTTGTCGAAAGTTACAAATAATTTCCGTTTCATGATTATCTATGGGGCTCGTTGTTCACATAAACTTGAAGAACAAGAAATTTGCGAATGGTACTGTTTGGATGCTTTGCGTTCATGTTTCTTAGACTATATGGAAGTAATATATTCAAAGATTTCAACCGTCTACGTGTTCCAATCATTGTTCTACTTGTCGAAATTTACGAATAATTTGCTTTAAAGGATTAACAATGGGGCTCGTTGTTCACTTAAACTTGAAGAACAAAAAATTGATGAATGGTACTGTTTGGATGCTTTGCATATATGTTTCTTAGACTATATAGAAGCAATATATACATTGATTTCAATCGTCTGCCTGTTCCATTCATTGTTCTACTTGTCGCAACTTACAAATAATTACCGTTAAAGTATTAACAATGGGGCTCGTAGTTCACTTAAACTTGAAGATCAAATAATTGGCGAATTGTACTGTTTGGATGATTTGCATATATGTTTCTTAGTCTATATAGAAGCAATATATACAATGATTTCAACCGTCTACCTGTTCCATTCATTGTTCTACTTGTCGAAAATTACAAGTAATTTCCGATAAAGGATTAACCATTGGGTCTCATTGTTCACTTAAAATTGAAGAACAAAAAATTGGCGAATGGTACTGTTTGGATGCTTTGCATATATGTTTCTTAGACTATATACAAGCAATATATACAAAGATTTCAACCGTCTACCTGTTCCATTCATTGTTCTACTTGTCGAAATTTACAAATAATTTCCTTTAAAGGATTAACAATGGGGCTCGTAGTTCACTTAACTTGAAGATAAAAAAATTGGCGAATGGTACTGTTTGGATGCTTTGCATATATGTTTCTTAGACTATATAGAAGCAATATATACAAAGATTTCAACCGTCTACCTGTTGCATTCATTGTTCTACTTGTCGAAAGTTACAAATAATTTCCGATAACGGACTAACCATTGGGGCTCATTGTTCACTTTAACTTGAAGACCAAAAAAATTGGCGAATTGTACTGTTGGGATGCTTTGCATATATGTTTCTTAGACTATATAGAAGCAATATATACAAAGATTTCAACCGTCTACCTTTTCCATTCATTGTTCTTCTTGTCGAAAGTTACAAATAATTTCCGATAACGGATTAACCATTGGGGCTCATTGTTCACTTAAACTTGAAGAACAAAAAATTGGCGAATGGTACTGTTTGGATGCTTTGCATATATGTTTCTTAGACTATATGGAAGCAATATATACAAAGATTTCAACCGTCTGCGTGTTCCAATCATTGTTCTACTTGTAGAAAGTTACAATTAATTTCCGTTAAAGGATTAACAATGGGGCTCGTAGTTCACTTAAACTTGAAGAACAAAAAATTGGCGAATTGTACTGTTTGGATGCTTTGCATATATGTTTCGTAGGTTATATAGAAGCAATATATACAATGATTTCAACCGTCTACCTGATCCATTCATTGTTCTACTTGTCGAAATTTACAAATAATTTCCTTTAAAGGATTAACAATGGGGCTCGTTGTTCACTTAAACTTGAAGAACAAAAAATTGGCGAATGGTACTGTTTGGATGCTTTGCATATATGTTTCTTATACTATATAGAAGCAATATATACAAAGATTTCAACCGTCTACGTGTTCCAATCATTGTTCTACTTGTCGAAATTTACAAATAATTTCCTTTAAAGGATTAACAATGGGGATCGTTGTTCACTTAAACTTGAAGAACAATAAATTGGCGAATTGTACTGTTTGGCTGCTTTGCATATATGTTTCTTAGACTATATAGAAGCAATATATACAAAGATTTCAACCGTCTACCTGTTCCATTCATTGTTCTAGTTGTCGAAAGTTACAAATAATTTCCGATAAAGGATTAACAATGGGGCTCATTGTTCACTTAAACTTGAAGAACAAAAAATTGGCGAATGGTACTGTTTGGATGCTTTGCGTACAAGTTTCTTAGACTATATGGAAGCAATATATACAAAGATTTCAACCGTCTACCTGATCCATTCATTGTTCTACTTGTCGAAAGTTACAAATAATTTCCGATAAAGGATTTAGAATGGGGCTCATTGTTCACTTAAACTTGAAGAACAAAGAATTGGCGGATGGTACTGTTTGGATGCTTTGCATATTTGTTTCTTAGACTATATGGAAGCAATATATACAATGATTTCAACCGTCTACGTGTTCCAATCATTGTTCTACATGTCGTAATTTACAAATAATTTCCCTTTCATGATTATCAGTGGGGCTCGTTGTTCACTTAAACTTGAAGAACAAAAAATTGATGAATGGTACTGTTTGGATGCTTTGCATATATGTTTCTTAGACTATATAGAAGCAATATATACATTGATTTCAATCGTCTGCCTGTTCCATTCATTGTTCTACTTGTCGCAACTTACAAATAATTACCGTTAAAGTATTAACAATGGGGCTCGTAGTTCACTTAAACTTGAAGATCAAATAATTGGCGAATTGTACTGTTTGGATGATTTGCATATATGTTTCTTAGTCTATATAGAAGCAATATATACAATGATTTCAACCGTCTACTTGTTCCATTCATTGTTCTACTTGCCGAAATTTACAAATAATTTCCTTTAAAGGATTAACCATTGGGGCTCATTGTTCACTTAAACTTGAAGAACATAAAATTGGCGAATTGTACTGTTTGGATGCTTTGCATATATGTTTCTTAGACTATATAGAAGCAATATATACAATGATTTCAACAGTCTACCTTTTCCATTCATTGTTCTACTTGTCGAAATTTACAAATAATTTCCTTTAAACGATTAACAATGGGGCTCGTAGTTCACTTAAACTTGAAGAACAAAAAATTGGCGAATGTTACTGTTTAGATGCTTTGCACATATGTTTCTTAGACTATATAGAAGCAATATATACAATGATTTCAACAGTCTACGTGTTCCATTCATTGTTCTACTTGACGAAATTTACAAATAATTTCCTTTAAAGGATTAACAATGGGGCTCGTAGATCACTTAAACTTGAAGAACAAAAAATTGGCGAATGGTACTGTTTGGATGCTTTGCATATATGTTTCTTAGACTATATAGAAGCAATATATACAAAGATTTCAACAGTCTAACTGTTCTATTCATTGTTCTATTTGTAGAAAGTTACAAATAATTTCCATTTCATGATTATCAATGGGGCTCGCTGTTCACTTAAACTTGAAGATAAAAAAATTGGCGATTGTTACTGTTTAGATGCTTTGCATATATGTTTCGTAGACTATATAGAAGCAATAAATACAAAGATTTCAACCGTCTACCTGTTCCATTCATTGTTCTACTTGTCGAAATTTACAAATAATTTCCATTAAAGGATTAACAATGGGGCTCGTAGTTCACTTAATCTTGAAGAACAAAAAATTGGCGAATGGTACTGTTTGGATGCTTTGCATATATGTTTCTTAGATTATATAGAAGCAATATATACAAAGATTTCAACCGTCTACCTGTTCCATTCATTGTTCTACTTGGCGAAAATTACAAATAATTTCCGATAAAGGATTAACCATTGGGGCTCATTGTTCACTTAAACTTGAAGAACAAAAAATTGGCGAATGGTACTGTTTGGATGCTTTGCATATATGTTTCGTAGACTATATAAAAGCAATATATACAATGATTTCAACCGTCTACATGATCCATTCATTGTTCTACTTGTCGAAATTTACAAATAATTTTCGATAAAGGATTAACAATGGAGCTCATTGTTCACTTAAACTTGTAGAACAAAAAATTGGCGAATTGTACTGTTTGGATGCTTTGCATATATGTTTCGTAGACTATATAGAAGCAATATATACAATGATTTGAACCGTCTACATGATCCATTCATTGTTCTACTTGTCGAAATTTACAAATAATTTCTTTTAAAGGATTAACAATGGGGCTCGTAGTTCACTTAAACTTGAAGAACAAAAAATTGGCGAATAGTACTGTTTGGATGCTTTGAATATATGTTTCTTAGATTATATAGAAGCAATATATACAAAGATTTCAACCGTCTACCTGTTCCATTCATTGTTCTACTTGTCGAAAATTATAAGTAATTTCCGATAAGGGATTAACCATTGGGGCTCATTGTTCACTTAAACTTGAAGAACAAGAAATTGGCGAATGGTACTGTTTGGATGCTTTGCGTACATGTTTCTTAGACTATATGGAAGCAATATATACAAAGATTTCAATCGTCTACGTGTTCCAATCATTGTTCTACTTGTAGAATGTTACAATTAATTTCCGTTAAAGGATTAACAATGGGGCTCGTAGTTCACTTAATTTTGAAGAACAAAAAATTGTCGTATTGTACTGTTTGGATGCTATGCATATATGTTTCGTAGATTATATAGAAGCAATATATACAATGATTTCAACCGTCTACCTGATCCATTCATTGTTCTACTTGTCGAAATTTACAAATAATTTCCTTTAAAGGATTAACAATGGGGCTCGTAGTTCACTTAAACTTGAAGAACAAAAAATTGGCGAATGGTACTGTTTGGATGCTTTGCATATATGTTTCTTAGATTATATAGAAGCAATATATACAAAGATTTCAACCGTCTACCTGTACCATTCATTGTTCTGCTTGTCGAAATTTACAAATAATTTCCTTTAAATGATTAACAATGGGGCTCGTTGTTCACTTAAACTTGAAGAACAATAAATTGGCGAATTGTACTGTTTGGATGCTTTGCATATATGTTTCTTAGACTATATAGACGCAATATATACAAGGATTTCAACCGTCTACCTGTTCCATTCATTGTTCTACTTGTCGAAAGTTACAAATAATTACCGATAAAGGATTAACCATTGAGGCTCATTGTTCACTTAAACTTGAAACACAAAAAATTGGCGAATTGTACTGTTTGGATGCTGTGCATATATGTTTCTTAGACTATATGGAAGCAATATATACAATGATTTCAACCGTCTACCTGTTCCATTCATTGTTCTACTTGTAGAAAGTTACAAATAATTTCCGGTTCATGATTATCAATGGGGCTCGTTGTTCACTTAAACTTGAAGAACAAAAAATTGGCGAATATTACTGTTTGGATGCTTTGAATATATGTTTCTTAGATTATATAGAAGCAATATATACAAAGATTTCAACCGTCTACCTGTTCCATTCATTGTTCTACTTGTCGAAAATTACAAGTAATTTCCGATAAAGGATTAACCATTGGGGCTCATTGTTCACTTAAACTTGAAGAACAAAAAATTGGCGAATGGTACTGTTTGGATGCTTTGCATATATGTTTCTTAGACTATTTAGAAGCAATATATAGAAAGATTTCACCCGTTTACCCGTACTATTCATTGTTCTACTTGTAGAAAGTTACAAATAATTTCCATTTCATGATTATCAATGGGGCTCGCTGTTCACTTAAACTTGAAGATAAAAAAATTGGCGATTGTTACTGTTTAGATGCTTTGCATATATGTTTCTTAGATTATATAGAAGCAATATATACAAAGATTTCAACCGTCTATCTGTTCCATTCATTGTTCTACTTGCCGAAATTTACAAATAATTTCCTTTAAAGGATTAACAATGAGGCTCGTAGTTCACTTAAACTTGAAGAGCAACAAATTGGCGAATTGTACTGTTTGGAAGCTTTGCATATATGTTTCTTGGACTATATAGAAGCAATATATACAATGATTTCAACCGTCTACCTGTTCCATTCATTGTTCTACTTGTCGAAAGTTACAAATAATTTCCGTTTCATGATTATCTATGGGGCTCGTTGTTCACATAAACTTGAAGAACAAGAAATTTGCGAATGGTACTGATTGGATGCTTTGCGTTCATGTTTCTTAGACTATATGGAAGCAATATATTCAAAGATTTCAACCGTCTACGTGTTCCAATCATTGTTCTACTTGTCGAAATTTACGAATAATTTCCTTTAAAGGATTAACAATGGGGCTCGTTGTTCACTTAAACTTGAAGAACAAAGAATTGGCGAATTGTACTGTTTGGATGCTTTGCATATATGTTTCTTAGACTATTTAGAAGCAATATATACAAAGATTTCAACCGTCTACCTGCACCATTCGTTGTTCTGCTTGTCGAAAATTACAAATAATTTCCTTTAAAGGTTTAACAATGGGGCTCGTAGTTCACTTAAACTTGAAGAACAAAAAATTGGCGAATGGTACTGTTTGGATGCTTTGCATATATGTTTCTTAGATTATATAGAAGCAATATATACAAAGATTTCAACCGTCTACCTGTACCATTCATTGTTCTGCTTGTCGAAATTTACAAATAATTTCCTTTAAAGGATTAACAATGGGGCTCGTTGTTCACTTAAACTTGAAGAACAATAAATTGGCGAATTGTACTGTTTGGATGCTTTGCATATATGTTTCTTAGACTATATAGACGCAATATATTCAAGGATTTCAATCGTCTACCTGTTCCATTCATTGTTCTACTTGTCGAAAGTTACAAATAATTACCGATAAAGGATTAACCATTGGGGCTCATTGTTCACTTAAACTTGAAAAACAAAAAATAGGCGAATTGTACTGTTTGGATGCTTTGCATATATGTTTCTTAGACTATATGGAAGCAATATATACAATGATTTCAACCGTCTACCTGTTCCATTCATTGTTCTACTTGTAGAAAGTTACAAATAATTTCCGTTTCATGATTATCAATGGGGCTCGTTGTTCACTTAAACTTGAAGAACAAAAAATTGGCGAATGGTACTGTTCGGATGCTTTGCATATATGTTTCTTAGATTATATAGAAGCAATATATACAAAGATTTCAACCGTCTAACTGTTCGATTCATTGTTCTACTTGTCGAAAATTACAAATAATTTCCGATAAAGGATTAACCATTGGGGCTCATTGTTCACTTAAACTTGAAGAACAAAAAATTGGCGAATATTACTGTTTGGATGCTTTGAATATATGTTTCTTAGATTATATAGAAGCAATATATACAAAGATTTCAACCGTCTACCTGTTCCATTCATTGTTCTACTTGTCGAAAATTACAAGTAATTTCCGATAAAGGATTAACCATTGGGTCTCATTGTTCACTTAAAATTGAAGAACAAAAAATTGGCGAATGGTACTGTTTGGATGCTTTGCATATATGTTTCTTGGACTATATAGAAGCAATATATACAATGATTTCAACCGTCTACCTGTTCCATTCATTGTTCTACTTGTCGAAAGTTACAAATAATTTCCGTTTCATGATTATCTATGGGGCTCGTTGTTCACATAAACTTGAAGAACAAGAAATTTGCGAATGGTACTGTTTGGATGCTTTGCGTTCATGTTTCTTAGACTATATGGAAGTAATATATTCAAAGATTTCAACCGTCTACGTGTTCCAATCATTGTTCTACTTGTCGAAATTTACGAATAATTTGCTTTAAAGGATTAACAATGGGGCTCGTTGTTCACTTAAACTTGAAGAACAAAAAATTGATGAATGGTACTGTTTGGATGCTTTGCATATATGTTTCTTAGACTATATAGAAGCAATATATACATTGATTTCAATCGTCTGCCTGTTCCATTCATTGTTCTACTTGTCGCAACTTACAAATAATTACCGTTAAAGTATTAACAATGGGGCTCGTAGTTCACTTAAACTTGAAGATCAAATAATTGGCGAATTGTACTGTTTGGATGATTTGCATATATGTTTCTTAGTCTATATAGAAGCAATATATACAATGATTTCAACCGTCTACCTGTTCCATTCATTGTTCTACTTGTCGAAAATTACAAGTAATTTCCGATAAAGGATTAACCATTGGGTCTCATTGTTCACTTAAAATTGAAGAACAAAAAATTGGCGAATGGTACTGTTTGGATGCTTTGCATATATGTTTCTTAGACTATATACAAGCAATATATACAAAGATTTCAACCGTCTACCTGTTCCATTCATTGTTCTACTTGTCGAAATTTACAAATAATTTCCTTTAAAGGATTAACAATGGGGCTCGTAGGTCACTTAACTTGAAGATAAAAAAATTGGCGATTGTTACTGTTTAGATGCTTTGCATATATGTTTCTTAGATTATATAGAAGCAATATATACAAAGATTTGAATCGTCTACCTGTTCCATTCATTGTTCTACTTGCCGAAATTTACAAATAATTTCCTTTAAAGGATTAACAATGGGGCTCGTAGTTCACTTAAACTTGAAGAGCAAAAAATTGGCGAATTGTACTGTTTGGACGCTTTGCATATATGTTTCTTGGACTATATAGAAGCAATATATACAATGATTTCAACCGTCTACGTGTTCCAATCATTGTTCTACTTGTCGAAATTTACGAATAATTTCCTTTAAAGGATTAACAATTGGGCTCGTTGTTCACTTAAACTTGAAGAACAAAAAATTGATGAATGGTACTGTTTGGATGCTTTGCATATATGTTTCTTAGACTATATAGAAGCAATATATACATTGATTTCAATCGTCTGCCTGTTCCATTCATTGTTCTACTTGTCGCAACTTACAAATAATTACCGTTAAAGTATTAACAATGGGGCTCGTAGTTCACTTAAACTTGAAGATCAAATAATTGGCGAATTGTACTGTTTGGATGATTTGCATATATGTTTCTTAGTCTATATAGAAGCAATATATACAATGATTTCAACCGTCTACCTGTTCCATTCATTGTTCTACTTGTCGAAAGTTACAAATAATTTCCGTTAAGGGATTAACAATGGGGATCGTAGTTTACTTAAACTTGAAGAACCAGAAATTGGCGAATTGTACTGTTTGGACGCTATGCATATATGTTTCTTAGACTATATAGAAGCAATATATACAATGATTTCAACAGTCTACCTGGTCCATTCATTGTTCTACTTGTCGAAATTTACAAATAATTTCCTTTAAATGATTAACAATGGGGCTCGTAGTTCACTTAAACTTGAAGAGCAAAAAATTGGCGAATTGTACTGTTTGGACGCTATGCATATATGTTTCTTAGACTATATAGAAGCAATATATACAATGATTTCAACCGTCCACCTATTCCATTCATTGTTCTACTTGCCGAAATTTACAAATAATTTCCTTTAAAGGATTAACAATGGGGCTCGTAGTTCACTTAAACTTGAAGAGCAAAAAATTGGCGAATTGTACTGTTTGGACGCTATGCATATATGTTTCTTAGACTATATAGAAGCAATATATACAATGATTTCAACCGTCTACCTGATCCATTCATTGTTCTACTTGTCGAAATTTACAAATAATTTCCTTTAAAGGATTAACAATGGGGCTCGTAGTTCACTTAAACTTGAAGAACAAAAAATTGGCGAATAGTACTGTTTGGATGCTTTGAATATATGTTTCTTAGATTATATAGAAGCAATATATACAATGATTTCAACCGTCTACCTGTTCCATTCATTGTTCTACTTGTAGAAAGTTACAAATAATTTCCGGTTCATGATTATCAATGGGGCTCGTTGTTCACTTAAACTTGAAGAACAAAGAATTGGCGAATTGTACTGTTTGGATGCTTTGCATATATGTTTCTTAGACTATTTAGAAGCAATATATACAAAGATTTCAACCGTCTACCTGCACCATTCATTGTTCTGCTTGTCGAAAATTACAAATAATTTCCTTTAAAGGTTTAACAATGGGGCTCGTAGTTCACTTAAACTTGAAGAACAAAAAATTGGCGAATGGTACTGTTTGGATGCTTTGCATATATGTTTCTTAGATTATATAGAAGCAATATATACAAAGATTTCAACCGTCTACCTGTACCATTCATTGTTCTGCTTGTCGAAATTTACAAATAATTTCCTTTAAAGGATTAACAATGGGGCTCGTTGTTCACTTAAACTTGAAGAACAATAAATTGGCGAATTGTACTGTTTGGATGCTTTGCATATATGTTTCTTAGACTATATAGACGCAATATATACAAGGATTTCAATCGTCTACCTGTTCCATTCATTGTTCTACTTGTCGAAAGTTACAAATAATTACCGATAAAGGATTAACCATTGGGGCTCATTGTTCACTTAAACTTGAAAAACAAAAAATAGGCGAATTGTACTGTTTGGATGCTTTGCATATATGTTTCTTAGACTATATGGAAGCAATATATACAATGATTTCAACCGTCTACCTGTTCCATTCATTGTTCTACTTGTAGAAAGTTACAAATAATTTCCGTTTCATGATTATCAATGGGGCTCGTTGTTCACTTAAACTTGAAGAACAAAAAATTGGCGAATGGTACTGTTCGGATGCTTTGCATATATGTTTCTTAGATTATATAGAAGCAATATATACAAAGATTTCAACCGTCTAACTGTTCGATTCATTGTTCTACTTGTCGAAAATTACAAATAATTTCCGATAAAGGATTAACCATTGGGGCTCATTGTTCACTTAAACTTGAAGAACAAAAAATTGGCGAATATTACTGTTTGGATGCTTTGAATATATGTTTCTTAGATTATATAGAAGCAATATATACAAAGATTTCAACCGTCTACCTGTTCCATTCATTGTTCTACTTGTCGAAAATTACAAGTAATTTCCGATAAAGGATTAACCATTGGGTCTCATTGTTCACTTAAAATTGAAGAACAAAAAATTGGCGAATGGTACTCTTTGGATGCTTTGCATATATGTTTCTTAGACTATATGGAAGTAATATATTCAAAGATTTCAACCGTCTACGTGTTCCAATCATTGTTCTACTTGTCGAAATTTACGAATAATTTGCTTTAAAGGATTAACAATGGGGCTCGTTGTTCACTTAAACTTGAAGAACAAAAAATTGATGAATGGTACTGTTTGGATGCTTTGCATATATGTTTCTTAGACTATATAGAAGCAATATATACATTGATTTCAATCGTCTGCCTGTTCCATTCATTGTTCTACTTGTCGCAACTTACAAATAATTACCGTTAAAGTATTAACAATGGGGCTCGTAGTTCACTTAAACTTGAAGATCAAATAATTGGCGAATTGTACTGTTTGGATGATTTGCATATATGTTTCTTAGTCTATATAGAAGCAATATATACAATGATTTCAACCGTCTACCTGTTCCATTCATTGTTCTACTTGTCGAAAATTACAAGTAATTTCCGATAAAGGATTAACCATTGGGTCTCATTGTTCACTTAAAATTGAAGAACAAAAAATTGGCGAATGGTACTGTTTGGATGCTTTGCATATATGTTTCTTAGACTATATACAAGCAATATATACAAAGATTTCAACCGTCTACCTGTTCCATTCATTGTTCTACTTGTCGAAATTTACAAATAATTTCCTTTAAAGGATTAACAATGGGGCTCGTAGTTCACTTAACTTGAAGATAAAAAAATTGGCGATTGTTACTGTTTAGATGCTTTGCATATATGTTTCTTAGATTATATAGAAGCAATATATACAAAGATTTGAATCGTCTACCTGTTCCATTCATTGTTCTACTTGCCGAAATTTACAAATAATTTCCTTTAAAGGATTAACAATGGGGCTCGTAGTTCACTTAAACTTGAAGAGCAAAAAATTGGCGAATTGTACTGTTTGGACGCTTTGCATATATGTTTCTTGGACTATATAGAAGCAATATATACAATGATTTCAACCGTCTACGTGTTCCAATCATTGTTCTACTTGTCGAAATTTACGAATAATTTCCTTTAAAGGATTAACAATTGGGCTCGTTGTTCACTTAAACTTGAAGAACAAAAAATTGATGAATGGTACTGTTTGGATGCTTTGCATATATGTTTCTTAGACTATATAGAAGCAATATATACATTGATTTCAATCGTCTACCTGTTCCATTCATTGTTCTACTTGTCGCAAGTTACAAATAATTTCCGTTAAAGTATTAACAATGGGGCTCGTAGTTCACTTAAACTTGTAGAACAAAAAATTGGCGAATTGTACTGTTTGGATGCTTTGCATATATGTTTCGTAGACTATATAGAAGCAATATATACAATGATTTGAACCGTCTACATGATCCATTCATTGTTCTACTTGTCGAAATTTCCAAATAATTTCTTTTAAAGGATTAACAATGGGGCTCGTAGTTCACTTAAACTTGAAGAACAAAAAATTGGCGAATAGTACTGTTTGGATGCTTTGAATATATGTTTCTTAGATTATATAGAAGCAATATATACAAATATTTCAACCGTCTACCTGTTCCATTCATTGTTCTACTTGTCGAAAATTATAAGTAATTTCCGATAAGGGATTAACCATTGGGGCTCATTGTTCACTTAAACTTGAAGAACAAGAAATTGGCGAATGGTACTGTTTGGATGCTTTGCGTACATGTTTCTTAGACTATATGGAAGCAATATATACAAAGATTTCAATCGTCTACGTGTTCCAATCATTGTTCTACTTGTAGAATGTTACAATTAATTTCCGTTAAAGGATTAACAATGGGGCTCGTAGTTCACTTAATTTTGAAGAACAAAAAATTGTCGAATTGTACTGTTTGGATGCTATGCATATATGTTTCGTAGATTATATAGAAGCAATATATACAATGATTTCAACCGTCTACCTGATCCATTCATTGTTCTACTTGTCGAAATTTACAAATAATTTCCTTTAAAGGATTAACAATGGGGCTCGTAGTTCACTTAAACTTGAAGAACAAAAAATTGGCGAATGGTACTGTTTGGATGCTTTGCATATATGTTTCTTAGATTATATAGAAGCAATATATACAAAGATTTCAACCGTCTACCTGTACCATTCATTGTTCTGCTTGTCGAAATTTACAAATAATTTCCTTTAAATGATTAACAATGGGGCTCGTTGTTCACTTAAACTTGAAGAACAATAAATTGGCGAATTGTACTGTTTGGATGCTTTGCATATATGTTTCTTAGACTATATAGACGCAATATATACAAGGATTTCAACCGTCTACCTGTTCCATTCATTGTTCTACTTGTCGAAAGTTACAAATAATTACCGATAAAGGATTAACCATTGAGGCTCATTGTTCACTTAAACTTGAAACACAAAAAATTGGCGAATTGTACTGTTTGGATGCTGTGCATATATGTTTCTTAGACTATATGGAAGCAATATATACAATGATTTCAACCGTCTACCTGTTCCATTCATTGTTCTACTTGTAGAAAGTTACAAATAATTTCCGGTTCATGATTATCAATGGGGCTCGTTGTTCACTTAAACTTGAAGAACAAAAAATTGGCGAATATTACTGTTTGGATGCTTTGAATATATGTTTCTTAGATTATATAGAAGCAATATATACAAAGATTTCAACCGTCTACCTGTTCCATTCATTGTTCTACTTGTCGAAAATTACAAGTAATTTCCGATAAAGGATTAACCATTGGGTCTCATTGTTCACTTAAAATTGAAGAACAAAAAATTGGCGAATGGTACTGTTTGGATGCTTTGCATATATGTTTCTTAGACTATATACAAGCAATATATACAAAGATTTCAACCGTCTACCTGTTCCATTCATTGTTCTACTTGCCGAAATTTACAAATAATTTCCTTTAAAGGATTAACAATGGGGCTCGTAGTTCACTTAAACTTGAAGAGCAAAAAATTGGCGAATTGTACTGTTTGGACGCTTTGCATATATGTTTCTTGGACTATATAGAAGCAATATATACAATGATTTCAACCGTCTACGTGTTCCAATCATTGTTCTACTTGTCGAAATTTACGAATAATTTCCTTTAAAGGATTAACAATTGGACTCGTTGTTCACTTAAACTTGAAGAACAAAAAATTGATGAATGGTACTGTTTGGATGCTTTGCATATATGTTTCTTAGACTATATAGAAGCAATATATACATTGATTTCAATCGTCTACCTGTTCCATTCATTGTTCTACTTGTCGCAAGTTACAAATAATTTCCGTTAAAGTATTAACAATGGGGCTCGTAGTTCACTTAAACTTGTAGAACAAAAAATTGGCGAATTGTACTGTTTGGATGCTTTGCATATATGTTTCGTAGACTATATAGAAGCAATATATACAATGATTTGAACCGTCTACATGATCCATTCATTGTTCTACTTGTCGAAATTTACAAATAATTTCTTTTAAAGGATTAACAATGGGGCTCGTAGTTCACTTAAACTTGAAGAACAAAAAATTGGCGAATAGTACTGTTTGGATGCTTTGAATATATGTTTCTTAGATTATATAGAAGCAATATATACAAATATTTCAACCGTCTACCTGTTCCATTCATTGTTCTACTTGTCGAAAATTATAAGTAATTTCCGATAAGGGATTAACCATTGGGGCTCATTGTTCACTTAAACTTGAAGAACAAGAAATTGGCGAATGGTACTGTTTGGATGCTTTGCGTACATGTTTCTTAGACTATATGGAAGCAATATATACAAAGATTTCAATCGTCTACGTGTTCCAATCATTGTTCTACTTGTAGAATGTTACAATTAATTTCCGTTAAAGGATTAACAATGGGGCTCGTAGTTCACTTAATTTTGAAGAACAAAAAATTGTCGAATTGTACTGTTTGGATGCTATGCATATATGTTTCGTAGATTATATAGAAGCAATATATACAATGATTTCAACCGTCTACCTGATCCATTCATTGTTCTACTTGTCGAAATTTACAAATAATTTCCTTTAAAGGATTAACAATGGGGCTCGTAGTTCACTTAAACTTGAAGAACAAAAAATTGGCGAATGGTACTGTTTGGATGCTTTGCATATATGTTTCTTAGATTATATAGAAGCAATATATACAAAGATTTCAACCGTCTACCTGTACCATTCATTGTTCTGCTTGTCGAAATTTACAAATAATTTCCTTTAAATGATTAACAATGGGGCTCGTTGTTCACTTAAACTTGAAGAACAATAAATTGGCGAATTGTACTGTTTGGATGCTTTGCATATATGTTTCTTAGACTATATAGACGCAATATATACAAGGATTTCAACCGTCTACCTGTTCCATTCATTGTTCTACTTGTCGAAAGTTACAAATAATTACCGATAAAGGATTAACCATTGAGGCTCATTGTTCACTTAAACTTGAAACACAAAAAATTGGCGAATTGTACTGTTTGGATGCTGTGCATATATGTTTCTTAGACTATATGGAAGCAATATATACAATGATTTCAACCGTCTACCTGTTCCATTCATTGTTCTACTTGTAGAAAGTTACAAATAATTTCCGGTTCATGATTATCAATGGGGCTCGTTGTTCACTTAAACTTGAAGAACAAAAAATTGGCGAATATTACTGTTTGGATGCTTTGAATATATGTTTCTTAGATTATATAGAAGCAATATATACAAAGATTTCAACCGTCTACCTGTTCCATTCATTGTTCTACTTGTCGAAAATTACAAGTAATTTCCGATAAAGGATTAACCATTGGGGCTCATTGTTCACTTAAACTTGAAGAACAAAAAATTGGCGAATGGTACTGTTTGGATGCTTTGCATATATGTTTCTTAGACTATTTAGAAGCAATATATAGAAAGATTTCACCCGTTTACCCGTACTATTCATTGTTCTACTTGTAGAAAGTTACAAATAATTTACATTTCATGATTATCAATGGGGCTCGCTGTTCACTTAAACTTGAAGATAAAAAAATTGGCGATTGTTACTGTTTAGATGCTTTGCATATATGTTTCTTAGATTATATAGAAGCAATATATACAAAGATTTCAACCGTCTACCTGTTCCATTCATTGTTCTACTTGCCGAAATTTACAAATAATTTCCTTTAAAGGATTAACAATGAGGCTCGTAGTTCACTTAAACTTGAAGAGCAACAAATTGGCGAATTGTACTGTTTGGAAGCTTTGCATATATGTTTCTTGGACTATATAGAAGCAATATATACAATGATTTCAACCGTCTACCTGTTCCATTCATTGTTCTACTTGTCGAAAGTTACAAATAATTTCCGTTTCATGATTATCTATGGGGCTCGTTGTTCACATAAACTTGAAGAACAAGAAATTTGCGAATGGTACTGATTGGATGCTTTGCGTTCATGTTTCTTAGACTATATGGAAGCAATATATTCAAAGATTTCAACCGTCTACGTGTTCCAATCATTGTTCTACTTGTCGAAATTTACGAATAATTTCCTTTAAAGGATTAACAATGGGGCTCGTTGTTCACTTAAACTTGAAGAACAAAAAATTGATGTATGGTACTGTTTGGATGCTTTGCATATATGTTTCTTAGACTATATAGAAGCAATATATACATTGATTTCAATCGTCTGCCTGTTCCATTCATTGTTCTACTTGTCGCAACTTACAAATAATTACCGTTAAAGTATTAACAATGGGGCTCGTAGTTCACTTAAACTTGAAGATCAAATAATTGGCGAATTGTACTGTTTGGATGATTTGCATATATGTTTCTTAGTCTATATAGAAGCAATATATACAATGATTTCAACCGTCTACCTGTTCCATTCATTGTTCTACTTGTCGAAAGTTACAAATAATTTCCGTTAAGGGATTAACAATGGGGATCGTAGTTTACTTAAACTTGAAGAACCAGAAATTGGCGAATTGTACTGTTTGGACGCTATGCATATATGTTTCTTAGACTATATAGAAGCAATATATACAATGATTTCAACAGTCTACCTGGTCCATTCATTGTTCTACTTGTCGAAATTTACAAATAATTTCCTTTAAATGATTAACAATGGGGCTCGTAGTTCACTTAAACTTGAAGAGCAAAAAATTGGCGAATTGTACTGTTTGGACGCTATGCATATATGTTTCTTAGACTATATAGAAGCAATATATACAATGATTTCAACCGTCTACCTATTCCATTCATTGTTCTACTTGCCGAAATTTACAAATAATTTCCTTTAAAGGATTAACAATGGGGCTCGTAGTTCACTTAAACTTGAAGAGCAAAAAATTGGCGAATTGTACTGTTTGGACGCTATGCATATATGTTTCTTAGACTATATAGAAGCAATATATACAATGATTTCAACCGTCTACCTGATCCATTCATTGTTCTACTTGTCGAAATTTACAAATAATTTCCTTTAAAGGATTAACAATGGGGCTCGTAGTTCACTTAAACTTGAAGAACAAAAAATTGGCGAATAGTACTGTTTGGATGCTTTGAATATATGTTTCTTAGATTATATAGAAGCAATATATACAATGATTTCAACCGTCTACCTGTTCCATTCATTGTTCTACTTGTAGAAAGTTACAAATAATTTCCGGTTCATGATTATCAATGGGGCTCGTTGTTCACTTGAACTTGAAGAACAAAAAATTGGCGAATTGTACTGTTTGGATGCTTTGCATATATGTTTCTTAGACTATTTAGAAGCAATATATACAAAGATTTCAACCGTCTACCTGCACCATTCATTGTTCTGCTTGTCGAAAATTACAAATAATTTCCTTTAAAGGTTTAACAATGGGGCTCGTAGTTCACTTAAACTTGAAGAACAAAAAATTGGCGAATGGTACTGTTTGGATGCTTTGCATATATGTTTCTTAGATTATATAGAAGCAATATATACAAAGATTTCAACCGTCTACCTGTACCATTCATTGTTCTGCTTGTCGAAATTTACAAATAATTTCCTTTAAAGGATTAACAATGGGGCTCGTTGTTCACTTAAACTTGAAGAACAATAAATTGGCGAATTGTACTGTTTGGATGCTTTGCATATATGTTTCTTAGACTATATAGACGCAATATATACAAGGATTTCAATCGTCTACCTGTTCCATTCATTGTTCTACTTGTCGAAAGTTACAAATAATTACCGATAAAGGATTAACCATTGGGGCTCATTGTTCACTTAAACTTGAAAAACAAAAAATAGGCGAATTGTACTGTTTGGATGCTTTGCATATATGTTTCTTAGACTATATGGAAGCAATATATACAATGATTTCAACCGTCTACCTGTTCCATTCATTGTTCTACTTGTAGAAAGTTACAAATAATTTCCGTTTCATGATTATCAATGGGGCTCGTTGTTCACTTAAACTTGAAGAACAAAAAATTGGCGAATGGTACTGTTCGGATGCTTTGCATATATGTTTCTTAGATTATATAGAAGCAATATATACAAAGATTTCAACCGTCTAACTGTTCGATTCATTGTTCTACTTGTCGAAAATTACAAATAATTTCCGATAAAGGATTAACCATTGGGGCTCATTGTTCACTTAAACTTGAAGAACAAAAAATTGGCGAATATTACTGTTTGGATGCTTTGAATATATGTTTCTTAGATTATATAGAAGCAATATATACAAAGATTTCAACCGTCTACCTGTTCCATTCATTGTTCTACTTGTCGAAAATTACAAGTAATTTCCGATAAAGGATTAACCATTGGGTCTCATTGTTCACTTAAAATTGAAGAACAAAAAATTGGCGAATGGTACTGTTTGGATGCTTTGCATATATGTTTCTTGGACTATATAGAAGCAATATGTACAATGATTTCAACCGTCTACCTGTTCCATTCATTGTTCTACTTGTCGAAATTTACAAATAATTTCCTTTAAAGGATTAACAATGGGGCTCGTTGTTCACTTAAACTTGAAGAACAAAAAATTGATGAATGGTACTGTTTGGATGCTTTGCATATATGTTTCTTAGACTATATAGAAGCAATATATACATTGATTTCAATCGTCTGCCTGTTCCATTCATTGTTCTACTTGTCGCAACTTACAAATAATTACCGTTAAAGTATTAACAATGGGGCTCGTAGTTCACTTAAACTTGAAGATCAAATAATTGGCGAATTGTACTGTTTGGATGATTTGCATATATGTTTCTTAGTCTATATAGAAGCAATATGTACAATGATTTCAACCGTCTACCTGTTCCATTCATTGTTCTACTTGTCGAAAGGTACAAATAATTTCCGTTAAGGGATTAACAATGGGGATCGTAGTTTACTTAAACTTGAAGAACCAGAAATTGGCGAATTGTACTGTGTGGACGCTATGCATATATGTTTCTTAGACTATATAGAAGCAATATATACAATGATTTCAACAGTCTACCTGTTCCATTCATTGTTCTACTTGTCGAAATTTACAAATAATTTCCTTTAAAGGATTAACAATGGGGCTCGTAGTTCACTTAACTTGAAGAACAAAAAATTGGCGAATATTACTGTTTGGATGCTTTGAATATATGTTTCTTAGATTATATAGAAGCAATATATACAAAGATTTCAACCGTCTACCTGTTCCATTCATTGTTCTACTTGTCGAAAATTACAAGTAATTTCCGATAAAGGATTAACCATTGGGTCTCATTGTTCACTTAAAATTGAAGAACAAAAAATTGGCGAATGGTACTGTTTCGATGCTTTGCATATATGTTTCTTAGACTATTTAGAAGCAATATATAGAAAGATTTCACCCGTCTACCCGTACCATTCATTGTTCTACTTGTAGAAAGTTACAAATAATTTCCATTTCATGATTATCAATGGGGCTCGCTGTTCACTTAAACTTGAAGATAAAAAAATTGGCGATTGTTACTGTTTAGATGCTTTGCATATATGTTTCTTAGATTATATAGAAGCAATATATACAAAGATTTGAATCGTCTACCTGTTCCATTCATTGTTCTACTTGCCGAAATTTACAAATAATTTCCTTTAAAGGATTAACAATGGGGCTCGTAGTTCACTTAAACTTGAAGAGCAAAAAATTGGCGAATTGTACTGTTTGGACGCTTTGCATATATGTTTCTTGGACTATATAGAAGCAATATATACAATGATTTCAACCGTCTACGTGTTCCAATCATTGTTCTACTTGTCGAAATTTACGAATAATTTCCTTTAAAGGATTAACAATTGGGCTCGTTGTTCACTTAAACTTGAAGAACAAAAAATTGATGAATGGTACTGTTTGGATGCTTTGCATATATGTTTCTTAGACTATATAGAAGCAATATATACATTGATTTCAATCGTCTACCTGTTCCATTCATTGTTCTACTTGTCGCAAGTTACAAATAATTTCCGTTAAAGTATTAACAATGGGGCTCGTAGTTCACTTAAACTTGTAGAACAAAAAATTGGCGAATTGTACTGTTTGGATGCTTTGCATATATGTTTCGTAGACTATATAGAAGCAATATATACAATGATTTGAACCGTCTACATGATCCATTCATTGTTCTACTTGTCGAAATTTCCAAATAATTTCTTTTAAAGGATTAACAATGGGGCTCGTAGTTCACTTAAACTTGAAGAACAAAAAATTGGCGAATAGTACTGTTTGGATGCTTTGAATATATGTTTCTTAGATTATATAGAAGCAATATATACAAATATTTCAACCGTCTACCTGTTCCATTCATTGTTCTACTTGTCGAAAATTATAAGTAATTTCCGATAAGGGATTAACCATTGGGGCTCATTGTTCACTTAAACTTGAAGAACAAGAAATTGGCGAATGGTACTGTTTGGATGCTTTGCGTACATGTTTCTTAGACTATATGGAAGCAATATATACAAAGATTTCAATCGTCTACGTGTTCCAATCATTGTTCTACTTGTAGAATGTTACAATTAATTTCCGTTAAAGGATTAACAATGGGGCTCGTAGTTCACTTAATTTTGAAGAACAAAAAATTGTCGAATTGTACTGTTTGGATGCTATGCATATATGTTTCGTAGATTATATAGAAGCAATATATACAATGATTTCAACCGTCTACCTGATCCATTCATTGTTCTACTTGTCGAAATTTACAAATAATTTCCTTTAAAGGATTAACAATGGGGCTCGTAGTTCACTTAAACTTGAAGAACAAAAAATTGGCGAATGGTACTGTTTGGATGCTTTGCATATATGTTTCTTAGATTATATAGAAGCAATATATACAAAGATTTCAACCGTCTACCTGTACCATTCATTGTTCTGCTTGTCGAAATTTACAAATAATTTCCTTTAAATGATTAACAATGGGGCTCGTTGTTCACTTAAACTTGAAGAACAATAAATTGGCGAATTGTACTGTTTGGATGCTTTGCATATATGTTTCTTAGACTATATAGACGCAATATATACAAGGATTTCAACCGTCTACCTGTTCCATTCATTGTTCTACTTGTCGAAAGTTACAAATAATTACCGATAAAGGATTAACCATTGAGGCTCATTGTTCACTTAAACTTGAAACACAAAAAATTGGCGAATTGTACTGTTTGGATGCTGTGCATATATGTTTCTTAGACTATATGGAAGCAATATATACAATGATTTCAACCGTCTACCTGTTCCATTCATTGTTCTACTTGTAGAAAGTTACAAATAATTTCCGGTTCATGATTATCAATGGGGCTCGTTGTTCACTTAAACTTGAAGAACAAAAAATTGGCGAATATTACTGTTTGGATGCTTTGAATATATGTTTCTTAGATTATATAGAAGCAATATATACAAAGATTTCAACCGTCTACCTGTTCCATTCATTGTTCTACTTGTCGAAAATTACAAGTAATTTCCGATAAAGGATTAACCATTGGGTCTCATTGTTCACTTAAAATTGAAGAACAAAAAATTGGCGAATGGTACTGTTTGGATGCTTTGCATATATGTTTCTTAGACTATATACAAGCAATATATACAAAGATTTCAACCGTCTACCTGTTCCATTCATTGTTCTACTTGTCGAAAATTACAAGTAATTTCCGATAAAGGATTAACCATTGGGTCTCATTGTTCACTTAAAATTGAAGAACAAAAAATTGGCGAATGGTACTGTTTGGATGCTTTGCATATATGTTTCTTAGACTATATACAAGCAATATATACAAAGATTTCAACCGTCTACCTGTTCCATTCATTGTTCTACTTGTCGAAATTTACAAATAATTTCCTTTAAAGGATTAACAATGGGGCTCGTAGTTCACTTAACTTGAAGATAAAAAAATTGGCGATTGTTACTGTTTAGATGCTTTGCATATATGTTTCTTAGATTATATAGAAGCAATATATACAAAGATTTGAATCGTCTACCTGTTCCATTCATTGTTCTACTTGCCGAAATTTACAAATAATTTCCTTTAAAGGATTAACAATGGGGCTCGTAGTTCACTTAAACTTGAAGAGCAAAAAATTGGCGAATTGTACTGTTTGGACGCTTTGCATATATGTTTCTTGGACTATATAGAAGCAATATATACAATGATTTCAACCGTCTACGTGTTCCAATCATTGTTCTACTTGTCGAAATTTACGAATAATTTCCTTTAAAGGATTAACAATTGGACTCGTTGTTCACTTAAACTTGAAGAACAAAAAATTGATGAATGGTACTGTTTGGATGCTTTGCATATATGTTTCTTAGACTATATAGAAGCAATATATACATTGATTTCAATCGTCTACCTGTTCCATTCATTGTTCTACTTGTCGCAAGTTACAAATAATTTCCGTTAAAGTATTAACAATGGGGCTCGTAGTTCACTTAAACTTGTAGAACAAAAAATTGGCGAATTGTACTGTTTGGATGCTTTGCATATATGTTTCGTAGACTATATAGAAGCAATATATACAATGATTTGAACCGTCTACATGATCCATTCATTGTTCTACTTGTCGAAATTTACAAATAATTTCTTTTAAAGGATTAACAATGGGGCTCGTAGTTCACTTAAACTTGAAGAACAAAAAATTGGCGAATAGTACTGTTTGGATGCTTTGAATATATGTTTCTTAGATTATATAGAAGCAATATATACAAATATTTCAACCGTCTACCTGTTCCATTCATTGTTCTACTTGTCGAAAATTATAAGTAATTTCCGATAAGGGATTAACCATTGGGGCTCATTGTTCACTTAAACTTGAAGAACAAGAAATTGGCGAATGGTACTGTTTGGATGCTTTGCGTACATGTTTCTTAGACTATATGGAAGCAATATATACAAAGATTTCAATCGTCTACGTGTTCCAATCATTGTTCTACTTGTAGAATGTTACAATTAATTTCCGTTAAAGGATTAACAATGGGGCTCGTAGTTCACTTAATTTTGAAGAACAAAAAATTGTCGAATTGTACTGTTTGGATGCTATGCATATATGTTTCGTAGATTATATAGAAGCAATATATACAATGATTTCAACCGTCTACCTGATCCATTCATTGTTCTACTTGTCGAAATTTACAAATAATTTCCTTTAAAGGATTAACAATGGGGCTCGTAGTTCACTTAAACTTGAAGAACAAAAAATTGGCGAATGGTACTGTTTGGATGCTTTGCATATATGTTTCTTAGATTATATAGAAGCAATATATACAAAGATTTCAACCGTCTACCTGTACCATTCATTGTTCTGCTTGTCGAAATTTACAAATAATTTCCTTTAAATGATTAACAATGGGGCTCGTTGTTCACTTAAACTTGAAGAACAATAAATTGGCGAATTGTACTGTTTGGATGCTTTGCATATATGTTTCTTAGACTATATAGACGCAATATATACAAGGATTTCAACCGTCTACCTGTTCCATTCATTGTTCTACTTGTCGAAAGTTACAAATAATTACCGATAAAGGATTAACCATTGAGGCTCATTGTTCACTTAAACTTGAAACACAAAAAATTGGCGAATTGTACTGTTTGGATGCTGTGCATATATGTTTCTTAGACTATATGGAAGCAATATATACAATGATTTCAACCGTCTACCTGTTCCATTCATTGTTCTACTTGTAGAAAGTTACAAATAATTTCCGGTTCATGATTATCAATGGGGCTCGTTGTTCACTTAAACTTGAAGAACAAAAAATTGGCGAATATTACTGTTTGGATGCTTTGAATATATGTTTCTTAGATTATATAGAAGCAATATATACAAAGATTTCAACCGTCTACCTGTTCCATTCATTGTTCTACTTGTCGAAAATTACAAGTAATTTCCGATAAAGGATTAACCATTGGGGCTCATTGTTCACTTAAACTTGAAGAACAAAAAATTGGCGAATGGTACTGTTTGGATGCTTTGCATATATGTTTCTTAGACTATTTAGAAGCAATATATAGAAAGATTTCACCCGTTTACCCGTACTATTCATTGTTCTACTTGTAGAAAGTTACAAATAATTTACATTTCATGATTATCAATGGGGCTCGCTGTTCACTTAAACTTGAAGATAAAAAAATTGGCGATTGTTACTGTTTAGATGCTTTGCATATATGTTTCTTAGATTATATAGAAGCAATATATACAAAGATTTCAACCGTCTACCTGTTCCATTCATTGTTCTACTTGCCGAAATTTACAAATAATTTCCTTTAAAGGATTAACAATGAGGCTCGTAGTTCACTTAAACTTGAAGAGCAACAAATTGGCGAATTGTACTGTTTGGAAGCTTTGCATATATGTTTCTTGGACTATATAGAAGCAATATATACAATGATTTCAACCGTCTACCTGTTCCATTCATTGTTCTACTTGTCGAAAGTTACAAATAATTTCCGTTTCATGATTATCTATGGGGCTCGTTGTTCACATAAACTTGAAGAACAAGAAATTTGCGAATGGTACTGATTGGATGCTTTGCGTTCATGTTTCTTAGACTATATGGAAGCAATATATTCAAAGATTTCAACCGTCTACGTGTTCCAATCATTGTTCTACTTGTCGAAATTTACGAATAATTTCCTTTAAAGGATTAACAATGGGGCTCGTTGTTCACTTAAACTTGAAGAACAAAAAATTGATGTATGGTACTGTTTGGATGCTTTGCATATATGTTTCTTAGACTATATAGAAGCAATATATACATTGATTTCAATCGTCTGCCTGTTCCATTCATTGTTCTACTTGTCGCAACTTACAAATAATTACCGTTAAAGTATTAACAATGGGGCTCGTAGTTCACTTAAACTTGAAGATCAAATAATTGGCGAATTGTACTGTTTGGATGATTTGCATATATGTTTCTTAGTCTATATAGAAGCAATATATACAATGATTTCAACCGTCTACCTGTTCCATTCATTGTTCTACTTGTCGAAAGTTACAAATAATTTCCGTTAAGGGATTAACAATGGGGATCGTAGTTTACTTAAACTTGAAGAACCAGAAATTGGCGAATTGTACTGTTTGGACGCTATGCATATATGTTTCTTAGACTATATAGAAGCAATATATACAATGATTTCAACAGTCTACCTGGTCCATTCATTGTTCTACTTGTCGAAATTTACAAATAATTTCCTTTAAATGATTAACAATGGGGCTCGTAGTTCACTTAAACTTGAAGAGCAAAAAATTGGCGAATTGTACTGTTTGGACGCTATGCATATATGTTTCTTAGACTATATAGAAGCAATATATACAATGATTTCAACCGTCTACCTATTCCATTCATTGTTCTACTTGCCGAAATTTACAAATAATTTCCTTTAAAGGATTAACAATGGGGCTCGTAGTTCACTTAAACTTGAAGAGCAAAAAATTGGCGAATTGTACTGTTTGGACGCTATGCATATATGTTTCTTAGACTATATAGAAGCAATATATACAATGATTTCAACCGTCTACCTGATCCATTCATTGTTCTACTTGTCGAAATTTACAAATAATTTCCTTTAAAGGATTAACAATGGGGCTCGTAGTTCACTTAAACTTGAAGAACAAAAAATTGGCGAATAGTACTGTTTGGATGCTTTGAATATATGTTTCTTAGATTATATAGAAGCAATATATACAATGATTTCAACCGTCTACCTGTTCCATTCATTGTTCTACTTGTAGAAAGTTACAAATAATTTCCGGTTCATGATTATCAATGGGGCTCGTTGTTCACTTGAACTTGAAGAACAAAAAATTGGCGAATTGTACTGTTTGGATGCTTTGCATATATGTTTCTTAGACTATTTAGAAGCAATATATACAAAGATTTCAACCGTCTACCTGCACCATTCATTGTTCTGCTTGTCGAAAATTACAAATAATTTCCTTTAAAGGTTTAACAATGGGGCTCGTAGTTCACTTAAACTTGAAGAACAAAAAATTGGCGAATGGTACTGTTTGGATGCTTTGCATATATGTTTCTTAGATTATATAGAAGCAATATATACAAAGATTTCAACCGTCTACCTGTACCATTCATTGTTCTGCTTGTCGAAATTTACAAATAATTTCCTTTAAAGGATTAACAATGGGGCTCGTTGTTCACTTAAACTTGAAGAACAATAAATTGGCGAATTGTACTGTTTGGATGCTTTGCATATATGTTTCTTAGACTATATAGACGCAATATATACAAGGATTTCAATCGTCTACCTGTTCCATTCATTGTTCTACTTGTCGAAAGTTACAAATAATTACCGATAAAGGATTAACCATTGGGGCTCATTGTTCACTTAAACTTGAAAAACAAAAAATAGGCGAATTGTACTGTTTGGATGCTTTGCATATATGTTTCTTAGACTATATGGAAGCAATATATACAATGATTTCAACCGTCTACCTGTTCCATTCATTGTTCTACTTGTAGAAAGTTACAAATAATTTCCGTTTCATGATTATCAATGGGGCTCGTTGTTCACTTAAACTTGAAGAACAAAAAATTGGCGAATGGTACTGTTCGGATGCTTTGCATATATGTTTCTTAGATTATATAGAAGCAATATATACAAAGATTTCAACCGTCTAACTGTTCGATTCATTGTTCTACTTGTCGAAAATTACAAATAATTTCCGATAAAGGATTAACCATTGGGGCTCATTGTTCACTTAAACTTGAAGAACAAAAAATTGGCGAATATTACTGTTTGGATGCTTTGAATATATGTTTCTTAGATTATATAGAAGCAATATATACAAAGATTTCAACCGTCTACCTGTTCCATTCATTGTTCTACTTGTCGAAAATTACAAGTAATTTCCGATAAAGGATTAACCATTGGGTCTCATTGTTCACTTAAAATTGAAGAACAAAAAATTGGCGAATGGTACTGTTTGGATGCTTTGCATATATGTTTCTTGGACTATATAGAAGCAATATGTACAATGATTTCAACCGTCTACCTGTTCCATTCATTGTTCTACTTGTCGAAATTTACAAATAATTTCCTTTAAAGGATTAACAATGGGGCTCGTTGTTCACTTAAACTTGAAGAACAAAAAATTGATGAATGGTACTGTTTGGATGCTTTGCATATATGTTTCTTAGACTATATAGAAGCAATATATACATTGATTTCAATCGTCTGCCTGTTCCATTCATTGT
Source organism: Cerceris ruficornis (assembly GCA_963989415.1). Lineage (NCBI taxonomy): Eukaryota > Metazoa > Arthropoda > Insecta > Hymenoptera > Crabronidae > Cerceris > Cerceris ruficornis. The sequence continues at coordinate 306,379 of CAXDIW010000111.1, read as the reverse complement.
TCTACTTGTCGCAACTTACAAATAATTACCGTTAAAGTATTAACAATGGGGCTCGTAGTTCACTTAAACTTGAAGATCAAATAATTGGCGAATTGTACTGTTTGGATGATTTGCATATATGTTTCTTAGTCTATATAGAAGCAATATGTACAATGATTTCAACCGTCTACCTGTTCCATTCATTGTTCTACTTGTCGAAAGGTACAAATAATTTCCGTTAAGGGATTAACAATGGGGATCGTAGTTTACTTAAACTTGAAGAACCAGAAATTGGCGAATTGTACTGTGTGGACGCTATGCATATATGTTTCTTAGACTATATAGAAGCAATATATACAATGATTTCAACAGTCTACCTGTTCCATTCATTGTTCTACTTGTCGAAATTTACAAATAATTTCCTTTAAAGGATTAACAATGGGGCTCGTAGTTCACTTAACTTGAAGAACAAAAAATTGGCGAATATTACTGTTTGGATGCTTTGAATATATGTTTCTTAGATTATATAGAAGCAATATATACAAAGATTTCAACCGTCTACCTGTTCCATTCATTGTTCTACTTGTCGAAAATTACAAGTAATTTCCGATAAAGGATTAACCATTGGGTCTCATTGTTCACTTAAAATTGAAGAACAAAAAATTGGCGAATGGTACTGTTTCGATGCTTTGCATATATGTTTCTTAGACTATTTAGAAGCAATATATAGAAAGATTTCACCCGTCTACCCGTACCATTCATTGTTCTACTTGTAGAAAGTTACAAATAATTTCCATTTCATGATTATCAATGGGGCTCGCTGTTCACTTAAACTTGAAGATAAAAAAATTGGCGATTGTTACTGTTTAGATGCTTTGCATATATGTTTCTTAGATTATATAGAAGCAATATATACAAAGATTTGAATCGTCTACCTGTTCCATTCATTGTTCTACTTGCCGAAATTTACAAATAATTTCCTTTAAAGGATTAACAATGGGGCTCGTTGTTCACTTAAACTTGAAGAGCAAAAAATTGGCGAATTGTACTGTGTGGACGCTATGCATATATGTTTCTTAGACTATATAGAAGCAATATATACAATGATTTCAACAGTCTACCTGGTCCATTCATTGTTCTACTTGTCGAAATTTACAAATAATTTCCTTTAAATGATTAACAATGGGGCTCGTAGTTCACTTAAACTTGAAGGGCAAAAAATTGGCGAATTGTACTGTTTGGACGCTATGCATATATGTTTCTTAGACTATATAGAAGCAATATATACAATGATTTCAACCGTCTACCTATTCCATTCATTGTTCTACTTGCCGAAATTAACAAATAATTTCCTTTAAAGGATTAACAATGGGGCTCGTAGTTCACTTAAACTTGAAGAGCAAAAAATTGGCGAATTGTACTGTTTGGACGCTATGCATATATGTTTCTTAGACTATATAGAAGCAATATATACAATGATTTCAACCGTCTACCTGATCCATTCATTGTTCTACTTGTCGAAATTTACAAATAATTTCCTTTAAAGGATTAACAATGGGGCTCGTAGTTCGCTTAAACTTGAAGAACAAAAAGTTGGCGAATAGTACTGTTTGGATGCTTTGAATATATGTTTCTTAGATTATATAGAAGCAATATATACAAAGATTTCAACCGTCTAACTGTTCGATTCATTGTTCTACTTGTCGAAAATTACAAATAATTTCCGATAAAGGATTAACCATTGGGGCTCATTGTTCACTTAAACTTGAAGAACAAAAAATTGGCGAATGGTACTGTTTGGATGCTTTGCGTACATGTTTTTTAGACTATATGGAAGCAATATATACAAAGATTTCAACCGTCTACCTGTTCCATTCATTGTTCTACTTGTCGATAGTTACAAATAATTTCCGATAAAGGATTAACCATTGGGGCTCATTGTTCACTTAAACTTGAAGAACAAAAAATTGGCGAATTTTACTGTTTGGATGCTTTGCATATATGTTTCTTAGACTATATAGAAGCAATATATCGAAGGATTTCACCCGTCTACCTGTTCCATTCATTGTTCTACTTGTCGAAATTTACAAATAATTTCCTTTAAAGGATTAACAATGGGGCTCGTAGTTCACTTAAACTTGAAGAACAAAAAATTGGCGAATGGTACTGTTTGGATGCTTTGCGTACATGTTTCTTAGACTATATGGAAGCAATATATACAAAGATTTCAACCGTCTACGTGTTCCAATCATTGTTCTACTTGTCGAAATTTACGAATAATTTCCTTTAAAGGATTAACAATGGGGCTCGTTGTTCACTTAAACTTGACGAACAAAAAATTGATGAATGGTACTGTTTGGATGCTTTGCATATATGTTTCTCAGACTATATAGAAGCAATATATACATTGATTTCAATCGTCTACCTGTTCCATTCATTGTTCTACTTGTCGAAAGTTACAAATAATTTCCGATAAAGGATTAACCATTGGGGCTCATTGTTCACTTAAACTTGAAGAACAAAAAATTGGCGAATTGTACTGTTTGGATGCTTTGCATATATGTCTCTTAGACTATATAGAAGCAATATATACAAAGATTTCAACCGTCTACATGTTCCATTCATTGTTCTACTTGTCGAAATTTACAAATAATTTCCGATAAAGTATTAACAATGGGGCTCGTAGTTCACTTAAAATTGAAGATCAAATAATTGGCGAATCGTACTGTTTGGATGCTTTGCATATATGTTTCTTAGACTATTTAGAAGCAATATATAGAAAGATTTCACCCGTCTACCTGTACTATTCATTGTTCTACTTGTAGAAAGTTACAAATAATTTCCATTTCATGATTATCAATGGGGCTCGCTGTTCACTTAAACTCGAAGATCAAAAAATTGGCGATTGTTACTGTTTAGATGCTTTGCATATAGGTTTCTTAGACTATATAGAAGCAATATATACAATGATTTCAACCGTCTACCTGTTCCATTCATTGTTCTACTTGTAGAAAGTTACAAATAATTTCCGTTTCATGATTATCAATGGGGCTCGTTGTTCACTTAAACTTGAAGAACAAAAAATTGGCGAATGGTACTGTTTGGATGCTTTGCATATATGTTTCTTAGATTATATAGAAGCAATATATACAAAGATTTCAACCGTCTAACTGTTCGATTCATTGTTCTACTTGTCGAAAAGTACAAATAATTTCCGATAAAGGATTAACAATTGGGGCTCATTGTTCACTTAAACTTGAAGAACAAAAAATTGGCGAATGGTACTGTTTGGATGCTTTGCATATATGTTTCTTAGTCTATATAGAAGCAATATATACAATGATTTCAACCGTCTACCTGTTCCATTCATTGTTCTACTTGCCGAAATTTACAAATAATTTCCTTTAAAGGATTAACAATGGGGCTCGTAGTTCACTTAAACTTGAAGAGCAAAAAATTGGCGAATTGTACTGTTTGGACGCTTTGCATATATGTTTCTTGGACTATATAGAAGCAATATATACAATGATTTCAACAGTCTACCTGTTCCATTCATTGTTCTACTTGTCGAAATTTACAAATAATTTCCTTTAAAGGATTAACAATGGGGCTCGTAGTTCACTTAACTTGAAGAACAAAAAATTGGCGAATATTACTGTTTGGATGCTTTGAATATATGTTTCTTAGATTATATAGAAGCAATATATACAAAGATTTCAACCGTCTACCTGTTCCATTCATTGTTCTACTTGTCGAAAATTACAAGTAATTTCCGATAAAGGATTAACCATTGGGGCTCACTGTTCACTTAAACTTGAAGAACAAAAAATTGGCGAATGGTACTGTTTGGATGCTTTGCATATATATTTCTTAGACTATTTAGAAGCAATATATAGAAAGATTTCACCCGTTTACCCGTACTATTCATTGTTCTACTTGTAGAAAGTTACAAATAATTTCCATTTCATGATTATCAATGGGGCTCGCTGTTCACTTAAACTTGAAGATAAAAAAATTGGCGATTGTTACTGTTTAGATGCTTTGCATATATGTTTCTTAGATTATATAGAAGCAATATATACAAAGATTTCAACCGTCTACCTGTTCCATTCATTGTTCTACTTGCCGAAATTTACAAATAATTTCCTTTAAAGGATTAACAATGAGGCTCGTAGTTCACTTAAACTTGAAGAGCAACAAATTGGCGAATTGTACTGTTTGGAAGCTTTGCATATATGTTTCTTGGACTATATAGAAGCAATATATACAATGATTTCAACCGTCTACCTGTTCCATTCATTGTTCTACTTGTCGAAAGTTACAAATAATTTCCGTTTCATGATTATCTATGGGGCTCGTTGTTCACATAAACTTGAAGAACAAGAAATTTGCGAATGGTACTGTTTGGATGCTTTGCGTTCATGTTTCTTAGACTATATGGAAGCAATATATTCAAAGATTTCAACCGTCTACGTGTTCCAATCATTGTTCTACTTGTCGAAATTTACGAATAATTTCACTTTAAAGGATTAACAATGGGGCTCGTTGTTCACTTAAACTTGAAGAACAAAAAATTGATGAATGGTACTGTTTGGATACTTTGCATATATGTTTCTTAGACTATATAGAAGCAATATATACATTGATTTCAATCGTCTGCCTGTTCCATTCATTGTTCTACTTGTCGCAACTTACAAATAATTACCGTTAAAGTATTAACAATGGGGCTCGTAGTTCACTTAAACTTGAAGATCAAATAATTGGCGAATTGTACTGTTTGGATGATTTGCATATATGTTTCTTAGTCTATATAGAAGCAATATGTACAATGATTTCAACCGTCTACCTGTTCCATTCATTGTTCTACTTGTCGAAAGGTACAAATAATTTCCGTTAAGGGATTAACAATGGGGATCGTAGTTTACTTAAACTTGAAGAACCAGAAATTGGCGAATTGTACTGTTTGGACGCTATGCATATATGTTTCTTAGACTATATAGAAGCAATATATACAATGATTTCAACAGTCTACCTGTTCCATTCATTGTTCTACTTGTCGAAATTTACAAATAATTTCCTTTAAAGGATTAACAATGGGGCTCGTAGTTCACTTAACTTGAAGAACAAAAAATTGGCGAATATTACTGTTTGGATGCTTTGAATATATGTATCTTAGATTATATAGAAGCAATATATACAAAGATTTCAACCGTCTACCTGTTCCATTCATTGTTCTACTTGTCGAAAATTACAAGTAATTTCCGATAAAGGATTAACCATTGGGTCTCATTGTTCACTTAAAATTGAAGAACAAAAAATTGGCGAATGGTACTGTTTCGATGCTTTGCATATATGTTTCTTAGACTATTTAGAAGCAATATATAGAAAGATTTCACCCGTCTACCCGTACCATTCATTGTTCTACTTGTAGAAAGTTACAAATAATTTCCATTTCATGATTATCAATGGGGCTCGCTGTTCACTTAAACTTGAAGATAAAAAAATTGGCGATTGTTACTGTTTAGATGCTTTGCATATATGTTTCTTAGATTATATAGAAGCAATATATACAAAGATTTGAATCGTCTACCTGTTCCATTCATTGTTCTACTTGCCGAAATTTACAAATAATTTCCTTTAAAGGATTAACAATGGGGCTCGTTGTTCACTTAAACTTGAAGAGCAAAAAATTGGCGAATTGTACTGTGTGGACGCTATGCATATATGTTTCTTAGACTATATAGAAGCAATATATACAATGATTTCAACAGTCTACCTGGTCCATTCATTGTTCTACTTGTCGAAATTTACAAATAATTTCCTTTAAATGATTAACAATGGGGCTCGTAGTTCACTTAAACTTGAAGGGCAAAAAATTGGCGAATTGTACTGTTTGGACGCTATGCATATATGTTTCTTAGACTATATAGAAGCAATATATACAATGATTTCAACCGTCTACCTATTCCATTCATTGTTCTACTTGCCGAAATTTACAAATAATTTCCTTTAAAGGATTAACAATGGGGCTCGTAGTTCACTTAAACTTGAAGAGCAAAAAATTGGCGAATTGTACTGTTTGGACGCTATGCATATATGTTTCTTAGACTATATAGAAGCAATATATACAATGATTTCAACCGTCTACCTGATCCATTCATTGTTCTACTTGTCGAAATTTACAAATAATTTCCTTTAAAGGATTAACAATGGGGCTCGTAGTTCGCTTAAACTTGAAGAACAAAAAGTTGGCGAATAGTACTGTTTGGATGCTTTGAATATATGTTTCTTAGATTATATAGAAGCAATATATACAAAGATTTCAACCGTCTAACTGTTCGATTCATTGTTCTACTTGTCGAAAATTACAAATAATTTCCGATAAAGGATTAACCATTGGGGCTCATTGTTCACTTAAACTTGAAGAACAAAAAATTGGCGAATGGTACTGTTTGGATGCTTTGCGTACATGTTTTTTAGACTATATGGAAGCAATATATACAAAGATTTCAACCGTCTACCTGTTCCATTCATTGTTCTACTTGTCGAAAATTACAAATAATTTCCGATAAAGGATTAACCATTGGGGCTCATTGTTCACTTAAACTTGAAGAACAAAAAATTGGCGAATGGTACTGTTTGGGTGCCTTGCGTACATGTTTTTTAGACTATATGGAAGCAATATATACAAAGATTTCAACCGTCTACGTGTTCCAATCATTGTTCTACTTGTCGAAATTTACGAATAATTTCCTTTAAAGGATTAACAATGGGGCTCGTTGTTCACTTAAACTTGAAGAACAAAAAATTGATGAATGGTACTGTTTGGATGCTTTGCATATATGTTTCTCAGACTATATAGAAGCAATATATACATTGATTTCAATCGTCTACCTGTTCCATTCATTGTTCTACTTGTCGATAGTTACAAATAATTTCCGATAAAGGATTAACCATTGGGGCTCATTGTTCACTTAAACTTGAAGAACAAAAAATTGGCGAATTTTACTGTTTGGATGCTTTGCATATATGTTTCTTAGACTATATAGAAGCAATATATCGAAGGATTTCACCCGTCTACCTGTTCCATTCATTGTTCTACTTGTCGAAAATTACAAATAATTTCCGATAAAGGATTAACAATGGGGCTCATTGTTCACTTAAACTTGAAGAACAAAAAATTGGCGAATTGTACTGTTTGGATGCTTTGCATATATGTTTCTTAGACTATATAGAAGCAATATATACAATGATTTCAACAGTCAGCCTGTTCCATTCATTGTTCTACTTGTCGAAATTTACAAATAATTTCCTTTAAAGGATTAACAATGGGGCTCGTAGTTCACTTAAACTTGAAGAACAAAAAATTGGCGAATGGTACTGTTTGGATGCTTTGCGTACATGTTTCTTAGACTATATGGAAGCAATATATACAAAGATTTCAACCGTCTACGTGTTCCAATCATTGTTCTACTTGTCGAAATTTACGAATAATTTCCTTTAAAGGATTAACAATGGGGCTCGTTGTTCACTTAAACTTGACGAACAAAAAATTGATGAATGGTACTGTTTGGATGCTTTGCATATATGTTTCTCAGACTATATAGAAGCAATATATACATTGATTTCAATCGTCTACCTGTTCCATTCATTGTTCTACTTGTCGAAAGTTACAAATAATTTCCGATAAAGGATTAACCATTGGGGCTCATTGTTCACTTAAACTTGAAGAACAAAAAATTGGCGAATTGTACTGTTTGGATGCTTTGCATATATGTCTCTTAGACTATATAGAAGCAATATATACAAAGATTTCAACCGTCTACATGTTCCATTCATTGTTCTACTTGTCGAAATTTACAAATAATTTCCGATAAAGTATTAACAATGGGGCTCGTAGTTCACTTAAAATTGAAGATCAAATAATTGGCGAATCGTACTGTTTGGATGCTTTGCATATATGTTTCTTAGACTATTTAGAAGCAATATATAGAAAGATTTCACCCGTCTACCTGTACTATTCATTGTTCTACTTGTAGAAAGTTACAAATAATTTCCATTTCATGATTATCAATGGGGCTCGCTGTTCACTTAAACTCGAAGATCAAAAAATTGGCGATTGTTACTGTTTAGATGCTTTGCATATAGGTTTCTTAGACTATATAGAAGCAATATATACAATGATTTCAACCGTCTACCTGTTCCATTCATTGTTCTACTTGTAGAAAGTTACAAATAATTTCCGTTTCATGATTATCAATGGGGCTCGTTGTTCACTTAAACTTGAAGAACAAAAAATTGGCGAATGGTACTGTTTGGATGCTTTGCATATATGTTTCTTAGATTATATAGAAGCAATATATACAAAGATTTCAACCGTCTAACTGTTCGATTCATTGTTCTACTTGTCGAAAAGTACAAATAATTTCCGATAAAGGATTAACAATTGGGGCTCATTGTTCACTTAAACTTGAAGAACAAAAAATTGGCGAATGGTACTGTTTGGATGCTTTGCGTACATGTTTCTTAGACTATATGGAAGCAATATATACAAAGATTTCAACCGTCTACGTGTTCCAATCATTGTTCTACTTGTCGAAATTTACGAATAATTTCCTTTAAAGGATTAACAATGGGGCTCGTTGTTCACTTAAACTTGAAGAACAAAAAATTGATGAATGGTACTGTTTGGATGCTTTGCATATATGTTTCTTAGACTATATAGAAGCAATATATACATTGATTTCAATCGTCTGCCTGTTCCATTCATTGTTCTACTTGTCGCAACTTACAAATAATTACCGTTAAAGTATTAACAATGGGGCTCGTAGTTCACTTAAACTTGAAGAAGAAAATAATTGGCGAATTGTACTGTTTGGATGATTTGCATATATGTTTCTTAGTCTATATAGAAGCAATATATACAATGATTTCAACCGGCTACCTGTTCCATTCATAGTTCTACTTGTCGCAAATTACAAATAATTTCCGTTAAAGTATTAACAATGGGGCTCGTAGTTCACTTAAACTTGAAGATCAAATAATTGGCGAATTGTACTGTTTGGACGATTTGCATATATGTTTCTTAGACTATATAGAAGCAATATATACAAAGATTTCAAACGTCAACCTGTTCCATTCATTGTTCTACTTGTCGAAAGTTACAAATAATTTCCGATAAAGGATTAACCATTGGGGCTCGTAGTTCACTTAAACTTGAAGAACAAAAAATTGGCGAATTGTACTGGTTGGATGCTTTGCATATATGTTTCGTAGACTATATAGAAGCAATATATACAATGATTTCAACCGTGTACATGATCCATTCATCGTTGTACTTGTCGAAATTTACAAATAATTTCCTTTAAAGGATTAACAATGGGGCTCGTAGTTCACTTAAACTTGAAGATCAAAAAATTGGCGCTTGTTACTGTTTAGATGCTTTGCATATAGGTTTCTTAGACTATATAGAAGCAACATATACAAAGATTTCAACCGTCTACCTGTTCTATTCATTGTTCTACTTGTCGAAATTTACAAATAATTTCCTTTAAAGGATTAACAATGGGGCTCGTAGTTCACTTAAACTTGAAGATCAAAAAATTGGCGCTTGTTACTGTTTAGATGCTTTGCATATAGGTTTCTTAGACTATATAGAAGCAACATATACAAAGATTTCAACCGTCTACCTGTTCTATTCATTGTTCTACTTGTCGAAATTTACAAATAATTTCCTTTAAGTAATTAACAATGGGGCTCGTTGTTCACTTAAACTTGAAGAACAAAAAATTGGCGAATTGTACTGTTTGGATGCTTTGCATATATGTTTCTTAGACTATATAGAAGCAATATATACAAAGATTTCAACCGTCAACCTGTTCCATTCATTGTTCTACTTGTCGAAAGTTACAAATAATTTCCGACAAAGGATTAACCATTGGGGCTCGTAGTTCACTTAAACTTGAAGAACAAAAAATTGGCAAATTGTACTGTTTGGATGCTTTGCATATATGTTTCGTAGACTATATAGAAGCAATATATACAATGATTTCAACCGTGTACATGATCCATTCATTGTTGTACTTGTCGAAATTTACAAATAATTTCCTTTAAAGGATTAACAATGGGGCTCGTAGTTCACTTAAACTTGAAGATCAAAAAATTGGCGATTGTTACTGTTTGGATGCTTTGCATATATGTTTCTTAGACTATATAGAAGCAATATATACAAAGATTTCAAACGTCAACCTGTTCCATTCATTGTTCTACTTGTCGAAAGTTACAAATAATTTCCGATAAAGGATTAACCATTGGGGCTCGTAGTTCACTTAAACTTGAAGAACAAAAAATTGGCGAATTGTACTGGTTGGATGCTTTGCATATATGTTTCGTAGACTATATAGAAGCAATATATACATTGATTTCAACCGGCTACCTGTTCCATTCATTGTTCTACTTGTCGCAAGTTACAAATAATTTCCGTTAAAGTATTAACAATGGGGCTCGTAGTTCACTTAAACTTGAAGATCAAATAATTGGCGAATTGTACTGTTTGGACGCTTTGCATATATGTTTCTTAGACTATATAGAAGCAATATATACAATGATTTCAACAGTCTACCTGTTCCATTCATTGTTCTACTTGTCGAAATTTACAAATAATTTCCTTTAATGGATTAACAATGGGGCTCGTAGTTCACTTAAACTTGAAGAACAAAAAATTGGCGAATGGTACTGTTTGGATGCTTTGCATATATGTTTCTTAGATTATATAGACGCAATATATCCAAGGATTTCAACCGTCTACCTGTTCCATTCATTGTTCTACTTGTCGAAAGTTACAAATAATTACCGATAAAGGATTAACCATTGGGGCTCATTGTTCACTTAAATTTGAAGAACAAAAAATTGGCGAATTGTACTATTTGGATGCTTTGCATATATGTTTCTTAGACTATATAGAAGCAATATATACAAAGATTTCAACCGGCTACCTGTTCCATTCATTGTTCTACTTGTCGCAAGTTACAAATAATATCCGTTAAAGTACTAACAATGGGGCTCGTAGTTCACTTAAACTTGAAGATCAAATAATTGGCGAATTGTACTGTTTGGACGCTTTGCATATATGTTTCTTAGACTATATAGAAGCAATATATACAATGATTTCAACCGTCTACCTGTTCCAATCATTGTTCTACTTGCCGAAAGTTACAAATAATTTCCGTTTCATGATTATCAATTAGGCTCGTTGTTCACTTAAACATGAAGAACAAAAAATTGGCGAATTGTACTGTTTGGATGCTTTGCATATATGTTTCTTAGACTATATAGAAGCAATATATACATTGATTTCAATCGTCTGCCTGTTCCATTCATTGTTCTACTTGTCGCAACTTACAAATAATTACCGTTAAAGTATTAACAATGGGGCTCGTAGTTCACTTAAACTTGAAGAACAAAAAATTGGCGAATTTTACTGTTTGGATGCTTTGCATATATGTTTCTTAGACTATATAGAAGCAATATATACATTGATTTCAACCGGCTACCTGTTCCATTCATTGTTCTACTTGTCGCAAGTTACAAATAATTTCCGTTAAAGTATTAACAATGGGGCTCGTAGTTCACTTAAACTTGAAGATCAAATAATTGGCGAATTGTACTGTTTGGACGCTTTGCATATATGTTTCTTAGACTATATAGAAGCAATATATACAATGATTTCAACAGTCTACCTGTTCCATTCATTGTTCTACTTGTCGAAATTTACAAATAATTTCCTTTAATGGATTAACAATGGGGCTCGTAGTTCACTTAAACTTGAAGAACAAAAAATTGGCGAATGGTACTGTTTGGATGCTTTGCGTACATGTTTCTTAGACTATATGGAAGCAATATATACAAAGATTTCAACCGTCTACGTGTTCCAATCATTGTTCTACTTGTCGAAATTTACGAATAATTTCCTTTAAAGGATTAACAATGGGGCTCGTTGTTCACTTAAACTTGACGAACAAAAAATTGATGAATGGTACTGTTTGGATGCTTTGCATATATGTTTCTCAGACTATATAGAAGCAATATATACATTGATTTCAATCGTCTACCTGTTCCATTCATTGTTCTACTTGTCGAAAGTTACAAATAATTTCCGATAAAGGATTAACCATTGGGGCTCATTGTTCACTTAAACTTGAAGAACAAAAAATTGGCGAATTGTACTGTTTGGATGCTTTGCATATATGTCTCTTAGACTATATAGAAACAATATATACAAAGATTTCAACCGTCTACCTGTTCCATTCATTGTTCTACTTGTCGAAATTTACAAATAATTTCCTTTAAAGGATTAACAATGGGGCTCGTAGTTCATTTAACCTTGAAGAACAAAAAATTGGCGAATGGTACTGTTTGGATGCTTTGCATATATGTTTCTTATACTATATAGAAGCAATATATACAAAGATTTCAACCGTCTACCTGTTCCATTCAATGTTCTAATTGTCGAAAGTTACAAATAATTTCCGTTAAAGGATTAACAATGGGGCTCGTAGTTCACTTAAACTTGAAGAACAAAAAATTGGCGAATGGTACTGTTTGGATGCTTTGCATATATGTTTCGTAGGCTATATAGAAGCAATATATACAAAGATTTCAACCGTCTACCTGTTCCATTCATTGTTCTACTTGTCGAAAATTATAAGTAATTTCCGATAAGGGATTAACCATTGGGGCTCATTGTTCACTTAAACTTGAAGAACAAGAAATTGGCGAATGGTACTGTTTGGATGCTTTGCGTACATGTTTCTTAGACTATATGGAAGCAATATATACAAAGATTTCAATCGTCTACGTGTTCCAATCATTGTTCTACTTGTAGAATGTTACAATTAATTTCCGTTAAAGGATTAACAATGGGGCTCGTAGTTCACTTAAACTTGAAGAACAAAAAATTGTCGAATTGTACTGTTTGGATGCTATGCATATATGTTTCGTAGATTATATAGAAGCAATATATACAATGATTTCAACCGTCTACGTGATCCATTCATTGTTCTACTTGTCGAAATTTACAAATAATTTCCTTTAAAGGATTAACAATGGGGCTCGTAGTTCACTTAAACTTGAAGAACAAAAAATTGGCGAATGGTACTGTTTGGATGCTTTGCATATATGTTTCTTAGATTATATAGAAGCAATATATACAAAGATTTCAACCGTCTACCTGTACCATTCATTGTTCTGCTTGTCGAAATTTACAAATAATTTCCTTTAAATGATTAACAATGGGGCTCGTTGTTCACTTAAACTTGAAGAACAATAAATTGGCGAATTGTACTGTTTGGATGCTTTGCATATATGTTTCTTAGGCTATATAGACGCAATATATACAAGGATTTCAAGCGTCTACCTGTTCCATTCTTTGTTCTACTTGTCGAAAGTTACAAATAATTACCGATAAAGGATTAACCATTGAGGCTCATTGTTCACTTAAACTTGAAACACAAAAAATTGGCGAATTGTACTGTTTGGATGCTGTGCATATATGTTTCTTAGACTATATGGAAGCAATATATACAATGATTTCAACCGTCTACCTGTTCCATTCATTGTTCTACTTGTAGAAAGTTACAAATAATTTCCGGTTCATGATTATCAATGGGGCTCGTTGTTCACTTAAACTTGAAGAACAAAAAATTGGCGAATATTACTGTTTGGATGCTTTGAATATATGTTTCTTAGATTATATAGAAGCAATATATACAAAGATTTCAACCGTCTACCTGTTCCATTCATTGTTCTACTTGTCGAAAGTTACAAATAATTTCCGTTTCATGATTATCTATGGGGCTCGTTGTTCACATAAACTTGAAGAACAAGAAATTTGCGAATGGTACTGATTGGATGCTTTGCGTTCATGTTTCTTAGACTATATGGAAGCAATATATTCAAAGATTTCAACCGTCTACGTGTTCCAATCATTGTTCTACTTGTCGAAATTTACGAATAATTTCCTTTAAAGGATTAACAATGGGGCTCGTTGTTCACTTAAACTTGAAGAACAAAAAATTGATGAATGGTACTGTTTGGATGCTTTGCATATATGTTTCTTAGACTATATAGAAGCAATATATACATTGATTTCAATCGTCTGCCTGTTCCATTCATTGTTCTACTTGTCGCAACTTACAAATAATTACCGTTAAAGTATTAACAATGGGGCTCGTAGTTCACTTAAACTTGAAGATCAAATAATTGGCGAATTGTACTGTTTGGATGATTTGCATATATGTTTCTTAGTCTATATAGAAGCAATATATACAATGATTTCAACCGTCTACCTGTTCCATTCATTGTTCTACTTGTCGAAAGTTACAAATAATTTCCGTTAAGGGATTAACAATGGGGATCGTAGTTTACTTAAACTTGAAGAACCAGAAATTGGCGAATTGTACTGTTTGGACGCTATGCATATATGTTTCTTAGACTATATAGAAGCAATATATACAATGATTTCAACAGTCTACCTGGTCCATTCATTGTTCTACTTGTCGAAATTTACAAATAATTTCCTTTAAATGATTAACAATGGGGCTCGTAGTTCACTTAAACTTGAAGAGCAAAAAATTGGCGAATTGTACTGTTTGGACGCTATGCATATATGTTTCTTAGACTATATAGAAGCAATATATACAATGATTTCAACCGTCTACCTATTCCATTCATTGTTCTACTTGCCGAAATTTACAAATAATTTCCTTTAAAGGATTAACAATGGGGCTCGTAGTTCACTTAAACTTGAAGAGCAAAAAATTGGCGAATTGTACTGTTTGGACGCTATGCATATATGTTTCTTAGACTATATAGAAGCAATATATACAATGATTTCAACCGTCTACCTGATCCATTCATTGTTCTACTTGTCGAAATTTACAAATAATTTCCTTTAAAGGATTAACAATGGGGCTCGTAGTTCACTTAAACTTGAAGAACAAAAAATTGGCGAATAGTACTGTTTGGATGCTTTGAATATATGTTTCTTAGATTATATAGAAGCAATATATACAATGATTTCAACCGTCTACCTGTTCCATTCATTGTTCTACTTGTAGAAAGTTACAAATAATTTCCGGTTCATGATTATCAATGGGGCTCGTTGTTCACTTAAACTTGAAGAACAAAAAATTGGCGAATTGTACTGTTTGGATGCTTTGCATATATGTTTCTTAGACTATTTAGAAGCAATATATACAAAGATTTCAACCGTCTACCTGTACCATTCATTGTTCTGCTTGTCGAAAATTACAAATAATTTCCTTTAAAGGTTTAACAATGGGGCTCGTAGTTCACTTAAACTTGAAGAACAAAAAATTGGCGAATGGTACTGTTTGGATGCTTTGCATATATGTTTCTTAGATTATATAGAAGCAATATATACAAAGATTTCAACCGTCTACCTGTACCATTCATTGTTCTGCTTGTCGAAATTTACAAATAATTTCCTTTAAAGGATTAACAATGGGGCTCGTTGTTCACTTAAACTTGAAGAACAATAAATTGGCGAATTGTACTGTTTGGATGCTTTGCATATATGTTTCTTAGACTATATAGACGCAATATATACAAGGATTTCAATCGTCTACCTGTTCCATTCATTGTTCTACTTGTCGAAAGTTACAAATAATTACCGATAAAGGATTAACCATTGGGGCTCATTGTTCACTTAAACTTGAAAAACAAAAAATAGGCGAATTGTACTGTTTGGATGCTTTGCATATATGTTTCTTAGACTATATGGAAGCAATATATACAATGATTTCAACCGTCTACCTGTTCCATTCATTGTTCTACTTGTAGAAAGTTACAAATAATTTCCGTTTCATGATTATCAATGGGGCTCGTTGTTCACTTAAACTTGAAGAACAAAAAATTGGCGAATGGTACTGTTCGGATGCTTTGCATATATGTTTCTTAGATTATATAGAAGCAATATATACAAAGATTTCAACCGTCTAACTGTTCGATTCATTGTTCTACTTGTCGAAAATTACAAATAATTTCCGATAAAGGATTAACCATTGGGGCTCATTGTTCACTTAAACTTGAAGAACAAAAAATTGGCGAATATTACTGTTTGGATGCTTTGAATATATGTTTCTTAGATTATATAGAAGCAATATATACAAAGATTTCAACCGTCTACCTGTTCCATTCATTGTTCTACTTGTCGAAAATTACAAGTAATTTCCGATAACGGATTAACCATTGGGGCTCATTGTTCACTTAAACTTGAAGAACAAAAAATTGGCGAATTGTACTGTTTGGATGCTTTGCATATATGTTTCTTATACTATATAGATGCAATATATACAAAGATTTCAACCGTCTACCTGTTCCATTCACTGTTCTACTTGTCGAAAGTTACAAATAATTTCCGATAAAGGATTAACAATGGGGCTCATTGTTCACTTAAACTTGAAGAACAAAAAATTGTCGAATTGTACTATTTGGATGCTTTGCATATATGTTTCTTAGACTATATAGAAGCAATATATACAAAGATTTCAACCGTCCTCCTGTTCCATTCATTGTTCTACTTGTCGAAAGTTACAAATAATTTCCGATAACGGATTAACCATTGGGGCTCATTGTTCACTTAAACTTGAAGAACAAAAAATTGGCGAATTGTACTGTTTGGATGCTTTGCATATATGTTTCTTATACTATATAGATGCAATATATACAAAGATTTCAACCGTCTACCTGTTCCATTCATTGTTCTACTTGTCGAAATTTACAAATGATTTCCTTTAAAGGATTAACAATGGGGCTCGTAGTTCACTTAAACTTGAAGAACAATAAATTGGCGAATTGTACTGTCTGGATGCTTTGCGTACATGTTTCATAGACTATATGGAACCAATATATACAATGATTTCAACCGTCTACCTATTCCATTCATTGTTCTACTTGTCGAAATTTGCAAATAATTTCCTTTAAAGGATTAACAATGGGGCTCGTTGTACACTTAAACTTGAAGAACAATAAATTGGCGAATTGTACTGTTTGGATGCTTTGCATATATGTTTCTTAGACTATATAGAAGCAATATATACAAATATTTCAACCGTCCTCCTGTTCCATTCATTGTTCTACTTGTCGAATGTTACAAACAATTTCCGATAACGGATTAACCATTGGGGCTCATTGTTCACTTAAACATGAAGAACAAAAAATTGGCGAATTGTACTGTTTGGATGCTTTGCATATATGTTTCTTATACTATATAGAAGCAATATATACAAAGATTTCAACCGTCTACCTGTTCCATTCATTGTTCTACTTGTCGAAAGTTACAAATAATTTCCGATAAAGGATTAACAATGGGGCTCATTGTTCACTTAAACTTGAAGAACAAAAAATTGGCGAAAGGTACTGTTTGGATGCTTTGCATATATGTTTCTTAGACTATTTAGAAGCAATATATAGAAAGATTTCACCCGTCTACCTGTACTATTCATTGTTCTACTTGTAGAAAGTTACAAATAATTTCCAATTCATGATTATCAATGGGGCTTGCTGTTCACTTAAACTTGAAGATCAAAAAATGGGCGATTGTTACTGTTTAGATGCTTTGCATATATGTTACTTAGATTATGTAGAAGCAATATATACAAAGATATCAACCGTCTACCTGTTCCATTCATTGTTCTACTTGTCGAAAATTACAAATAATTTCCGATAAAGGATTAACCATTGGGGCTCATTGTTCACTTAAACTTGAAGAAAAAAAATTGGCGAATGGTACTGCCTGGATGCTTTGCGTACATGTTTCATAGACTATATGGAACCAATATATACAATGATTTCAACCGTCTACCTATTCCATTCATTGTTCTACTTGTCGAAATTTGCAAATAATTTCCGATAACGGATTAACCATTGGGGCTCATTGTTCACTTAAACTTGAAGAACAAAAAATTGGCGAATTGTACTGTTTGGATGCTTTGCATATATGTTTCTTATACTATATAGAAGCAATATATACAAAGATTTCAACCGTCTACCTGTTCCATTCACTGTTCTACTTGTCGAAAGTTACAAATAATTTCCGATAAAGGATTAACAATGGGGCTCATTGTTCACTTAAACTTGAAGATCAAAAAATTGGCGAATGTTACTGTTTAGATGCTTTGCATATAGGTTTCTTAGACTATATAGAAGCAACATATACAAACATTTCACCCGTCTACCTGTTCTATTCATTGTTCTTCTTGTCGAAAGTTAGAAATAATTTCCGTTTCATGATTATCAATGGGCCTCGTTGTTCACTTAAACTTGAAGAACAAAAAATTGGCGAATGGTACTGTTTGGATGCTTTGCATATATGTTTCTTAGACTATATGGAAGCAATATATACAAAGATTTCAACCGTCTACCTGTTCCATTCATTGTTCTACTTGTCGAAAATTACAAATAATTTCCGATAAAGGATTAACCATTTGGGCTCATTGTTCACTTAAACTTGAAGAACAAAAAATTGGCGAATGGTACTGTTTGGATGCTTTGCATATATGTTTCTTAGACTATATAGAAGCAATATATACAATGATTTCAACAGTCTACCTGTTCCATTCATTGTTCTACTTGTCGAATTTTACAAATAATTTCCTTTAAAGGATTAACAATGGGGCTCGTAGTTCACTTAAACTTGAAGAACAAAAAATTGGCGAATTGTACTGTTTGGATGCTTTGCATCTATGTTTCTTAGATTATATAGACGCAATATATACAAGGATTTCAACCGTCTACCTGTTCCATTCATTGTTCTACTTGTCGAAAGTTACAAATAATTACCGATAAAGGATTAACCATTGGGGCTCATTGTTCACTTAAACTTGAAGAACAAAAAATTGGCGAATTGTACTGTTTGGATGCTTTGCATATATGTTTCTTAGACTATATAGAAGCAATATATACAAAGATTTCAACCGGCTACCTGTTCCATTCATTGTTCTACTTGTCGCAAGTTACAAATAATTTCCGTTAAAGTACTAACAATGGGGCTCGTAGTTCACTTAAACTTTAAGATCAAATAATTGGCGAATTGTACTGTTTGGACGCTTTGCATGTATGTTTCTTAGACTATATAGAAGCAATATATACAATGATTTCAACCGTCTACCTGTTCCAATCATTGTTCTACTTGCCGAAAGTTACAAATAATTTCCGTTTCATGATTATCAATTGGTCTCGTTGTTCACTTAAACTTGAAGAACAAAAAATTGGCGAATGGTACTGTTTGCATGCTTTGCATATATGTTTCTTAGATTATATAGAAGCAATATATACAAAGATTTCAACCGTCTACCTGTTCCATTCACTGTTCTACTTGTCGAAAGTTACAAATAATTTCCGATAAAGGATTAACAATGGGGCTCATTGTTCACTTAAACTTGAAGATCAAAAAATTGGCGAATGTTACTGTTTAGATGCTTTGCATATAGGTTTCTTAGACTATATAGAAGCAACATATACAAACATTTCACCCGTCTACCTGTTCTATTCATTGTTCTTCTTGTCGAAAGTTAGAAATAATTTCCGTTTCATGATTATCAATGGGCCTCGTTGTTCACTTAAACTTGAAGAACAAAAAATTGGCGAATGGTACTGTTTGGATGCTTTGCATATATGTTTCTTAGACTATATGGAAGCAATATATACAAAGATTTCAACCGTCTACCTGTTCCATTCATTGTTCTACTTGTCGAAAATTACAAATAATTTCCGATAAAGGATTAACCATTTGGGCTCATTGTTCACTTAAACTTGAAGAACAAAAAATTGGCGAATGGTACTGTTTGGATGCTTTGCATATATGTTTCTTAGACTATATAGAAGCAATATATACAATGATTTCAACAGTCTACCTGTTCCATTCATTGTTCTACTTGTCGAATTTTACAAATAATTTCCTTTAAAGGATTAACAATGGGGCTCGTAGTTCACTTAAACTTGAAGAACAAAAAATTGGCGAATTGTACTGTTTGGATGCTTTGCATCTATGTTTCTTAGATTATATAGACGCAATATATACAAGGATTTCAACCGTCTACCTGTTCCATTCATTGTTCTACTTGTCGAAAGTTACAAATAATTACCGATAAAGGATTAACCATTGGGGCTCATTGTTCACTTAAACTTGAAGAACAAAAAATTGGCGAATTGTACTGTTTGGATGCTTTGCATATATGTTTCTTAGACTATATAGAAGCAATATATACAAAGATTTCAACCGGCTACCTGTTCCATTCATTGTTCTACTTGTCGCAAGTTACAAATAATTTCCGTTAAAGTACTAACAATGGGGCTCGTAGTTCACTTAAACTTTAAGATCAAATAATTGGCGAATTGTACTGTTTGGACGCTTTGCATGTATGTTTCTTAGACTATATAGAAGCAATATATACAATGATTTCAACCGTCTACCTGTTCCAATCATTGTTCTACTTGCCGAAAGTTACAAATAATTTCCGTTTCATGATTATCAATTGGTCTCGTTGTTCACTTAAACTTGAAGAACAAAAAATTGGCGAATGGTACTGTTTGCATGCTTTGCATATATGTTTCTTAGATTATATAGAAGCAATATATACAAAGATTTCAACCGTCTACCTGTTCCATTCATTGTTCTACTTGTCGAAAATTACAAATAATTTCCGATAAAGGATTAACCATTGGGACTCATTGTTCACTTAAACTTGAAGAACAAAAAATTGGCGAATGGTACTGTTTTGATGCTTTGCGTACATGTTTCTTAGACTATATGGAAGCAATATATACTAAGATGTCAACCGTCTACGTGTTCCAATCATTGTTCTACTTGTCGAAATTTACAAATAATTTCCTTTAACGGATTAACAATGGGGCTCGTTGTTCACTTAAACTTGAAGAACAAAAAATTGATGAATGGTACTGTTTGGATGCTTTGCATATATGTTTCTTAGACTATATAGAAGCAATATATACATTGATTTCAACCGGCTACCTGTTCCATTCATTGTTCTACTTGTCGCAAGTTACAAATAATTTCCGTTAAAGTATTAACAATGGGGCTCGTAGTTCACTTAAACTTGAAGATCAAATAATTGGCGAATTGTACTGTTTGGACGCTTTGCATATATGTTTCTTAGACTATATAGAATCAATATATACAATGATTTCAACAGTCTACCTGTTCCATTCATTGTTCTACTTGTCGAAATTTACAAATAATTTCCTTTAAAGGATTAACAATGGGGCTCGTAGTTCACTTAAACTTGAAGAACAAAAAATTGGCGAATGGTACTGTTTGGATGCTTTGCATATATGTTTCTTAGATTATATAGACGCAATATATCCAAGGATTTCAACCGTCTACCTGTTCCATTCATTGTTCTACTTGTCGAAAGTTACAAATAATTACCGATAAAGGATTAACCATTGGGGCTCATTGTTCACTTAAACTTGAAGAACAAAAAATTGGCGAATTGTACTATTTGGATGCTTTGCATATATGTTTCTTAGACTATATAGAAGCAATATATACAAAGATTTCAACCGGCTACCTGTTCCATTCATTGTTCTACTTGTCGCAAGTTACAAATAATATCCGTTAAAGTACTAACAATGGGGCTCGTAGTTCACTTAAACTTGAAGATCAAATAATTGGCGAATTGTACTGTTTGGACGCTTTGCATATATGTTTCTTAGACTATATAGAAGCAATATATACAATGATTTCAACCGTCTACCTGTTCCAATCATTGTTCTACTTGCCGAAAGTTACAAATAATTTCCGTTTCATGATTATCAATTGGGCTCGTTGTTCACTTAAACATGAAGAACAAAAAATTGGCGAATTGTACTGTTTGGATGCTTTGCATATATGTTTCTTAGACTATATAGAAGCAATATATACATTGATTTCAACCGGCTACCTGTTCCATTCATTGTTCTACTTGTCGCAAATTACAAATAATTTCCGTTAAAGTATTAACAATGGGGCTCGTAGTTCACTTAAACTTGAAGATCAAATAATTGGCGAATTGTACTGTTTGGACGATTTGCATATATGTTTCTTAGACTATATAGAAGCAATATATACAATGAATTCAACAGTCTACCTGTTCCATTCATTGTTCTACTTGTCGAAATTTACAAATAATTTCCTTTAAAGGATTAACAATGGGGCTCGTAGTTCACTTAAACTTGAAGAACAAAAAATTGGCGAATGGTACTGTTTGCATGCTTTGCATATATGTTTCTTAGATTATATAGAAGCAATATATACAAAGATTTCAACCGTCTACCTGTTCCATTCATTGTTCTACTTGTCGAAAATTACAAATAATTTCCGATAAAGGATTAACCATTTGGGCTCATTGTTCACTTAAACTTGAAGAACAAAAAATTGGCGAATGGTACTGTTTGGATGCTTTGCATATATGTTTCTTAGACTATATAGAAGCAATATATACAAAGATTTCAACCGGCTACCTGTTCCACTCATTGTTCTACTTGTCGCAAGTTACAAATAATTTCCGTTAAAGTACTGACAATGGGGCTCGTCGTTCACTTAAACTTGAAGATCAAATAATTGGCGAATTGTACTGTTTGGACGCTTTGCATATACGTTTCTTAGACTATATAGAAGCAATATATACATTGATTTCAACCGGCTACCTGTTCCATTCATTGTTCTACTTGTCGAAATTTACAAATAATTTCCTTTAAAGGATTAACAATGGGGATCGTAGTTTACTTAAACTTGAAGATCAAATAATTGGCGAATTGTACTGTTTGGACGATTTGCATATATGTTTCTTAGATTATATAGACGCAATATATACAAGGATTTCAACCGTCTACCTGTTCCATTCATTGTTCTACTTGTCGAAAGTTACAAATAATTTCCGTTTCATGATTATCAATTGGGCTCGTTGTTCACTTAAACTTGAAGAACAAATAATTGGCGAATTGTACTGTTTGGATGCTTTGCATATATGTTTCTTAGACTATATAGAAGCAATATATACAATGATTTCAACCGTCTACCTGTTCCATTCATTGTTCTACTTGTCGAAAGTTACAAATAATTTCCGTTAAGGGATTAACAATGGGGATCGTAGTTTACTTAAACTTGAAGAACAAAAAATTGGTGAATTGTACTGTTTGGACGCTTTGCATATATGTTTCTTAGACTATATAGAAGCAATATCTACAATGATTTGAACAGTCTACCTGTTCCATTCATTGTTCTACTTGTCGAAATTTACAAATAATTTCCTTTAAAGGATTAACAATGAGGCTCGTAGTTCACTTAAACATGAAGAACAAAAAATTGGCGAATGGTACTGTTTGGATGCTTTGCATATATGTTTCTTAGATTATATAGACGCAATATATCCAAGGATTTCAACCGTCTACCTGTTCCATTCATTGTTCTACTTGTCGAAAGTTACAAATAATTACCGATAAAGGATTAACCATTGGGGCTCATTGTTCACTTAAACTTGAAGAACAAAAAATTGGCGAATTGTACTGTTTGGATGCTTTGCATATATGTTTCTTAGACTATATAGAAGCAATATATACAAAGATTTCAACCGGCTACCTGTTCCATTCATTGTTCTACTTGTCGCAAGTTACAAATAATTTCCGTTAAAGTACTAACAATGGGGCTCGTAGTTCACTTAAACTTGAAGATCAAATAATTGGCGAATTGTACTGTTTGGACGCTTTGCATATATGTTTCTTAGACTATATAGAAGCAATATATACAATGATTTCAACCGTCTACCTGTTCCAATCATTGTTCTACTTGCCGAAAGTTACAAATAATTTCCGTTTCATGATTATCAATTGGGATCGTTGTTCACTTAAACATGAAGAACAAAAAATTGGCGAATTGTACTGTTTGGATGCTTTGCATATATGTTTCTTAGACTATATAGAAGCAATATATACAAAGATTTCAACCGGCTACCTGTTCCATTCATTGTTCTACTTGTCGCAAATTACAAATAATTTCCGTTAAAGTATTAACAATGGGGCTCGTAGTTCACTTAAACTTGAAGATCAAATAATTGGCGAATTGTACTGTTTGGACGATTTGTATATATGTTTCTTAGACTATATAGAAGCAATATATACAATGATTTCAACAGTCTACCTGTTCCAATCATTGTTCTACTTGCCGAAAGTTACAAATAATTTCCGTTTCATGATTATCAATTGGGATCGTTGTTCACTTAAACATGAAGAACAAAAAATTGGCGAATTGTACTGTTTGGATGCTTTGCATATATGTTTCTTAGACTATATAGAAGCAATATATACAAAGATTTCAACCGGCTACCTGTTCCATTCATTGTTCTACTTGTCGCAAATTACAAATAATTTCCGTTAAAGTATTAACAATGGGGCTCGTAGTTCACTTAAACTTGAAGATCAAATAATTGGCGAATTGTACTGTTTGGACGATTTGTATATATGTTTCTTAGACTATATAGAAGCAATATATACAATGATTTCAACAGTCTACCTGTTCCATTCATTGTTCTACTTGTCGAAATTTACAAATAATTTCCGTTAAAGTACTAACAATGGGGCTCGTCGTTCACTTAAACTTGAAGATCAAATAATTGGCGAATTGTACTGTTTGGACGCTTTGCATATACGTTTCATAGACTATATAGAAGCAATATATACATTGATTTCAACCGGCTACCTGTTCCATTCATTGTTCTACTTGTCGAAATTTACAAATAATTTCCTTTAAAGGATTAACAATGGGGATCGTAGTTTACTTAAACTTGAAGATCTAATAATTGGCGAATTGTACTGTTTGGACGATTTGCATATATGTTTCTTAGATTATATAGACGCAATATATACAAGGATTTCAACCGTCTACCTGTTCCATTCATTGTTCTACTTGTCGAAAGTTACAAATAATTACCGATAAAGGATTAACCATTGGGGCTCATTGTTCACTTAAACTTGAAGAACAAAAAATTGGCGAATTGTACTGTTTGGATGCTTTGCATATATGTTTCTTAGACTATATAGAAGCAATATATACAATGATTTCAACCGTCTACCTGTTCCATTCATTGTTCTACTTGTCGAAAGTTACAAATAATTTCCGTTAAGGGATTAACAATGGGGATCGTAGTTTACTTAAACTTGAAGAACAAAAAATTGGCGAATGGTACTGTTTGGATGCTTTGCATATATGTTTCTTAGATTATATAGACGCAATATATCCAAGGATTTCATCCGTCTACCTGTTCCATTCATTGTTCTACTTGTCGAAAGTTACAAATAATTACCGATAAAGGATTAACCATTGGGGCTCATTGTTCACTTAAACTTGAAGAACAAAAAATTGGCGAATTGTACTGTTTGGATGCTTTGCATATATGTTTCTTAGACTATATAGAAGCAATATATACAAAGATTTCAACCGGCTACCTGTTCCATTCATTGTTCTACTTGTCGCAAGTTACAAATAATATCCGTTAAAGTACTAACAATGGGGCTCGTAGTTCACTTAAACTTGAAGATCAAATAATTGGCGAATTGTACTGTTTGGACGCTTTGCATATACGTTTCATAGACTATATAGAAGCAATATATACATTGATTTCAACCGGCTACCTGTTCCATTCATTATTCTACTTGTCGAAATTTACAAATAATTTCCTTTAAAGGATTAACAATGGGGATCGTAGTTTACTTAAACTTGAAGATCAAATAATTGGCGAATTGTACTGTTTGGACGATTTGCATATATGTTTCTTAGATTATATAGACGCAATATATACAAGGATTTCAACCGTCTACCTGTTCCATTCATTGTTCTACTTGTCGAAAGTTACAAATAATTTCCGTTTCATGATTATCAATTGGGCTCGTTGTTCACTTAAACTTGAAGAACAAATAATTGGCGAATTGTACTGTTTGGATGCTTTGCATATATGTTTCTTAGACTATATAGAAGCAATATATAAAATGATTTCAACCGTCTACCTGTTCCATTCATTGTTCTACTTGTCGAAAGTTACAAATAATTTCCGTTAAGGGATTAACAATGGGGATCGTAGTTTACTTAAACTTGAAGAACAAAAAATTGGTGAATTGTACTGTTTGGACGCTTTGCATATATGTTTCTTAGACTATATAGAAGCAATATATACAATGATTTCAACAGTCTACCTGTTCCATTCATTGTTCTACTTGCCGAAAGTTACAAATAATTTCCGTTTCATGATTATCAATTGGGCTCGTTGTTCACTTAAACATGAAGAACAAATAATTGGCGAATTGTACTGTTTGGATGCTTTGCATATATGTTTCTTAGACTATATAGAAGCAATATATACAATGATTTCAACCGTCTACCTGTTCCATTCATTGTTCTACTTGTCGAAAGTTACAAATAATTTCCGTTAAGGGATTAACAATGGGGATCGTAGTTTACTTAAACTTGAAGAACAAAAAATTGGTGAATTGTACTGTTTGGACGCTTTGCATATATGTTTCTTAGACTATATAGAAGCAATATCTACAATGATTTGAACAGTCTACCTGTTCCATTCATTGTTCTACTTGTCGAAATTTACAAATAATTTCCTTTAAAGGATTAACAATGAGGCTCGTAGTTCACTTAAACATGAAGAACAAAAAATTGGCGAATGGTACTGTTTGGATGCTTTGCATATATGTTTCTTAGATTATATAGACGCAATATATCCAAGGATTTCAACCGTCTACCTGTTCCATTCATTGTTCTACTTGTCGAAAGTTACAAATAATTACCGATAAAGGATTAACCATTGGGGCTCATTGTTCACTTAAACTTGAAGAACAAAAAATTGGCGAATTGTACTGTTTGGATGCTTTGCATATATGTTTCTTAGACTATATAGAAGCAATATATACAAAGATTTCAACCGGCTACCTGTTCCATTCATTGTTCTACTTGTCGCAAGTTACAAATAATTTCCGTTAAAGTACTAACAATGGGGCTCGTAGTTCACTTAAACTTGAAGATCAAATAATTGGCGAATTGTACTGTTTGGATGCTTTGCATATATGTTTCTTAGACTATATAGAAGCAATATATACAATGATTTCAACCGTCTACCTGTTCCAATCATTGTTCTACTTGCCGAAAGTTACAAATAATTTCCGTTTCATGATTATCAATTGGGATCGTTGTTCACTTAAACATGAAGAACAAAAAATTGGCGAATTGTACTGTTTGGATGCTTTGCATATATGTTTCTTAGACTATATAGAAGCAATATATACAAAGATTTCAACCGGCTACCTGTTCCATTCATTGTTCTACTTGTCGCAAATTACAAATAATTTCCGTTAAAGTATTAACAATGGGGCTCGTAGTTCACTTAAACTTGAAGATCAAATAATTGGCGAATTGTACTGTTTGGACGATTTGTATATATGTTTCTTAGACTATATAGAAGCAATATATACAATGATTTCAACAGTCTACCTGTTCCAATCATTGTTCTACTTGCCGAAAGTTACAAATAATTTCCGTTTCATGATTATCAATTGGGATCGTTGTTCACTTAAACATGAAGAACAAAAAATTGGCGAATTGTACTGTTTGGATGCTTTGCATATATGTTTCTTAGACTATATAGAAGCAATATATACAAAGATTTCAACCGGCTACCTGTTCCATTCATTGTTCTACTTGTCGCAAATTACAAATAATTTCCGTTAAAGTATTAACAATGGGGCTCGTAGTTCACTTAAACTTGAAGATCAAATAATTGGCGAATTGTACTGTTTGGACGATTTGTATATATGTTTCTTAGACTATATAGAAGCAATATATACAATGATTTCAACAGTCTACCTGTTCCATTCATTGTTCTACTTGTCGAAATTTACAAATAATTTCCTTTAAAGGATTAACAATGGGGCTTGTAGTTCACTTAAACTTGAAGAACAAAAAATTGGCGAATGGTACTGTTTGGATGGTTTGCATATATGTTTCTTAGATTATA
Organism: Cerceris ruficornis; assembly: GCA_963989415.1. Taxonomy (NCBI): domain Eukaryota; kingdom Metazoa; phylum Arthropoda; class Insecta; order Hymenoptera; family Crabronidae; genus Cerceris; species Cerceris ruficornis. The sequence goes on along the minus strand of CAXDIW010000111.1, from coordinate 278,309 downwards.
TAGACGCAATATATACAAGGATTTCAACCGTCTACCTGTTCCATTCATTGTTCTACTTGTCGAAAGTTACAAATAATTACCAATAAAGGATTAACCATTGGGGCTCATTGTTCACTTAAACTTGAAGAACAAAAAATTGGCGAATTGTACTGTTTGGATGCTTTGCATATATGTTTCTTAGACTATATAGAAGCAATATATACAAAGATTTCAACCGGCTACCTGTTCCATTCATTGTTCTACTTGTCGCAAGTTACAAATAATTTCCGTTAAAGTACTAACAATGGGGCTCGTAGTTCACTTAAACTTGAAGATCAAATAATTGGCGAATTGTACTGTTTGGACGCTTTGCATATATGTTTCTTGGACTATATAGAAGCAATATATACAATGATTTCAACCGTCTACCTGTTCCAATCATTGTTCTACTTGTCGAAAGTTACAAATAATTTCCGTTTCATGATTATCAATTGGGCTCGTTGTTCACTTAAACTTGAAGAACAAAAAATTGGCGAATGGTACTGTTTGCATGCTTTGCATATATGTTTCTTAGATTATATAGAAGCAATATATACAAAGATTTCAACCGTCTACCTGTTCCATTCATTGTTCTACTTGTCGAAAATTACAAATAATTTCCGATAAAGGATTAACCATTTGGGCTCATTGTTCACTTAAACTTGAAGAACAAAAAATTGGCGAATGGTACTGTTTGGATGCTTTGCATATATGTTTCTTAGACTATATAGAAGCAATATATACAAAGATTTCAACCGGCTACCTGTTCCATTCATTGTTCTACTTGTCGCAAGTTACAAATAATTTCCGTTAAAGTACTAACAATGGGGCTCGTCGTTCACTTAAACTTGAAGATCAAATAATTGGCGAATTGTACTGTTTGGACGCTTTGCATATACGTTTCATAGACTATATAGAAGCAATATATACATTGATTTCAACCGGCTACCTGTTCCATTCATTGTTCTACTTGTCGAAATTTACAAATAATTTCCTTTAAAGGATTAACAATGGGGATCGTAGTTTACTTAAACTTGAAGATCTAATAATTGGCGAATTGTACTGTTTGGACGATTTGCATATATGTTTCTTAGATTATATAGACGCAATATATACAAGGATTTCAACCGTCTACCTGTTCCATTCATTGTTCTACTTGTCGAAAGTTACAAATAATTACCGATAAAGGATTAACCATTGGGGCTCATTGTTCACTTAAACTTGAAGAACAAAAAATTGGCGAATTGTACTGTTTGGATGCTTTGCATATATGTTTCTTAGACTATATAGAAGCAATATATACAATGATTTCAACCGTCTACCTGTTCCATTCATTGTTCTACTTGTCGAAAGTTACAAATAATTTCCGTTAAGGGATTAACAATGGGGATCGTAGTTTACTTAAACTTGAAGAACAAAAAATTGGCGAATGGTACTGTTTGGATGCTTTGCATATATGTTTCTTAGATTATATAGACGCAATATATCCAAGGATTTCATCCGTCTACCTGTTCCATTCATTGTTCTACTTGTCGAAAGTTACAAATAATTACCGATAAAGGATTAACCATTGGGGCTCATTGTTCACTTAAACTTGAAGAACAAAAAATTGGCGAATTGTACTGTTTGGATGCTTTGCATATATGTTTCTTAGACTATATAGAAGCAATATATACAAAGATTTCAACCGGCTACCTGTTCCATTCATTGTTCTACTTGTCGCAAGTTACAAATAATATCCGTTAAAGTACTAACAATGGGGCTCGTAGTTCACTTAAACTTGAAGATCAAATAATTGGCGAATTGTACTGTTTGGACGCTTTGCATATACGTTTCATAGACTATATAGAAGCAATATATACATTGATTTCAACCGGCTACCTGTTCCATTCATTATTCTACTTGTCGAAATTTACAAATAATTTCCTTTAAAGGATTAACAATGGGGATCGTAGTTTACTTAAACTTGAAGATCAAATAATTGGCGAATTGTACTGTTTGGACGATTTGCATATATGTTTCTTAGATTATATAGACGCAATATATACAAGGATTTCAACCGTCTACCTGTTCCATTCATTGTTCTACTTGTCGAAAGTTACAAATAATTTCCGTTTCATGATTATCAATTGGGCTCGTTGTTCACTTAAACTTGAAGAACAAATAATTGGCGAATTGTACTGTTTGGATGCTTTGCATATATGTTTCTTAGACTATATAGAAGCAATATATAAAATGATTTCAACCGTCTACCTGTTCCATTCATTGTTCTACTTGTCGAAAGTTACAAATAATTTCCGTTAAGGGATTAACAATGGGGATCGTAGTTTACTTAAACTTGAAGAACAAAAAATTGGTGAATTGTACTGTTTGGACGCTTTGCATATATGTTTCTTAGACTATATAGAAGCAATATATACAATGATTTCAACAGTCTACCTGTTCCATTCATTGTTCTACTTGCCGAAAGTTACAAATAATTTCCGTTTCATGATTATCAATTGGGCTCGTTGTTCACTTAAACATGAAGAACAAAAAATTGGCGAATTGTACTGTTTGGATGCTTTGCATATATGTTTCTTAGACTACATAGATGCAATATATACATTGATTTCAACCGGCTACCTGTTCCATTCATTGTTCTACTTGTCGCAAATTACAAATAATTTCCGTTAAAGTATTAACAATGGGGCTCGTAGTTCACTTAAACTTGAAGATCAAATAATTGGCGAATTGTACTGTTTGGACGATTTGCATATATGTTTCTTAGACTATATAGAAGCAATATATACAATGATTTCAACAGTCTACCTGTTCCATTCATTGTTCTACTTGTCGAAATTTACAAATAATTTCCTTTAAAGGATTAACAATGGGGCTTGTAGTTCACTTAAACTTGAAGAACAAAAAATTGGCGAATGGTACTGTTTGGATGCTTTGCATATATGTTTCTTAGATTATATAGACGCAATATATACAAGGATTTCAACCGTCTACCTGTTCCATTCATTGTTCTACTTGTCGAAAGTTACAAATAATTTCCGATAACGGATTAACCATTGGGGCTCATTGTTCACTTAAACTGGAAGAACAAAAAATTGGCGAATTGTACTGTTAGGATGCTTTGCATATATGTTTCTTATACTATATAGAAGCAATATATACAAAGATTTCAACCGTCTACCTGTTCCATTCACTGTTCTACTTGTCCAAAGTTACACATAATTTCCGTTAAAGTATTAACAATGGGGCTCGTAGTTCGCTTAAACTTGAAGAACAAAAAATTGGCGAATGTTACTGTTTGGATGATTTCCATATAGGTATCCTAGACTATATAGAAGCAATATATACAATGATTTCAACCGTCTACATGTTCCAATCATTGTTCTACATGTCGAAAGTTACAAATAATTTGCGTTTCATGATTATCAATGGGGCTCGTTGTTCACTTAAACTTGAAGAACAAAAAATTGGCGAATGGTACTGTTTGGATGCTTTGCATATATGTTTCTTAGACTATGTGGAAGCAATATATGCAAAGATTTCAACCGTCTACGTGTTCCAATCATTGTTCTACATGTCGAAAGTTACAAATAATTTCCGTTTCATGATTATCAATGGGGCTCGTTGTTCACTTAAACTTGAACAACAATAAATTCGCGAATTGTACTGTTTGGATGCTTTGCATATATGTTTCATGGACTATATGGAAGAAATATATACAATGATTTCAACCGTCTACCTGTTCCATTCATTGTTCTACTTGTCGAAAGTTACAAATAATTTCCGTTAAAGTATTAACAATGGGGCTCGTAGTTCGCTTAAACTTGAAGAACAAAAAATTGGCGAATGTTACTGTTTGGATGATTTGCATATAGGTTTCCTAGACTATATAGAAGCAATATATACAAATATTTCAACCGTCTACCTGTTCCATTCATTGTTCTACTTGTCGAAAGTTACAAATAATTTCCCTTTCATGATTATCAATGGGGCTCGTAGTTCACTTAAACTTGAAGAACAAAAAATTGGCGAATGGTACTGTTTGGATGCTTAGCATGTATGTTTCTTAGACAATATAAAAGCAATATATACAAAGATTTCAACCGTCTACCTGTTCCATTCATTGTTCTTCTTGTCGAAAGTTACAAATAATTACCGTTAAAGGATTAAAAATGGGGATCGTTGTTCACTTAAACTTGAAGAACAATAAATTCGCGAATTGTACTGTCTGGATGCTTTGCATATATGTTTCATGGACTATATGGAAGCAATATATACAATGATTTCAACCGTCTACCTGTTCCATTCATTGTTCTACTTGTCGAAAGTTACAAATAATTTCCGTTAAAGTATTAACAATGGGGCTCGTAGTTCGCTTAAACTTGAAGAACAAAAAATTGGCGAATGTTACTGTTTGGATGATTTGCATATAGGTATCCTAGACTATATAGAAGCAATATATACAATGATTTCAACCGTCTACATGTTCCAATCATTGTTCTACATGTCGAAAGTTTCAAATAATTTCCGTTTCATGATTATCAATGGGGCTCGTTGTTCACTTAAACTTGAAGAACAAAAAATTGGCGAATGGTACTGTTTGGATGCTTTGCATATATGTTTCTTAGACTATATAGAAGCAATATATACAAAGATTTCAACCGTCTACCTGTTCCATTCACTGTTCTACTTGTCGAAAGTTACAAATAATTTCCGATAAAGGATTAACAATGGGGCTCATAGTTCACTTAAACTTGAAGAGCAAAAAATTAGCGAATTGTACTGTTTGGACGCTTTGCATATATGTTTCTTAGACTATATGGAAGCAATATATAAAAAGATTTCAACCGTCTACGTGTTCCAATCATTGTTCTACTTGTAGAAAGTTACAATTAATTTCCGTTAAAGGATTAACAATGGGGCTCGTAGTTCACTTAAACTTGAAGAACAAAAAATTGGCGATTGTTACTGATTAGATGCTTTGCATATATGTTTCTTAGATTATATAGAAGCAATATATACAAAGATTTCAACCGTCTACCTGTTCCGTTCATTGTTCTACTTGCCGAAATTTACAAATAATTTCCTTTAAAGGATTAACAATGGGGCTCATAGTTCACTTAAACTTGAAGAGCAAAAAATTAGCGAATTGTACTGTTTGGACGCTATGCATATATGTTTCTTAGACTATATGGAAGCAATATATAAAAATATTTCAACCGTCTACGTGTTCCATTCATTGTTCTACTTGTCGAAAGTTACAAATAATTTCCGATAATGGATTAACAATGGGGCTCGTAGTTCACTTAAACTTGAAGATGAAATAATTGGCAAATTGTACTGTTTGGATGCTTTGCATATATGTTTCTTAGATTATATGGAAGCAATATATACAAAGATTTCAACAGTCTACCTGTTCCATTCATCGTTCTCCTTGCCGAAGTTTACAAATAATTTCCTTTAAAGGATTAACAATGGGGCTCGTAGTTCACTTAAACTTGAAGAGCACAAAATTGGCGAATGGTACTGTCTGGATGCTTTGCGTACATGTTTCTTAGACTATATGGAACCAATATATACAAAGATTTCAACCGTCTACCTGTTCCATTCATTGTTCTACTTGTCGAAAGTTACAAATAATTTCCGATAACGGATTAACCATTGGGGCTCATTGTTCACTTAAACTGGAAGAACAAAAAATTGGCGAATTGTACTGTTTGGATGCTTTGCATATATGTTTCTTAGACTATATAGAAGCAATATATAAAAAGATTTCAACCGTCTACCAGTTCCATTCGTTGTTCTACTTGTCGAAATTTACAAATAATTTCCTTTAAATAATTAACAATGGGGCTCGTTGTTCACTTAAACTTGAAGAACAAAAAATTGGCGAATGGTACTGTTTGGATGCTTTGCATATATGTTTCTTGGATTATATAGAAGCAATATATACAAAGATTTCAACCGTCTACCTGTTCCATTCATTGTTCTACTTGTCGAAAATTACAAATAATTTCCGATAAAGGATTAACCATTGGGGCTCGTAGTTCACTTAAACTTGAAGAGCAAAAAATTGGCGAATTGTACTGTTTGGACGCTATGCATATATGTTTCTTAGACTATATAGCAGCAATATATACAATGATTTCAACAGTCTACCTGTTCCATTAATTGTTCTACTTGTCGAAATTTACAAATAATTTCCTTTAAAGGATTAACAATGGGGCTCGTAGTTCACTTAAACTTGAAGAACAAAAAATTGGCGAATGGTACTGTTTGGATGCTTTGAATATATGTTTCTTATATTATATAGAAGCAATATATACAAATATTTCAACCGTCTACCTGTTCCATTCATTGTTCTACTTGTCGAAATTTACAAATAATTTCCCTTTCATGATTATCAATGGGGCTCGTTGTTCACTTAAACTTGAAGAACAAAAAATTGGCGAATTGTACTGTTTGGATGCTTTGCATATATGTTTCTTAGACTATATAGAAGCAATATATACAAAGATTTCAACCGTCTACCTGTTCCATTCACTGTTCTACTTGTCGAAAGTTACAAATAATTTCCGATAACGGATTAACCATTGGGGCTCATTGTTCACTTAAACTGGAAGAACAAAAAATTGGCGAATTGTACTGTTTGGATGCTTTGCATATATGTTTCTTATACTATATAGAAGCAATATATACAAAGATTTCAACCGTCTACCTGTTCCATTCACTGTTCTACTTGTCCAAAATTACACATAATTTCCGATAAAGGATTAACAATGGGGCTCATTGTTCACTTAAACTTGAAGAACAAAAAATTGGCGATTGTTACTGTTTAGATGCTTTGCATATATGTTTCTTAGATTATATAGAAGCAATATATACAAAGATTTCAACCGTCTACCTGTTCCGTTCATTGTTCTACTTGCCGAAATTTACAAATAATTTCCTTTAAAGGATTAACAATGGGGCTTATAGTTCACTTAAAGTAGAAGAGCAAAAAATTAGCGAATTGTACTGTTTGGACGCTTTGCATATATGTTTCTTTGACTATATGGAAGCAATATATAAAAAGATTTCAACCGTCTACGTGTTCCAATCATTGTTCTACTTGTAGAAAGTTACAATTAATTTCCGTTAAAGGATTAACAATGGGGCCCGCTGTTCACTTAAACTTGAAGATCAAAAAATTGGCGATTGTTACTGTTTAGATGCTTTGCATATATGTTTCTTAGATTATATAGAAGCAATATATACAAAGATTTCAACCGTCTACCAGTTCCATTCATTGTTCTACTTGTCGAAATTTACAAATAATTTCCTTTAAATAATTAACAATGGGGCTCGTTGTTCACTTAAACTTGAAGAACAAAAAATTGGCGAATGGTACTGTTTGGATGCTTTGCATATATGTTTCTTGGATTATATAGAAGCAATATATAGAAAGATTTCAACCGTCCTCCTGTTCCATTCATTGTTCTACTTGTCGAAAGTTACAAATAATTTCCGTTAAAGGATTAACAATGGGGCTCGTAGTTCACTTAAACTTGAGGAACAAAAAATTGGCGAATTGTACTGTTTGGATGCTTTGCATATATGTTACGTAGACTATATAGAAGCAATATATACAAAGATTTCAACCGTCTACCTGTTCCATTCGTTGTTCTACTTGTCGAAATTTACAAATAATTTCCTTTAAATAATTAACAATGGGGCTCGTTGTTCACTTAAACTTGAAGAACAAAAAATTGGCGAATGGTACTGTTTGGATGCTTTGCATATATGTTTCTTGGATTATATAGAAGCAATATATAGAAAGATTTCAACCGTCCTCCTGTTCCATTCATTGTTCTACTTGTCGAAAGTTACAAATAATTTCCGATAACGGATTAACCATTGGGGCTCATTGTTCACTTAAACTTGAAGAACAAAAAATTGGCGAATTGTACTGTTTGGATGCTTTGCATATATGCTTCTTATACTATATAGATGCAATATATACAAAGATTTCAACCGTCTACCTGTTCCATTCACTGTTCTACTTGTCGAAAGTTACAAATAATTTCCGATAAAGGATTAACAATGGGGCTCATTGTTCACTTAAACTTGAAGAACAAAAAATTGTCGAATTGTACTATTTGGATGCTTTGCATATATGTTTCTTAGACTATATAGAAGCAATATATACAAAGATTTCAACCGTCCTCCTGTTCCATTCATTGTTCTACTTGTCGAAAGTTACAAATAATTTCCGATAACGGATTAACCATTGGGGCTCATTGTTCACTTAAACTGGAAGAACAAAAAATTGGCGAATTGTACTGTTTGGATGCTTTGCATATATGTTTCTTATACTATATAGAAGCAATATATACAAAGATTTCAACCGTCTACCTGTTCCATTCACTGTTCTACTTGTCCAAAATTACACATAATTTCCGATAAAGGATTAACAATGGGGCTCATTGTTCACTTAAACTTGAAGAACAAAAAATTGGCGATTGTTACTGTTTAGATGCTTTGCATATATGTTTCTTAGATTATATAGAAGCAATATATACAAAGATTTCAACCGTCTACCTGTTCCGTTCATTGTTCTACTTGCCGAAATTTACAAATAATTTCCTTTAAAGGATTAACAATGGGGCTCATAGTTCACTTAAACTTGAAGAGCAAAAAATTAGTGAATTGTACTGTTTGGACGCTTTGCATATATGTTTCTTAGACTATATGGAAGCAATATATAAAAAGATTTCAACCGTCTACGTGTTCCAATCATTGTTCTACTTGTAGAAAGTTACAATTAATTTCCGTTAAAGGATTAACAATGGGGCTCGTGGTTCACTTAAACTTGAAGAACAAAAAATTGGCGATTGTTACTGTTTAGATGCTTTGCATATATGTTTCTTAGATTATATAGAAGCAATATATACAAAGATTTCAACCGTCTACCTGTTCCGTTCATTGTTCTACTTGCCGAAATTTACAAATAATTTCCTTTAAAGGATTAACAATGGGGCTCATAGTTCACTTAAACTTGAAGAGCAAAAAATTAGCGAATTGTACTGTTTGGACGCTATGCATATATGTTTCTTAGACTATATGGAAGCAATATATAAAAATATTTCAACCGTCTACGTGTTCCATTCATTGTTCTACTCGTCGAAAGTTACAAATAATTTCCGATAATGGATTAACAATGGGGCTCGTAGTTCACTTAAACTTTAAGATCAAATAATTGGCGAATTGTACTGTTTGGACGCTTTGCATGTATGTTTCTTAGACTATATAGAAGCAATATATACAATGATTTCAACCGTCTACCTGTTCCAATCATTGTTCTACTTGCCGAAAGTTACAAATAATTTCCGTTTCATGATTAACAATGGGGCTCGTAGTTCACTTAAACTTGAAGAACAAAAAATTGGCGAATTGTACTGTTTGGATGCTTTGCATATATGTTTCTTACACTATTTAGAAGCAATATATAGAAAGATTTCATCCGTCTACCTGTACTATTCATTGTTCTACTTGTAGAAAGTTACAATTAATTTCCGTTAAAGGATTAACAATGGGGCTCGTAGTTCACTTAAACTTGAGGAACAAAAAATTGGCGAATTGTACTGTTTGGATGCTTTGCATATATGTTACGTAGACTATATAGAAGCAATATGTACAATGATTTCAACCGTCTACATGATCCATTCATTGTTCTACTTGTCGAAATTTACAAATAATTTCCTTTAAAGGATTAACAATGGGGCTTATAGTTCACTTAAAGTAGAAGAGCAAAAAATTAGCGAATTGTACTGTTTGGACGCTTTGCATATATGTTTCTTTGACTATATGGAAGCAATATATAAAAAGATTTCAACCGTCTACGTGTTCCAATCATTGTTCTACTTGTAGAAAGTTACAATTAATTTCCGTTAAAGGATTAACAATGGGGCCCGCTGTTCACTTAAACTTGAAGATCAAAAAATTGGCGATTGTTACTGTTTAGATGCTTTGCATATATGTTTCTTAGATTATATAGAAGCAATATATACAAAGATTTCAACCGTCTACCAGTTCCATTCATTGTTCTACTTGTCGAAAATTACAAATAATTTCCGATAAAGGATTAACAATGGGGCTCATTGTTCACTTAAATTTGAAGAACAAAAAATTGGCGAATGGTACTGTTTGGATGCTTTGCATATATGTTTCTTAGATTATATAGAAGCAATATATACAAAGATTTCAACAGTCTACCTGTTCCATTCATCGTTCTCCTTGCCGAAGTTTACAAATAATTTCCTTTAAAGGATTAACAATGGGGCTCGTAGTTCACTTAAACTTGAAGAGCACAAAATTGGCGAATGGTACTGTCTGGATGCTTTGCGTACATGTTTCTTAGACTATATGGAACCAATATATACAAAGATTTCAACCGTCTACCTGTTCCATTCATTGTTCTACTTGTCGAAAGTTACAAATAATTTCCGATAACGGATTAACCATTGGGGCTCATTGTTCACTTAAACTGGAAGAACAAAAAATTGGCGAATTGTACTGTTTGGATGCTTTGCATATATGTTTCTTAGACTATATAGAAGCAATATATAAAAAGATTTCAACCGTCTACCAGTTCCATTCATTGTTCTACTTGTCGAAATTTACAAATAATTTCCTTTAAATAATTAACAATGGGGCTCGTTGTTCACTTAAACTGGAAGAACAAAAAATTGGCGAATTGTACTGTTTGGATGCTTTGCATATATGTTTCTTAGACTATATAGAAGCAATATATAAAAAGATTTCAACCGTCTACCTGTTCCATTCATTGTTCTACTTGTCGAAAATTACAAATAATTTCCGATAAAGGATTAACCATTGGGGCTCGTAGTTCACTTAAACTTGAAGAGCAAAAAATTGTCGAATTGTACTATTTGGATGCTTTGCATATATGTTTCTTAGACTATATAGAAGCAATATATACAAAGATTTCAACCGTCCTCCTGTTCCATTCATTGTTCTACTTGTCGAAAGTTACAAATAATTTCCGATAACGGATTAACCATTGGGGCTCATTGTTCACTTAAACTGGAAGAACAAAAAATTGGCGAATTGTACTGTTTGGATGCTTTGCATATATGTTTCTTATACTATATAGAAGCAATATATACAAAGATTTCAACCGTCTACCTGTTCCATTCACTGTTCTACTTGTCCAAAATTACACATAATTTCCGATAAAGGATTAACAATGGGGCTCATTGTTCACTTAAACTTGAAGAACAAAAAATTGGCGATTGTTACTGTTTAGATGCTTTGCATATATGTTTCTTAGATTATATAGAAGCAATATATACAAAGATTTCAACCGTCTACCTGTTCCGTTCATTGTTCTACTTGCCGAAATTTACAAATAATTTCCTTTAAAGGATTAACAATGGGGCTCATAGTTCACTTAAACTTGAAGAGCAAAAAATTAGTGAATTGTACTGTTTGGACGCTTTGCATATATGTTTCTTAGACTATATGGAAGCAATATATAAAAAGATTTCAACCGTCTACGTGTTCCAATCATTGTTCTACTTGTAGAAAGTTACAATTAATTTCCGTTAAAGGATTAACAATGGGGCTCGTAGTTCACTTAAACTTGAAGAACAAAAAATTGGCGATTGTTACTGTTTAGATGCTTTGCATATATGTTTCTTAGATTATATAGAAGCAATATATACAAAGATTTCAACCGTCTACCTGTTCCGTTCATTGTTCTACTTGCCGAAATTTACAAATAATTTCCTTTAAAGGATTAACAATGGGGCTCATAGTTCACTTAAACTTGAAGAGCAAAAAATTAGCGAATTGTACTGTTTGGACGCTATGCATATATGTTTCTTAGACTATATGGAAGCAATATATAAAAATATTTCAACCGTCTACGTGTTCCATTCATTGTTCTACTCGTCGAAAGTTACAAATAATTTCCGATAATGGATTAACAATGGGGCTCGTAGTTCACTTAAACTTGAAGATGAAATAATTGGCAAATTGTACTTTTTGGATGTTTTGCATATATGTTTCGTAGACTATATAGGAGCAATATATACAATGATTTCAACCGTCTACATGATCCATTCATTGTTCTACTTGTCGAAATTGAGAAATAATTTCCTTTAAAGGATTAACAATGGGGCTCGTAGTTCACTTAAACTTGAAGAACAAAAAATTGGCGAATTGTACTGTTTGGATGCTTTGCATATATGTTTCTTACACTATTTAGAAGCAATATATAGAAAGATTTCATCCGTCTACCTGTACTATTCATTGTTCTACTTGTAGAAAGTTACAATTAATTTCCGTTAAAGGATTAACAATGGGGCTCGTAGTTCACTTAAACTTGAGGAACAAAAAATTGGCGAATTGTACTGTTTGGATGCTTTGCATATATGTTACGTAGACTATATAGAAGCAATATGTACAATGATTTCAACCGTCTACATGATCCATTCATTGTTCTACTTGTCGAAATTTACAAATAATTTCCTTTAAAGGATTAACAATGGGGCTTATAGTTCACTTAAAGTAGAAGAGCAAAAAATTAGCGAATTGTACTGTTTGGACGCTTTGCATATATGTTTCTTTGACTATATGGAAGCAATATATAAAAAGATTTCAACCGTCTACGTGTTCCAATCATTGTTCTACTTGTAGAAAGTTACAATTAATTTCCGTTAAAGGATTAACAATGGGGCCCGCTGTTCACTTAAACTTGAAGATCAAAAAATTGGCGATTGTTACTGTTTAGATGCTTTGCATATATGTTTCTTAGATTATATAGAAGCAATATATACAAAGATTTCAACCGTCTACCAGTTCCATTCATTGTTCTACTTGTCGAAAATTACAAATAATTTCCGATAAAGGATTAACAATGGGGCTCATTGTTCACTTAAATTTGAAGAACAAAAAATTGGCGAATGGTACTGTTTGGATGCTTTGCATATATGTTTCTTAGATTATATAGAAGCAATATATACAAAGATTTCAACAGTCTACCTGTTCCATTCATCGTTCTCCTTGCCGAAGTTTACAAATAATTTCCTTTAAAGGATTAACAATGGGGCTCGTAGTTCACTTAAACTTGAAGAGCACAAAATTGGCGAATGGTACTGTCTGGATGCTTTGCGTACATGTTTCTTAGACTATATGGAACCAATATATACAAAGATTTCAACCGTCTACCTGTTCCATTCATTGTTCTACTTGTCGAAAGTTACAAATAATTTCCGATAACGGATTAACCATTGGGGCTCATTGTTCACTTAAACTGGAAGAACAAAAAATTGGCGAATTGTACTGTTTGGATGCTTTGCATATATGTTTCTTAGACTATATAGAAGCAATATATAAAAAGATTTCAACCGTCTACCAGTTCCATTCATTGTTCTACTTGTCGAAATTTACAAATAATTTCCTTTAAATAATTAACAATGGGGCTCGTTGTTCACTTAAACTGGAAGAACAAAAAATTGGCGAATTGTACTGTTTGGATGCTTTGCATATATGTTTCTTAGACTATATAGAAGCAATATATAAAAAGATTTCAACCGTCTACCTGTTCCATTCATTGTTCTACTTGTCGAAAATTACAAATAATTTCCGATAAAGGATTAACCATTGGGGCTCGTAGTTCACTTAAACTTGAAGAGCAAAAAATTGTCGAATTGTACTATTTGGATGCTTTGCATATATGTTTCTTAGACTATATAGAAGCAATATATACAAAGATTTCAACCGTCCTCCTGTTCCATTCATTGTTCTACTTGTCGAAAGTTACAAATAATTTCCGATAACGGATTAACCATTGGGGCTCATTGTTCACTTAAACTGGAAGAACAAAAAATTGGCGAATTGTACTGTTTGGATGCTTTGCATATATGTTTCTTATACTATATAGAAGCAATATATACAAAGATTTCAACCGTCTACCTGTTCCATTCACTGTTCTACTTGTCCAAAATTACACATAATTTCCGATAAAGGATTAACAATGGGGCTCATTGTTCACTTAAACTTGAAGAACAAAAAATTGGCGATTGTTACTGTTTAGATGCTTTGCATATATGTTTCTTAGATTATATAGAAGCAATATATACAAAGATTTCAACCGTCTACCTGTTCCGTTCATTGTTCTACTTGCCGAAATTTACAAATAATTTCCTTTAAAGGATTAACAATGGGGCTCATAGTTCACTTAAACTTGAAGAGCAAAAAATTAGTGAATTGTACTGTTTGGACGCTTTGCATATATGTTTCTTAGACTATATGGAAGCAATATATAAAAAGATTTCAACCGTCTACGTGTTCCAATCATTGTTCTACTTGTAGAAAGTTACAATTAATTTCCGTTAAAGGATTAACAATGGGGCTCGTAGTTCACTTAAACTTGAAGAACAAAAAATTGGCGATTGTTACTGTTTAGATGCTTTGCATATATGTTTCTTAGATTATATAGAAGCAATATATACAAAGATTTCAACCGTCTACCTGTTCCGTTCATTGTTCTACTTGCCGAAATTTACAAATAATTTCCTTTAAAGGATTAACAATGGGGCTCATAGTTCACTTAAACTTGAAGAGCAAAAAATTAGCGAATTGTACTGTTTGGACGCTATGCATATATGTTTCTTAGACTATATGGAAGCAATATATAAAAATATTTCAACCGTCTACGTGTTCCATTCATTGTTCTACTCGTCGAAAGTTACAAATAATTTCCGATAATGGATTAACAATGGGGCTCGTAGTTCACTTAAACTTGAAGATGAAATAATTGGCAAATTGTACTTTTTGGATGTTTTGCATATATGTTTCGTAGACTATATAGGAGCAATATATACAATGATTTCAACCGTCTACATGATCCATTCATTGTTCTACTTGTCGAAATTGAGAAATAATTTCCTTTAAAGGATTAACAATGGGGCTCGTAGTTCACTTAAACTTGAAGAACAAAAAATTGGCGAATTGTACTGTTTGGATGCTTTGCATATATGTTTCTTACACTATTTAGAAGCAATATATAGAAAGATTTCATCCGTCTACCTGTACTATTCATTGTTCTACTTGTAGAAAGTTACAATTAATTTCCGTTAAAGGATTAACAATGGGGCTCGTAGTTCACTTAAACTTGAGGAACAAAAAATTGGCGAATTGTACTGTTTGGATGCTTTGCATATATGTTACGTAGACTATATAGAAGCAATATGTACAATGATTTCAACCGTCTACATGATCCATTCATTGTTCTACTTGTCGAAATTTACAAATAATTTCCTTTAAAGGATTAACAATGGGGCTTATAGTTCACTTAAAGTAGAAGAGCAAAAAATTAGCGAATTGTACTGTTTGGACGCTTTGCATATATGTTTCTTTGACTATATGGAAGCAATATATAAAAAGATTTCAACCGTCTACCTGTTCCATTCATTGTTCTACTTGTCGAAAATTACAAATAATTTCCGATAAAGGATTAACCATTGGGGCTCGTAGTTCACTTAAACTTGAAGAGCAAAAAATTGGCGAATTGTACTGTTTGGACGCTATGCATATATGTTTCTTAGACTATATAGCAGCAATATATACAATGATTTCAACAGTCTACCTGTTCCATTAATTGTTCTACTTGTCGAAATTTACAAATAATTTCCTTTAAAGGATTAACAATGGGGCTCGTAGTTCACTTAAACTTGAAGAACAAAAAATTGGCGAATGGTACTGTTTGGATGCTTTGAATATATGTTTCTTATATTATATAGAAGCAATATATACAAATATTTCAACCGTCTACCTGTTCCATTCATTGTTCTACTTGTCGAAATTTACAAATAATTTCCCTTTCATGATTATCAATGGGGCTCGTGGTTCACTTAATCTTGAAGAACAAAAAATTGGCGAATTGTACTGTTTGGATGCTTTGCATATATGTTTCTTAGACTATATAGAAGCAATATATAGAAGGATTTCACCGGTCTACCTGTACTATTCATTGTTCTACTTGTAGAAAGTTACAAATAATTTCCATTTCATGATTATCAATGGGGCTCGTTGTTTACTTAAACTTGAAGAACAAAAAAGTGGCGAATGGTACTGTTTGGATGCTTTGCATATATGTTTCTTAGACTATATAGAAGCAATATATAGAAAGATTTCAACCGTCCTCCTGTTCCATTCATTGTTCTACTTGTCGAAAGTTACAAATAATTTCCGATAACGGATTAACCATTGGGGCTCATTGTTCACTTAAACTTGAAGAACAAAAAATTGGCGAATTGTACTGTTTGGATGCTTTGCATATATGTTTCTTATACTATATAGATGCAATATATACAAAGATTTCAACCGTCTACCTGTTCCATTCACTGTTCTACTTGTCGAAAGTTACAAATAATTTCCGATAAAGGATTAACAATGGGGCTCATTGTTCACTTAAACTTGAAGAACAAAAAATTGTCGAATTGTACTATTTGGATGCTTTGCATATATGTTTCTTAGACTATATAGAAGCAATATATACAAAGATTTCAACCGTCCTCCTGTTCCATTCATTGTTCTACTTGTCGAAAGTTACAAATAATTTCCGATAACGGATTAACCATTGGGGCTCATTGTTCACTTAAACTGGAAGAACAAAAAATTGGCGAATTGTACTGTTTGGATGCTTTGCATATATGTTTCTTATACTATATAGAAGCAATATATACAAAGATTTCAACCGTCTACCTGTTCCATTCACTGTTCTACTTGTCCAAAGTTACAAATAATTTCCGATAAAGGATTAACAATGGGGCTCATTGTTCACTTAAACTTGAAGAACAAAAAATTGGCGAATTGTACTGTTTAGATGCTTTGCATATATGTTTCTTAGATTATATGGAAGCAATATATACAAAGATTTCAACCGTCTACCTGTTCCATTCATTGTTCTACTTGTCGAAAATTACAAATAATTTCCTTTAAAGGATTAACAATGGGGCTCGTAGTTCACTTAAACTTGAAGAACAAAAAATTGGCGATTGTTACTGTTTAGATGCTTTGCATATATGTTTCTTAGATTATATAGAAGCAATATATACAAAGATTTCAACCGTCTACCTGTTCCGTTCATTGTTCTACTTGCCGAAATTTACAAATAATTTCCTTTAAAGGATTAACAATGGGGCTCATAGTTCACTTAAACTTGAAGAGCAAAAAATTAGCGAATTGTACTGTTTGGACGCTTTGCATATATGTTTCGTAGACTATATGGAAGCAATATATAAAAAGATTTCAACCGTCTACGTGTTCCAATCATTGTTCTACTTGTAGAAAGTTACAATTAATTTCCGTTAAAGGATTAACAATGGGGCTCGTAGTTCACTTAAACTTGAAGAACAAAAAATTGGCGATTGTTACTGTTTAGATGCTTTGCATATATGTTTCTTAGATTATATAGAAGCAATATATACAAAGATTTCAACCGTCTACCTGTTCCGTTCATTGTTCTACTTGCCGAAATTTACAAATAATTTCCTTTAAAGGATTAACAATGGGGCTCATAGTTCACTTAAACTTGAAGAGCAAAAAATTAGCGAATTGTACTGTTTGGACGCTATGCATATATGTTTCTTAGACTATATGGAAGCAATATATAAAAATATTTCAACCGTCTACGTGTTCCATTCATTGTTCTACTTGTCGAAAGTTACAAATAATTTCCGATAATGGATTAACAATGGGGCTCGTAGTTCACTTAAACTTGAAGATGAAATAATTGGCAAATTGTACTGTTTGGATGTTTTGCATATATGTTTCGTAGACTATATAGGAGCAATATATACAATGATTTCAACCGTCTACATGATCCATTCATTGTTCTACTTGTCGAAATTGAGAAATAATTTCCTTTAAAGGATTAACAATGGGGCTCGTAGTTCACTTAAACTTGAAGAACAAAAAATTGGCGAATTGTACTGTTTGGATGCTTTGCATATATGTTTCTTACACTATTTAGAAGCAATATATAGAAAGATTTCATCCGTCTACCTGTACTATTCATTGTTCTACTTGTAGAAAGTTACAATTAATTTCCGTTAAAGGATTAACAATGGGGCTCGTAGTTCACTTAAACTTGAGGAACAAAAAATTGGCGAATTGTACTGTTTGGATGCTTTGCATATATGTTACGTAGACTATATAGAAGCAATATGTACAATGATTTCAACCGTCTACATGATCCATTCATTGTTCTACTTGTCGAAATTTACAAATAATTTCCTTTAAAGGATTAACAATGGGGCTTATAGTTCACTTAAAGTAGAAGAGCAAAAAATTAGCGAATTGTACTGTTTGGACGCTTTGCATATATGTTTCTTTGACTATATGGAAGCAATATATAAAAAGATTTCAACCGTCTACGTGTTCCAATCATTGTTCTACTTGTAGAAAGTTACAATTAATTTCCGTTAAAGGATTAACAATGGGGCCCGCTGTTCACTTAAACTTGAAGATCAAAAAATTGGCGATTGTTACTGTTTAGATGCTTTGCATATATGTTTCTTAGATTATATAGAAGCAATATATACAAAGATTTCAACCGTCTACCTGTTCCATTCATTGTTCTACTTGGCGAAAGTTACAAATAATTTCCGTTAAGGGATTAACAATGGGGATCGTAGTTTACTTAAACTTGAAGAACAAGAAATTGGCGAATTGTACTGTTTGGATGCTTTGCATATATGTTTCTTAGACTATTTAGAAGCAATATATAGAAAGATTTCACCCGTCTACCTGTACTATTCATTGTTCTACTTGTAGAAAGTTACAAATAATTTCCATTTCATGATTATCAATGGGGCTCACTGTTCACTTAAACTTGAAGATCAAAAAATTGGCGAATTGTAAAGTTTGGATGCTTTGCATATATGTTTCTTAGATTATATAGAAGCAATATATACAAAGATTTCAACCGTCTACCTGTTCCATTCATTGTTCTACTTGGCGAAAGTTACAAATAATTTCCGTTAAGGGATTAACAATGGGGATCGTAGTTTACTTAAACTTGAAGAACAAGAAATTGGCGAATTGTACTGTTTGGATGCTTTGCATATATGTTTCTTAGACTATATAGAAGCAATATATACAATGATTTCAACCGTCTACCTATTCCATTCATTGTTCTACTTGCCGAAATTTACAAATAATTTCCTTTAAAGGATTAACAATGGGGCTCGTAGTTCACTTAAACTTGAAGAGCAAAAAATTGGCGAATTGTACTGTTTGGACGCTATGCATATATGTTTCTTAGACTATATAGAAGCAATATATACAAAGATTTCAACCGTCTACCTGTTCCATTCATTGTTCTACTTGTCGAAAATTACAAGTAATTTCCGATAAAGGATTAACCATTGGGGCTCATTGTTCACTTAAACTTGAAGAACAAAAAATTGGGGAATTGTACTGTTTGGATGCTTTGCACATATGTTTCTTAGACTATTTAGAAGCAATATATAGAAAGATTTCACCCGTCTACCTGTACTATTCATTGTTCTACTTGTAGAAAGTTACAAATAATTTCCATTTCATGATTATCAATGGGGCTTGCTGTTCACTTAAACTTGAAGAACAAAAAATTGGCGAATGGTACTGTTTGGATGCTTTGCATATATGTTTCGTAGACTATATAGAAGCAATAAATACAAAGATTTCAACCGTCTACCTGTTCCATTCATTGTTCTACTTGTCGAAATTTACAAATAATTTCCATTAAAGGATTAACAATGGGGCTCGTAGTTCACTTAATCTTGAAGAACAAAAAATTGGCGAATGGTACTGTTTGGATGCTTTGCATATATGTTTCTTAGATTATATAGAAGCAATATATACAAAGATTTCAACCGTCTACCTGTTCCATTCATTGTTCTACTTGGCGAAAATTACAAATAATTTCCGATAAAGGATTAACCATTGGGGCTCATTGTTCACTTAAACTTGAAGAACAAAAAATTGGCGAATGGTACTGTTTGGATGCTTTGCATATATGTTTCGTAGACTATATAAAAGCAATATATACAATGATTTCAACCGTCTACATGATCCATTCATTGTTCTACTTGTCGAAATTTACAAATAATTTCTTTTAAAGGATTAACAATGGGGCTCGTAGTTCACTTAAACTTGAAGAACAAAAAATTGGCGAATGGTACTGTTTGGATGCTTTGCGTACATGTTTCTTAGACTATATGGAAGCAATATATACTAAGATGTCAACCGTCTACGTGTTTCAATCATTGTTCTACTTGTCGAAATTTACAAATAATTTCCTTTGACGGATTAACAATGGGGCTCGTTGTTCACTTAAACTTGAAGATCAAATAATTGGCGAATTGTACTGTTTGGACGCTTTGCATATATGTTTCTTATATTATATAGACGCAATATATAAAAGGATTTCAACCGTCTACCTGTTCCATTCATTGTTCTACTTGTCGAAAGTTACAAATAATTACCGATAAAGGATTAACCATTGGGGCTCATTGTTCACTTCAACTTGAAGAACAAAAAATTGGCGAATTGTACTATTTGGATGTTTTGCATATATGTTTCTTAGACTATATAGAAGCAATATATACAAAGATTTCAACCGGCTACCTGTTCCATTCATTGTTCTACTTGTCGCAAGTTACAAATAATTTCCGTTTAAGTACTAACAATGGGGCTCGAGGTTCACTTAAACTTGAAGATCAAATAATTGGCGAATTGTACTGTTTGGACGCTTTGCATATATGTTTCTTAGACTATATAGAAGCAATATATACAATGATTTCAACCGTCTACCTGTTCCAATCATTGTTCTACTTGCCGAAAGTTACAAATAATTTCCGTTTCATGATTATCAATTGGGCTCGTTGTTCACTTAAACTTGAAGAAAAAAAAATTGGCGAATGGTACTGTTTGCATGCTTTGCATATATGTTTCTTAGATTATATAGAAGCAATATATACAAAGATTTCAACCGTCTACCTGTTCCATTCATTGTTCTACTTGTCGAAAATTACAAATAATTTCCGATAAAGGATTAACCATTGGGGCTCATTGTTCACTTAAACTTGAAGAACAAAAAATTGGCGAATGGTACTGTTTGGATGCTTTGCATATATGTTTCTTAGACTATATAGAAGCAATATATACAAAGATTTCAACCGGCTACCTGTTCCATTCATTGTTCTACTTGTCGAAAGTTACAAATAATTTCCGTTAAAGTACTAACAATGGGGCTCGTAGTTCACTTAAACTTGAAGATCAAATAATTGGCGAATTGTACTGTTTGGACGCTTTGCATATATGTTTCTTAGACTATATAGAAGCAATATATACATTGATTTCAACCGGCTACCTGTTCCATTCATTGTTCTACTTGTCGCAAGTTACAAATAATTTCCGTTAAAGTATTAACAATGGGGCTCGTAGTTCACTTAAACTTGAAGATCAAATAATTGGCGAATTGTACTGTTTGGACGCTTTGCATATATGTTTCTTAGACTATATAGAAGCAATATATACAATGATTTCAACAGTCTACCTGTTCCATTTATTGTTCTACTTGTCGAAAGTTACAAATAATTACCGATAAAGGATTAACCATTGGGGCTTATTGTTCACTTAAACTTGAAGAACAAAAAATTGGCGAATTGTACTATTTGGATGCTTTGCATAAATGTTTCTTAGACTATATAGAAGCAATATATACAAAGATTTCAACCGGCTACCTGTTCCATTCATTGTTCTACTTGTCGCAAGTTACAAATAATATCCGTTAAAGTACTAACAATGGTGCTCGTAGTTCACTTAAACTTGAAGATCAAATAATTGGCGAATTGTACTGTTTGGACGCTTTGCATATATGTTTCTTAGACTATATAGAAGCAATATATACAATGATTTCAACCGTCTACCTGTTCCAATCATTGTTCTACTTGCCGAAAGTTACAAATAATTTCCGTTTCATGATTATCAATTGGGCTCGTTGTTCACTTAAACATGAAGAACAAAAAATTGGCGAATTGTACTGTTTGGATGCTTTGCATATATGTTTCTTAGACTATATAGAAGCAATATATACATTGATTTCAACCGGCTACCTGTTCCATTCATTGTTCTACTTGTCGAAAGTTACAAATAATTTCCTTTAAAGTACTAACAATGGTGCTCGTAGTTCACTTAAACTTGAAGATCAAATAATTGGCGAATGGTACTGTTTGCATGCTTTGCATATATGTTTCTTAGATTATATAGAAGCAATATATACAAAGATTTCAACCGTCTACCTGTTCCATTCATTGTTCTACTTGTCGAAAATTACAAATAATTTCCGATAAAGGATTAACCATTTGGGCTCATTGTTCACTTAAACTTGAAGAACAAAAAATTGGCGAATTGTACTGTTTGGATGCTTTGCATTTATGTTTCTTAGACTATATAGAAGCAATATATACAAAGATTTCAACCGTCTACCTGTTCCATTCATTGTTCTACTTGTCGAAAGTTACAAATAATTTCCTTTAAAGGATTAACAATGGGGCTCATTGTTCACTTAATCTTGAAGAACAAAAAATTGGCGAATTGTACTGTTTGGATGCTTTGCATATATGTTTCTTAGACTATATAGAAGCAATATATACAATGATTTCAACCGTCTACCTGTTCCAATCATTGTTCTACTTGCCGAAAGTTACAAATAATTTCCGTTTCATGATTACCAATTGGGCTCGTTGTTCACTTAAACATGAAGAACAAAAAATTGGCGAATTGTACTGTTTGGATGCTTTGCATATATGTTTCTTAGACTATATAGAAGCAATATATACATTGATTTCAACCGGCTACCTGTTCCATTCATTGTTCTACTTGTCGCAAATTACAAATAATTTCCGTTAAAGTATTAACAATGGGGCTCGTAGTTCACTTAAACTTGAAGATCAAATAATTGGCGAATTGTACTGTTTGGACGATTTGCATATATGTTTCTTAGACTATATAGAAGCAATATATAATAATATTTCAACCGTCTACGTGTTCCAATCATTGTTCTACTTGTCGAAATTTACAAATAATTTCCTTTAAAGGATTAACAATGGGGCTCGTTGTTCACTTAATCTTGAAGAACAAAAAATTGGCGAATTGTACTGTTTGGATGCTTTGCATATATGTTTCTTAGACTATATAGAAGCAATATATACAATGATTTCAACCGTCTACCTGTTCCAATCATTGTTCTACTTGCCGAAAGTTACAAATAATTTCCGTTTCATGATTATCAATTGGGCTCGTTGTTCACTTAAACTTGAAGAAAAAAAAATTGGCGAATGGTACTGTTTGCATGCTTTGCATATATGTTTCTTAGATTATATAGAAGCAATATATACAAAGATTTCAACCGTCTACCTGTTCCATTCATTGTTCTACTTGTCGAAAATTACAAATAATTTCCGATAAAGGATTAACCATTGGGGCTCATTGTTCACTTAAACTTGAAGAACAAAAAATTGGCGAATGGTACTGTTTGGATGCTTTGCATATATGTTTCTTAGACTATATAGAAGCAATATATACAAAGATTTCAACCGGCTACCTGTTCCATTCATTGTTCTACTTGTCGAAAGTTACAAATAATTTCCGTTAAAGTACTAACAATGGGGCTCGTAGTTCACTTAAACTTGAAGATCAAATAATTGGCGAATTGTACTGTTTGGACGCTTTGCATATATGTTTCTTAGACTATATAGAAGCAATATATACATTGATTTCAACCGGCTACCTGTTCCATTCATTGTTCTACTTGTCGCAAGTTACAAATAATTTCCGTTAAAGTATTAACAATGGGGCTCGTAGTTCACTTAAACTTGAAGATCAAATAATTGGCGAATTGTACTGTTTGGACGCTTTGCATATATGTTTCTTAGACTATATAGAAGCAATATATACAATGATTTCAACAGTCTACCTGTTCCATTTATTGTTCTACTTGTCGAAAGTTACAAATAATTACCGATAAAGGATTAACCATTGGGGCTCATTGTTCACTTAAACTTGAAGAACAAAAAATTGGCGAATTGTACTATTTGGATGCTTTGCATAAATGTTTCTTAGACTATATAGAAGCAATATATACAAAGATTTCAACCGGCTACCTGTTCCATTCATTGTTCTACTTGTCGCAAGTTACAAATAATATCCGTTAAAGTACTAACAATGGTGCTCGTAGTTCACTTAAACTTGAAGATCAAATAATTGGCGAATTGTACTGTTTGGACGCTTTGCATATATGTTTCTTAGACTATATAGAAGCAATATATACAATGATTTCAACCGTCTACCTGTTCCAATCATTGTTCTACTTGCCGAAAGTTACAAATAATTTCCGTTTCATGATTATCAATTGGGCTCGTTGTTCACTTAAACATGAAGAACAAAAAATTGGCGAATTGTACTGTTTGGATGCTTTGCATATATGTTTCTTAGACTATATAGAAGCAATATATACATTGATTTCAACCGGCTACCTCTTCCATTCATTGTTCTACTTGTCGCAAATTACAAATAATTTCCGTTAAAGTATTAACAATGGGGCTCGTAGTTCACTTAAACTTGAAGATCAAATAATTGGCGAATTGTACTGTTTGGACGATTTGCATATATGTTTCTTAGACTATATAGAAGCAATATATACAATGATTTCAACAGTCTACCTGTTCCATTCATTGTTCTACTTGTCGAAATTTACAAATAATTTCCTTTAAAGGATTAAGAATGGGGCTCGTAGTTCACTTAAACTTGAAGAACAAAAAATTGGCGAATGGTACTGTTTGGATGCTTTGCATATATGTTTCTTAGATTATATAGACGCAATATATACAAGGATTTCAACCGTCTACCTGTTCCATTCGTTGTTCTACTTGTCGAAAGTTACAAATAATTACCAATAAAGGATTAACCATTGGGGCTCATTGTTCACTTAAACTTGAAGAACAAAAAATTGGCGAATTGTACTGTTTGGATGCTTTGCATATATGTTTCTTAGACTATATAGAAGCAATATATACAAAGATTTCAACCGGCTACCTGTTCCATTCATTGTTCTACTTGTCGCAAGTTACAAATAATTTCCGTTAAAGTACTAACAATGGGGCTCGTAGTTCACTTAAACTTGAAGATCAAATAATTGGCGAATTGTACTGTTTGGACGCTTTGCATATATGTTTCTTAGACTATATAGAAGCAATATATACAATGATTTCAACCGTCTACCTGTTCCAATCATTTTTCTACTTGCCGAAAGTTACAAATAATTTCCGTTTCATGATTATCAATTGGGCTCGTTGTTCACTTAAACTTGAAGAACAAAAAATTGGCGAATGGTACTGTTTGCATGCTTTGCATATATGTTTCTTAGATTATATAGAAGCAATATATACAAAGATTTCAACCGTCTACCTGTTCCATTCATTGTTCTACTTGTCGAAAATTACAAATAATTTCCGATAAAGGATTAACCATTTGGGCTCATTGTTCACTTAAACTTGAAGAACAAAAAATTGGCGAATTGTACTGTTTGGATGCTTTGCATTTATGTTTCTTAGACTATATAGAAGCAATATATACAAAGATTTCAACCGTCTACCTGTTCCATTCATTGTTCTACTTGTCGAAAGTTACAAATAATTTCCTTTAAAGGATTAACAATGGGGCTCATTGTTCACTTAATCTTGAAGAACAAAAAATTGGCGAATTGTACTGTTTGGATGCTTTGCATATATGTTTCTTAGACTATATAGAAGCAATATATACAATGATTTCAACCGTCTACCTGTTCCAATCATTGTTCTACTTGCCGAAAGTTACAAATAATTTCCGTTTCATGATTACCAATTGGGCTCGTTGTTCACTTAAACATGAAGAACAAAAAATTGGCGTATTGTACTGTTTGGATGCTTTGCATATATGTTTCTTAGACTATATAGAAGCAATATATACATTGATTTCAACCGGCTACCTGTTCCATTCATTGTTCTACTTGTCGCAAATTACAAATAATTTCCGTTAAAGTATTAACAATGGGGCTCGTAGTTCACTTAAACTTGAAGATCAAATAATTGGCGAATTGTACTGTTTGGACGATTTGCATATATGTTTCTTAGACTATATAGAAGCAATATATACAATGATTTCAACAGTCTACCTGTTCCATTCATTGTTCTACTTGTCGAAATTTACAAATAATTTCCTTTAAAGGATTAACAATGGGGCTCGTAGTTCACTTAAACTTGAAGAACAAAAAATTGGCGAATGGTACTGTTTGGATGCTTTGCATATATGTTTCTTAGATTATATAGACGCAATATATATAAGGATTTCAACCGTCTACCTGTTCCATTCGTTGTTCTACTTGTCGAAAGTTACAAATAATTACCAATAAAGGATTAACCATTGGGGCTCATTGTTCACTTAAACTGGAAGAACAAAAAATTGGCGAATTGTACTGTTTGGATGCTTTGCATATATGTTTCTTAGACTATATAGAAGCAATATATACAAAGATTTCAACCGGCTACCTGTTCCATTCATTGTTCTACTTGTCGCAAGTTACAAATAATTTCCGTTAAAGTACTAACAATGGGGCTCGTAGTTCACTTAAACTTGAAGATCAAATAATTGGCGAATTGTACTGTTTGGACGCTTTGCATATATGTTTCTTAGACTATATAGAAGCAATATATACAATGATTTCAACCGTCTACCTGTTCCAATCATTTTTCTACTTGCCGAAAGTTCCAAATAATTTCCGTTTCATGATTATCAATTGGGCTCGTTGTTCACTTAAACTTGAAGAACAAAAAATTGGCGAATGGTACTGTTTGCATGCTTTGCATATATGTTTCTTAGATTATATAGAAGCAATATATACAAAGATTTCAACCGTCTACCTGTTCCATTCATTGTTCTACTTGTCGAAAATTACAAATAATTTCCGATAAAGGATTAACCATTTGGGCTCATTGTTCACTTAAACTTGAAGAACAAAAAATTGGCGAATTGTACTGTTTGGATGCTTTGCATTTATGTTTCTTAGACTATATAGAAGCAATATATACAAAGATTTCAACCGTCTACCTGTTCCATTCATTGTTCTACTTGTCGAAAGTTACAAATAATTTCCTTTAAAGGATTAACAATGGGGCTCATTGTTCACTTAATCTTGAAGAACAAAAAATTGGCGAATTGTACTGTTTGGATGCTTTGCATATATGTTTCTTAGACTATATAGAAGCAATATATACAATGATTTCAACCGTCTACCTGTTCCATTCATTGTTCTACTTGTCGAATGTTACAAATAATTTCCGTTAAGGGATTAACAATGGGGATCGTAGTTTACTTAAACTTGAAGAACAAAAAATTGGTGAATTGTACTGTTTGGACGCTTTGCATATATGTTTCTTAGACTATATAGAAGCAATATATACAATGATTTCAACAGTCTACCTGTTCCATTCATTGTTCTACTTGTCGAAATTTACAAATAATTTCCTTTAAAGGATTAACAATGGGGCTCGTAGTTCACTTAAACTTGAAGATCAAATAATTGGCGAATTGTACTGTTTGGACGCTTTGCATATATGTTTCTTAGACTATATAGAAGCAATATATACATTGATTTCAACCGGCTACCTGTTCCATTCATTGTTCTACTTGTCGAAAGTTACAAATAATTTCCTTTAAAGGATTAACAATGGGGCTCGTAGTTCACTTAAACTTGAAGAACAAAAAATTGGCGAATGGTACTGTTTGGATGCTTTGCATATATGTTTCTTAGATTATATAGAAGCAATATATACAAAGATTTCAACCGTCTACCTGTTCCATTCATTGTTCTACTTGTCGAAAATTACAAATAATTTCCGATAAAGGATTAACCATTGGGGCTCATTGTTCACTTAAACTTGAAGAACAAAAAATTGGCGAATGGTACTGTTTTGATGCTTTGCGTACATGTTTCTTAGGCTATATGGAAGCAATATATACTAAGATGTCAACCGTCTACGTGTTCCAATCATTGTTCTACTTGTCGAAATTTACAAATAATTTCCTTTAACGGATTAACAATGGGGCTCGTAGTTCACTTAAACTTGAAGATCAAATAATTGGCGAATTGTACTGTTTGGACGCTTTGCATATATGTTTCTTAGACTATATAGAAGCAATATATACAATGATTTCAACAGTCTACCTGTTCCATTCATTGTTCTACTTGTCGAAATTTACAAATAATTTCCTTTAAAGGATTAACAATGGGGCTCGTAGTTCACTTAAATTTGAAGAACAAAAAATTGGCGAATGGTACTGTTTGGATGCTTTGCATATATGTTTCTTAGATTATATAGACGCAATATATCCAAGGATTTCAACCGTCTACCTGTTCCATTCATTGTTCTACTTGTCGAAAGTTACAAATAATTACCGATAAAGGATTAACCATTGGGGCTCATTGTTCACTTAAACTTGAAGAACAAAAAATTGGCGAATTGTACTATTTGGATGCTTTGCATATATGTTTCTTAGACTATATAGAAGCAATATATACAAAGATTTCAACCGGCTACCTGTTCCATTCATTGTTCTACTTGTCGCAAGTTACAAATAATATCCGTTAAAGTACTAACAATGGGGCTCGTAGTTCACTTAAACTTGAAGATCAAATAATTGGCGAATTGTACTGTTTGGACGCTTTGCATATATGTTTCTTAGACTATATAGAAGCAATATATACAATGATTTCAACCGTCTACCTGTTCCATTCATTGTTCTACTTGTCGAAAGTTACAAATAATTTCCGTTTCATGATTATCAATTGGGCTCGTTGTTCACTTAAACTTGAAGAACAAATAATTGGCGAATTGTACTGTTTGGATGCTTTGCATATATGTTTCTTAGACTATATAGAAGCAATATATACACTGATTTCAACCGTCTACCTGTTCCATTCATTGTTCTACTTGTCGAAAGTTACAAATAATTTCCGTTAAGGGCTTAACAATGGGGATCGTAGTTTACTTAAACTTGAAGAACAAAAAATTGGTGAATTGTACTGTTTGGACGCTTTGCATATATGTTTCTTAGACTATATAGAAGCAATATATACAATGATTTCAACAGTCTACCTGTTCCATTCATTGTTCTACTTGTCGAAATTTACAAATAATTTCCTTTAAAGGATTAACAATGAGGCTCGTAGTTCACTTAAACTTGAAGATCAAAAAATTGGCGATTGTTACTGTTTAGATGCTTTGCATATAGGTTTCTTAGACTATATAGAAGCAACATATACAATGATTTCAACCGGCTACCTGTTCCATTCATTGTTCTACTTGTCGCAAATTACAAATAATTTCCGTTAAAGTATTAACAATGGGGCTCGTAGTTCACTTAAACTTGAAGATCAAATAATTGGCGAATTGTACTGTTTGGACGATTTGCATATATGTTTCTTAGACTATATAGAAGCAATATATACAATGATTTCAACAGTCTACCTGTTCCATTCATTGTTCTACTTGTCGAAATTTACAAATAATTTCCTTTAAAGGATTAACAATGGGGCTTGTAGTTCACTTAAACTTGAAGAACAAAAAATTGGCGAATGGTACTGTTTGGATGCTTTGCATATATGTTTCTTAGACTATATAGAAGCAATATATACAAAGATTTCAACCGGCTACCTGTTCCATTCATTGTTCTACTTGTCGCAAGTTACAAATAATTTCCGTTAAAGTACTAACAATGGGGCTCGTACTTCACTTAAACTTGAAGATCAAATAATTGGCGAATTGTACTGTTTGGATGCTTTGCATATATGTTTCTTAGACTATATAGAAGCAATATATACAATGATTTCAACCGTCTACCTGTTCCAATCATTGTTCTACTTGCCGAAAGTTACAAATAATTTCCGTTTCATGATTATCAATTGGGCTCGTTGTTCAATTAAACTTGAAGAACAAAAAATTGGCGAATGGTACTGTTTGCATGCTTTGCATATATGTTTCTTAGATTATATAGAAGCAATATATACAAAGATTTCAACCGTCTACCTGTTCCATTCATTGTTCTACTTGTCGAAAATTACAAATAATTTCCGATAAAGGATTAACCATTTGGGCTCATTGTTCACTTAAACTTGAAGAACAAAAAATTGGCGAATGGTACTGTTTGGATGCTTTGCATATATGTTTCTTAGACTATATAGAAGCAATATATACAAAGATTTCAACCGGCTACCTGTTCCATTCATTGTTCTACTTGTCGCAAGTTACAAATAATTTCCGTTAAAGTACTAACAATGGGGCTCGTCGTTCACTTAAACTTGAAGATCAAATAATTGGCGAATTGTACTGTTTGGACGCTTTGCATATACGTTTCTTAGACTATATAGAAGCAATATATACATTGATTTCAACCGGCTACCTGTTCCATTCATTGTTCTACTTGTCGAAATTTACAAATAATTTCCTTTAAAGGATTAACAATGGGGATCGTAGTTTACTTAAACTTGAAGATCAAATAATTGGCGAATTGTACTGTTTGGACGATTTGCATATATGTTTCTTAGATTATACAGACGCAATATATACAAGGATTTCAACCGTCTACCTGTTCCATTCATTGTTCTACTTGTCGAAAGTTACAAATAATTACCAATAAAGGATTAACCATTGGGGCTCATTGTTCACTTAAACTTGAAGAACAAAAAATTGGCGAATTGTACTGTTTGGACGATTTGCATATATGTTTCTTAGATTATATAGACGCAATATATACAAGGATTTCAACAGTCTACCTGTTCCATTCATTGTTCTACTTGTCGAAAGTTACAAATAATTTCCTTTAAAGGATTAACAATGGGGCCCGCTGTTCACTTAAACTTGAAGATCAAAAAATTGGCGATTGTTACTGTTTAGATGCTTTGCATATAGGTTTCTTAGACTATATAGAAGCAACATATACAATGATTTCAACCGGCTACCTGTACCATTCATTGTTCTACTTGTCGCAAATTACAAATAATTTCCGTTAAAGTATTAACAATGGGGCTCGTAGTTCACTTAAACTTGAAGATCAAATAATTGGCGAATTGTACTGTTTGGACGATTTGCATATATGTTTCTTAGACTATATAGAAGCAATATATACAATGATTTCAACAGTCTACCTGTTCCATTCATTGTTCTACTTATCGAAATTTACAAATAATTTCCTTTAAAGGATTAACAATGGGGCTTGTAGTTCACTTAAACTTGAAGAACAAAAAATTGGCGAATGGTACTGTTTGGATGCTTTGCATATATGTTTCTTAGATTATATAGACGCAATATATACAAGGATTTCAACCGTCTACCTGTTCCATTCATTGTTCTACTTGTCGAAAGTTACAAATAATTACCAATAAAGGATTAACCATTGGGGCTCATTGTTCACTTAAACTTGAAGAACAAAAAATTGGCGAATTGTACTGTTTGGATGCTTTGCATATATGTTTCTTAGACTATATAGAAGCAATATATACAAAGATTTCAACCGGCTACCTGTTCCATTCATTGTTCTACTTGTCGCAAGTTACAAATAATTTCCGTTAAAGTACTAACAATGGGGCTCGTAGTTCACTTAAACTTGAAGATCAAATAATTGGCGAATTGTACTGTTTGGACGCTTTGCATATATGTTTCTTAGACTATATAGAAGCAATATATACAATGATTTCAACCGTCTACCTGTTCCATTCATTGTTCTACTTGTCGAATGTTACAAATAATTTCCGTTAAGGGATTAACAATGGGGATCGTAGTTTACTTAAACTTGAAGAACAAAAAATTGGCGAATTGTACTGTTTGGATGCTTTGCATACATGTTTCTTAGACTATATAGAAGCAATATATACAATGATTTCAACCGTCTACCTATTCCATTCATTGTTCTACTTGCCGAAATTTACAAATAATTTCCTTTAAAGGATTAACAATGGGGCTCGTAGTTCACTTAAACTTGAAGAGCAAAAAATTGTCGATTTGTACTGCTTGGATGCTTTGCATATATGTTTCTTAGACTATATAGAAGCAATATATACAATGATTTCAACCGTCTACCTGTTCCATTCATTGTTCTACTTGTCGAAAGTTACAAATAATTTCCGTTAAGGGATTAACAATGGGGATCGTAGTTTCCTTAAACTTGAAGAACAAAAAATTGGCGAATTGTACTGTTTGGATGCTTTGCATAGATGTTTCTTAGACTATTTAGAAGCAATATATAGAAAGATTTCACCCGTCTACCTGTACTATTCATTGTTCTCCTTGTCGAAATTTACAAATAATTTCCTTTAAAGGATTAACAATGGGGCCCGCTGTTCACTTAAACTTGAAGATCAAAAAATTGGCGATTGTTACTGTTTAGATGCTTTGCATATAGGTTTCTTAGACTATATAGAAGCAACATATACAAAGATTTCAAACGTCTACCTGTTCCATTCATTGTTCTACTTGTAGAAAGTTACAATTAATTTCCGTTAAAGTATTAACAATGGGGCTCGTAGTTCACTTAATCTTGAAGATCAAATAATTGGCGAATTGTACTGTTTGGATGCTTTGCATATATGTTTCTTAGACTATTTAGAAGCAATATATAGAAAGATTTCACCCGTCTACCTGTACTATTCATTGTTCTACTTGTAGAAAGTTACAAATAATTTCCATTTCATGATTATCAATGGGGCTCACTGTTCACTTAAACTTGAAGATCAAAAAATTGGCGAATTGTAAAGTTTGGATGCTTTGCATATATGTTTCTTAGATTATATAGAAGCAATATATACAAAGATTTCAACCGTCTACCTGTTCCATTCATTGTTCTACTTGGCGAAAGTTACAAATAATTTCCGTTAAGGGATTAACAATGGGGATCGTAGTTTACTTAAACTTGAAGAACAAGAAATTGGCGAATTGTACTGTTTGGATGCTTTGCATATATGTTTCTTAGACTATATAGAAGCAATATATACAATGATTTCAACCGTCTACCTGTTCCATTCATTGTTCTCCTTGTCGAAATTTACAAATAACTTCCTTTAAAGGAGTAACAATGGGGCTCGTTGTTCACTTAAACTTGAAGAACAAAAAATTGGCGAATTGTACTGTTTGGATGCTTTGCATATATGTTTCTTAGATTATATAGAAGCAATATATACAAAGATTTCAACCGTCTACCTGTTCCATTCATTGTTCTACTTGGCGAAAATTACAAATAATTTCCGATAAAGGATTAACCATTGGGGCTCATTGTTCACTTAAACTTGAAGAACAAAAAATTGGCGAATGGTACTGTTTGGATGCTTTGCATATATGTTTCGTAGACTATATAAAAGCAATATATACAATGATTTCAACCGTCTACATGATCCATTCATTGTTCTACTTGTCGAAATTTACAAATAATTTCCGATAAAGGATTAACAATGGAGCTCATTGTTCACTTAAACTTGTAGAACAAAAAATTGGCGAATTGTACTGTTTGGATGCTTTGCATATATGTTTCGTAGACTATATAGAAGCAATATATACAATGATTTGAACCGTCTACATGATCCATTCATTGTTCTACTTGTCGAAATTTACAAATAATTTCTTTTAAAGGATTAACAATGGGGCTCGTAGTTCACTTAAACATGAAGAACAAAAAATTGGCGAATGGTACTGTTTGGATGCTTTGCGTACATGTTTCTTAGACTATATGGAAGCAATATATACTAAGATGTCAACCGTCTACGTGTTCCAATCATTGTTCTACTTGTCGAAATTTACAAATAATTTCCTTTAACGGATTAACAATGGGGCTCGTTGTTCACTTAAACTTGAAGATCAAATAATTGGCGAATTGTACTGTTTGGACGCTTTGCATATATGTTTCTTAGATTATATAGACGCAATATATAAAAGGATTTCAACCGTCTACCTGTTCCATTCATTGTTCTACTTGTCGAAAGTTACAAATAATTACCGATAAAGGATTAACCATTGGGGCTCATTGTTCACTTAAACTTGAAGAACAAAAAATTGGCGAATTGTACTATTTGGATGTTTTGCATATATGTTTCTTAGACTATATAGAAGCAATATATACAAAGATTTCAACCGGCTACCTGTTCCATTCATTGTTCTACTTGTCGCAAGTTACAAATAATTTCCGTTAAAGTACTAACAATGGGGCTCGTGGTTCACTTAAACTTGAAGATCAAATAATTGGCGAATTGTACTGTTTGGATGCTTTGCATATATGTTTCTTAGACTATTTAGAAGCAACATATAGAAAGATTTCACCCGTCTACCTGTACTATTCATTGTTCTACTTGTAGAAAGTTACAAATAATTTCCATTTCATGATTATCAATGGGGCTTGCTGTTCACTTAAACTTGAAGAACAAAAAATTGGCGAATGGTACTGTTTGGATGCTTTGCGTATATGTTTCTTAGACTATATAGAAGCAATATATACAAAGATTTCAACCGTCTACGTGTTCCAATCATTGTCCTACTTGTAGAAAGTTACAATTAATTTCCGTTAAAGGATTAACAATGGGGCTCGTAGTTCACTTAAACTTGAGGAACAAAAAATTGGCGAATTGTACTGTTTGGATGCATTGCATATATGTTTCTTAGATTATATAGAAGCAATATATACAAAAATTTCAACCGTCTACCTGTTCCATTCATTGTTCTCCTTGTCGTAATTTACAAATAACTTCCTTTAAAGGATTGACAATGGGGCTCGTTGTTCACTTAAACTTGAGGAACAAAAAATTGGCGAATTGTACTGTTTGGATGCATTGCATATATGTTTCTTAGACTATATAGAAGCAATATATACAAAGATTTCAACCGTCTACGTGTTCCAATCATTGTCCTACTTGTAGAAAGTTACAATTAATTTCCGTTAAAGGATTAACAATGGGGCTCGTAGTTCACTTAAACTTGAGGAACAAAAAATTGGCGAATTGTACTGTTTGGATGCATTGCATATATGTTTCTTAGACTATATAGAAGCAATATATACAATGATTTCAACAGTCTACCTGTTCCATTCATTGTTCTACTTGTCGAAATTTACAAATAATTTCCTTTAAAGGATTAACAATGGGGCTTGTAGTTCACTTAAACTTGAAGAACAAAAAATTGGCGAATGGTACTGTTTTGATGCTTTGCATATATGTTTCTTAGACTATATAGAAGCAATATATACAAAGATTTCAACCGGCTACCTGTTCCATTCATTGTTCTACTTGTCGCAAGTTACAAATAATTTCCGTTAAAGTACTAACAATGGGGCTCGTACTTCACTTAAACTTGAAGATCAAATAATTGGCGAATTGTACTGTTTGGATGCTTTGCATATATGTTTCTTAGACTATATAGAAGCAATATATACAATGATTTCAACCGTCTACCTGTTCCAATCATTGTTCTACTTGCCGAAAGTTACAAATAATTTCCGTTTCATGATTATCAATTGGGCTCGTTGTTCAATTAAACTTGAAGAACAAAAAATTGGCGAATGGTACTGTTTGCATGCTTTGCATATATGTTTCTTAGATTATATAGAAGCAATATATACAAAGATTTCAACCGTCTACCTGTTCCATTCATTGTTCTACTTGTCGAAAATTACAAATAATTTCCGATAAAGGATTAACCATTTGGGCTCATTGTTCACTTAAACTTGAAGAACAAAAAATTGGCGAATGGTACTGTTTGGATGCTTTGCATATATGTTTCTTAGACTATATAGAAGCAATATATACAAAGATTTCAACCGGCTACCTGTTCCATTCATTGTTCTACTTGTCGCAAGTTACAAATAATTTCCGTTAAAGTACTAACAATGGGGCTCGTCGTTCACTTAAACTTGAAGATCAAATAATTGGCGAATTGTACTGTTTGGACGCTTTGCATATACGTTTCTTAGACTATATAGAAGCAATATATACATTGATTTCAACCGGCTACCTGTTCCATTCATTGTTCTACTTGTCGAAATTTACAAATAATTTCCTTTAAAGGATTAACAATGGGGATCGTAGTTTACTTAAACTTGAAGATCAAATAATTGGCGAATTGTACTGTTTGGACGATTTGCATATATGTTTCTTAGATTATACAGACGCAATATATACAAGGATTTCAACCGTCTACCTGTTCCATTCATTGTTCTACTTGTCGAAAGTTACAAATAATTACCAATAAAGGATTAACCATTGGGGCTCATTGTTCACTTAAACTTGAAGAACAAAAAATTGGCGAATTGTACTGTTTGGACGATTTGCATATATGTTTCTTAGATTATATAGACGCAATATATACAAGGATTTCAACAGTCTACCTGTTCCATTCATTGTTCTACTTGTCGAAAGTTACAAATAATTTCCTTTAAAGGATTAACAATGGGGCCCGCTGTTCACTTAAACTTGAAGATCAAAAAATTGGCGATTGTTACTGTTTAGATGCTTTGCATATAGGTTTCTTAGACTATATAGAAGCAACATATACAATGATTTCAACCGGCTACCTGTTCCATTCATTGTTCTACTTGTCGCAAATTACAAATAATTTCCGTTAAAGTATTAACAATGGGGCTCGTAGTTCACTTAAACTTGAAGATCAAATAATTGGCGAATTGTACTGTTTGGACGATTTGCATATATGTTTCTTAGACTATATAGAAGCAATAT
Source organism: Cerceris ruficornis (assembly GCA_963989415.1). Lineage (NCBI taxonomy): Eukaryota > Metazoa > Arthropoda > Insecta > Hymenoptera > Crabronidae > Cerceris > Cerceris ruficornis. The sequence goes on along the minus strand of CAXDIW010000111.1, from coordinate 241,429 downwards.
ATACAATGATTTCAACAGTCTACCTGTTCCATTCATTGTTCTACTTGTCGAAATTTACAAATAATTTCCTTTAAAGGATTAACAATGGGGCTTGTAGTTCACTTAAACTTGAAGAACAAAAAATTGGCGAATGGTACTGTTTGGATGCTTTGCATATATGTTTCTTAGATTATATAGACGCAATATATACAAGGATTTCAACCGTCTACCTGTTCCATTCATTGTTCTACTTGTCGAAAGTTACAAATAATTACCAATAAAGGATTAACCATTGGGGCTCATTGTTCACTTAAACTTGAAGAACAAAAAATTGGCGAATTGTACTGTTTGGATGCTTTGCATATATGTTTCTTAGACTATATAGAAGCAATATATACAAAGATTTCAACCGGCTACCTGTTCCATTCATTGTTCTACTTGTCGCAAGTTACAAATAATTTCCGTTAAAGTACTAACAATGGGGCTCGTAGTTCACTTAAACTTGAAGATCAAATAATTGGCGAATTGTACTGTTTGGACGCTTTGCATATATGTTTCTTAGACTATATAGAAGCAATATATACAATGATTTCAACCGTCTACCTGTTCCATTCATTGTTCTACTTGTCGAATGTTACAAATAATTTCCGTTAAGGGATTAACAATGGGGATCGTAGTTTACTTAAACTTGAAGAACAAAAAATTGGCGAATTGTACTGTTTGGATGCTTTGCATACATGTTTCTTAGACTATATAGAAGCAATATATACAATGATTTCAACCGTCTACCTATTCCATTCATTGTTCTACTTGCCGAAATTTACAAATAATTTCCTTTAAAGGATTAACAATGGGGCTCGTAGTTCACTTAAACTTGAAGAGCAAAAAATTGGCGAATTGTACTGTTTGGATGCTTTGCATATATGTTTCTTAGACTATTTAGAAGCAATATATAGAAAGATTTCACCCGTCTACCTGTACTATTCATTGTTCTACTTGTAGAAAGTTACAAATAATTTCCATTTCATGATTATCAATGGGGCTCACTGTTCACTTAAACTTGAAGATCAAAAAATTGGCGAATTGTAAAGTTTGGATGCTTTGCATATATGTTTCTTAGATTATATAGAAGCAATATATACAAAGATTTCAACCGTCTACCTGTTCCATTCATTGTTCTACTTGGCGAAAGTTACAAATAATTTCCGTTAAGGGATTAACAATGGGGATCGTAGTTTACTTAAACTTGAAGAACAAGAAATTGGCGAATTGTACTGTTTGGATGCTTTGCATATATGTTTCTTAGACTATATAGAAGCAATATATACAATGATTTCAACCGTCTACCTGTTCCATTCATTGTTCTCCTTGTCGAAATTTACAAATAACTTCCTTTAAAGGAGTAACAATGGGGCTCGTTGTTCACTTAAACTTGAAGAACAAAAAATTGGCGAATTGTACTGTTTGGATGCTTTGCATATATGTTTCTTAGATTATATAGAAGCAATATATACAAAGATTTCAACCGTCTACCTGTTCCATTCATTGTTCTACTTGGCGAAAATTACAAATAATTTCCGATAAAGGATTAACCATTGGGGCTCATTGTTCACTTAAACTTGAAGAACAAAAAATTGGCGAATGGTACTGTTTGGATGCTTTGCATATATGTTTCGTAGACTATATAAAAGCAATATATACAATGATTTCAACCGTCTACATGATCCATTCATTGTTCTACTTGTCGAAATTTACAAATAATTTCCGATAAAGGATTAACAATGGAGCTCATTGTTCACTTAAACTTGTAGAACAAAAAATTGGCGAATTGTACTGTTTGGATGCTTTGCATATATGTTTCGTAGACTATATAGAAGCAATATATACAATGATTTGAACCGTCTACATGATCCATTCATTGTTCTACTTGTCGAAATTTACAAATAATTTCTTTTAAAGGATTAACAATGGGGCTCGTAGTTCACTTAAACATGAAGAACAAAAAATTGGCGAATGGTACTGTTTGGATGCTTTGCGTACATGTTTCTTAGACTATATGGAAGCAATATATACTAAGATGTCAACCGTCTACGTGTTCCAATCATTGTTCTACTTGTCGAAATTTACAAATAATTTCCTTTAACGGATTAACAATGGGGCTCGTTGTTCACTTAAACTTGAAGATCAAATAATTGGCGAATTGTACTGTTTGGACGCTTTGCATATATGTTTCTTAGATTATATAGACGCAATATATAAAAGGATTTCAACCGTCTACCTGTTCCATTCATTGTTCTACTTGTCGAAAGTTACAAATAATTACCGATAAAGGATTAACCATTGGGGCTCATTGTTCACTTAAACTTGAAGAACAAAAAATTGGCGAATTGTACTATTTGGATGTTTTGCATATATGTTTCTTAGACTATATAGAAGCAATATATACAAAGATTTCAACCGGCTACCTGTTCCATTCATTGTTCTACTTGTCGCAAGTTACAAATAATTTCCGTTAAAGTACTAACAATGGGGCTCGTGGTTCACTTAAACTTGAAGATCAAATAATTGGCGAATTGTACTGTTTGGATGCTTTGCATATATGTTTCTTAGACTATTTAGAAGCAACATATAGAAAGATTTCACCCGTCTACCTGTACTATTCATTGTTCTACTTGTAGAAAGTTACAAATAATTTCCATTTCATGATTATCAATGGGGCTTGCTGTTCACTTAAACTTGAAGAACAAAAAATTGGCGAATGGTACTGTTTGGATGCTTTGCGTATATGTTTCTTAGACTATATAGAAGCAATATATACAAAGATTTCAACCGTCTACGTGTTCCAATCATTGTCCTACTTGTAGAAAGTTACAATTAATTTCCGTTAAAGGATTAACAATGGGGCTCGTAGTTCACTTAAACTTGAGGAACAAAAAATTGGCGAATTGTACTGTTTGGATGCATTGCATATATGTTTCTTAGATTATATAGAAGCAATATATACAAAAATTTCAACCGTCTACCTGTTCCATTCATTGTTCTCCTTGTCGTAATTTACAAATAACTTCCTTTAAAGGATTGACAATGGGGCTCGTTGTTCACTTAAACTTGAAGAACAAAAAATTGGCGAATTGTACTGTTTGGATGCTTTGCATATATGTTTCTTAGACTATTTAGAAGCAATATATAGAAAGATTTCACCCGTCTACCTGTACTATTCATTGTTCTACTTGTAGAAAGTTACAAATAATTTCCATTTCATGATTATCAATGGGGCTTGCTGTTCACTTAAACTTGAAGAACAAAAAATTGGCGAATGGTACTGTTTGGATGCTTTGCATATATGTTTCGTAGACTATATAGAAGCAATAAATACAAAGATTTCAACCGTCTACCTGTTCCATTCATTGTTCTACTTGTCGAAATTTACAAATAATTTCCATTAAAGGATTAACAATGGGGCTCGTAGTTCACTTAATCTTGAAGAACAAAAAATTGGCGAATGGTACTGTTTGGATGCTTTGCATATATGTTTCTTAGATTATATAGAAGCAATATATACAAAGATTTCAACCGTCTACCTGTTCCATTCATTGTTCTACTTGGCGAAAATTACAAATAATTTCCGATAAAGGATTAACCATTGGGGCTCATTGTTCACTTAAACTTGAAGAACAAAAAATTGGCGAATGGTACTGTTTGGATGCTTTGCATATATGTTTCGTAGACTATATAAAAGCAATATATACAATGATTTCAACCGTCTACATGATCCATTCATTGTTCTACTTGTCGAAATTTACAAATAATTTCCGATAAAGGATTAACAATGGAGCTCATTGTTCACTTAAACTTGTAGAACAAAAAATTGGCGAATTGTACTGTTTGGATGCTTTGCATATATGTTTCTTAGACTATATAGAAGCAATATATACAAAGATTTCAACCGTCTACCTGTTCCATTCATTGTTCTCCTTGTCGAAATTTACAAATAACTTCCTTTAAAGGAGTAACAATGGGGCTCGTTGTTCACTTAAACTTGAAGAACAAAAAATTGGCGAATTGTACTGTTTGGATGCTTTGCGTATATGTTTCTTAGATTATATAGAAGCAATATATACAAAGATTTCAACCGTCTACCTGTTCCATTCATTGTTCTACTTGGCGAAAATTACAAATAATTTCCGATAAAGGATTAACCATTGGGGCTCATTGTTCACTTAAACTTGAAGAACAAAAAATTGGCGAATGGTACTGTTTGGATGCTTTGCATATATGTTTCGTAGACTATATAAAAGCAATATATACAATGATTTCAACCGTCTACATGATCCATTCATTGTTCTACTTGTCGAAATTTACAAATAATTTCCGATAAAGGATTAACAATGGAGCTCATTGCTCACTTAAACTTGTAGAACAAAAAATTGGCGAATTGTACTGTTTGGATGCTTTGCATATATGTTTCGTAGACTATATAGAAGCAATATATACAATGATTTGAACCGTCTACATGATCCATTCATTGTTCTACTTGTCGAAATTTACAAATAATTTCTTTTAAAGGATTAACAATGGGGCTCGTAGTTCACTTAAACATGAAGAACAAAAAATTGGCGAATGGTACTGTTTGGATGCTTTGCGTACATGTTTCTTAGACTATATGGAAGCAATATATACTAAGATGTCAACCGTCTACGTGTTCCAATCATTGTTCTACTTGTCGAAATTTACAAATAATTTCCTTTAACGGATTAACAATGGGGCTCGTTGTTCACTTAAACTTGAAGATCAAATAATTGGCGAATTGTACTGTTTGGACGCTTTGCATATATGTTTCTTAGATTATATAGACGCAATATATAAAAGGATTTCAACCGTCTACCTGTTCCATTCATTGTTCTACTTGTCGAAAGTTACAAATAATTACCGATAAAGGATTAACCATTGGGGCTCATTGTTCACTTAAACTTGAAGAACAAAAAATTGGCGAATTGTACTATTTGGATGTTTTGCATATATGTTTCTTAGACTATATAGAAGCAATATATACAAAGATTTCAACCGGCTACCTGTTCCATTCATTGTTCTACTTGTCGCAAGTTACAAATAATTTCCGTTAAAGTACTAACAATGGGGCTCGTGGTTCACTTAAACTTGAAGATCAAATAATTGGCGAATTGTACTGTTTGGATGCTTTGCATAGATGTTTCTTAGACTATTTAGAAGCAATATATAGAAAGATTTCACCCGTCTACCTGTACTATTCATTGTTCTCCTTGTCGAAATTTACAAATAATTTCCTTTAAAGGATTAACAATGGGGCCCGCTGTTCACTTAAACTTGAAGATCAAAAAATTGGCGATTGTTACTGTTTAGATGCTTTGCATATAGGTTTCTTAGACTATATAGAAGCAACATATACAAAGATTTCAAACGTCTACCTGTTCCATTCATTGTTCTACTTGTAGAAAGTTACAATTAATTTCCGTTAAAGTATTAACAATGGGGCTCGTAGTTCACTTAATCTTGAAGATCAAATAATTGGCGAATTGTACTGTTTGGATGCTTTGCATATATGTTTCTTAGACTATTTAGAAGCAATATATAGAAAGATTTCACCCGTCTACCTGTACTATTCATTGTTCTACTTGTAGAAAGTTACAAATAATTTCCATTTCATGATTATCAATGGGGCTCACTGTTCACTTAAACTTGAAGATCAAAAAATTGGCGAATTGTAAAGTTTGGATGCTTTGCATATATGTTTCTTAGATTATATAGAAGCAATATATACAAAGATTTCAACCGTCTACCTGTTCCATTCATTGTTCTACTTGGCGAAAGTTACAAATAATTTCCGTTAAGGGATTAACAATGGGGATCGTAGTTTACTTAAACTTGAAGAACAAGAAATTGGCGAATTGTACTGTTTGGATGCTTTGCATATATGTTTCTTAGACTATATAGAAGCAATATATACAATGATTTCAACCGTCTACCTATTCCATTCATTGTTCTACTTGCCGAAATTTACAAATAATTTCCTTTAAAGGATTAACAATTGGGCTCGTAGTTCACTTAAACTTGAAGGGCAAAAAATTGGCGAATTGTACTGTTTGGACGCTATGCATATATGTTTCTTAGACTATATAGAAGCAATATATACAAAGATTTCAACCGTCTACCTGTTCCATTCATTGTTCTCCTTGTCGAAATTTACAAATAACTTCCTTTAAAGGAGTAACAATGGGGCTCGTTGTTCACTTAAACTTGAAGAACAAAAAATTGGCGAATTGTACTGTTTGGATGCTTTGCATATATGTTTCTTAGATTATATAGAAGCAATATATACAAAGATTTCAACCGTCTACCTGTTCCATTCATTGTTCTACTTGGCGAAAATTACAAATAATTTCCGATAAAGGATTAACCATTGGGGCTCATTGTTCACTTAAACTTGAAGAACAAAAAATTGGCGAATGGTACTGTTTGGATGCTTTGCATATATGTTTCGTAGACTATATAAAAGCAATATATACAATGATTTCAACCGTCTACATGATCCATTCATTGTTCTACTTGTCGAAATTTACAAATAATTTCCGATAAAGGATTAACAATGGAGCTCATTGTTCACTTAAACTTGTAGAACAAAAAATTGGCGAATTGTACTGTTTGGATGCTTTGCATATATGTTTCGTAGACTATATAGAAGCAATATATACAATGATTTGAACCGTCTACATGATCCATTCATTGTTCTACTTGTCGAAATTTACAAATAATTTCTTTTAAAGGATTAACAATGGGGCTCGTAGTTCACTTAAACATGAAGAACAAAAAATTGGCGAATGGTACTGTTTGGATGCTTTGCGTACATGTTTCTTAGACTATATGGAAGCAATATATACTAAGATGTCAACCGTCTACGTGTTCCAATCATTGTTCTACTTGTCGAAATTTACAAATAATTTCCTTTAACGGATTAACAATGGGGCTCGTTGTTCACTTAAACTTGAAGATCAAATAATTGGCGAATTGTACTGTTTGGACGCTTTGCATATATGTTTCTTAGATTATATAGACGCAATATATAAAAGGATTTCAACCGTCTACCTGTTCCATTCATTGTTCTACTTGTCGAAAGTTACAAATAATTACCGATAAAGGATTAACCATTGGGGCTCATTGTTCACTTAAACTTGAAGAACAAAAAATTGGCGAATTGTACTATTTGGATGTTTTGCATATATGTTTCTTAGACTATATAGAAGCAATATATACAAAGATTTCAACCGGCTACCTGTTCCATTCATTGTTCTACTTGTCGCAAGTTACAAATAATTTCCGTTAAAGTACTAACAATGGGGCTCGTGGTTCACTTAAACTTGAAGATCAAATAATTGGCGAATTGTACTGTTTGGATGCTTTGCATATATGTTTCTTAGACTATTTAGAAGCAACATATAGAAAGATTTCACCCGTCTACCTGTACTATTCATTGTTCTACTTGTAGAAAGTTACAAATAATTTCCATTTCATGATTATCAATGGGGCTTGCTGTTCACTTAAACTTGAAGAACAAAAAATTGGCGAATGGTACTGTTTGGATGCTTTGCATATATGTTTCGTAGACTATATAGAAGCAATATATACAAAGATTTCAACCGTCTACCTGTTCCATTCATTGTTCTACTTGTCGAAAATTACAAGTAATTTCCGATAAAGGATTAACCATTGGGGCTCATTGTTCACTTAAACTTGAAGAACAAAAAATTGGCGAATGGTACTGTTTGGATGCTTTGCGTATATGTTTCTTAGACTATATAGAAGCAATATATACAAAGATTTCAACCGTCTACGTGTTCCAATCATTGTCCTACTTGTAGAAAGTTACAATTAATTTCCGTTAAAGGATTAACAATGGGGCTCGTAGTTCACTTAAACTTGAGGAACAAAAAATTGGCGAATTGTACTGTTTGGATGCATTGCATATATGTTTCTTAGATTATATAGAAGCAATATATACAAAGATTTCAACCGTCTACCTGTTCCATTCATTGTTCTCCTTGTCGTAATTTACAAATAACTTCCTTTAAAGGATTGACAATGGGGCTCGTTGTTCACTTAAACTTGAAGAACAAAAAATTGGCGAATTGTACTGTTTGGATGCTTTGCGTACATGTTTCATAGACTATATGGAAGCAATATATTCAAAGATTTCAACAGTCTACGTGTTCCAATCATTGTTCTACTTGTCGAAATTTACAAATAATTTCCTTTAAAGGATTAACAATGGGGCTCGTTGTTCACTTAAACTTGAAGAACAATAAATTGGCAAATTGTACTGATTTGATGCTTTGCATATATGTTTCTTAGACTATATAGAAGCAATATATACAATGATTTCAACCGACTACCTGTTCCATTCATTGTTCTTCTTGTAGAAAGTTAGAAATAATTTCCATTTCATGATTATCAATGGGGTTCGTTGTTCACTTAAACTTGAAGAACAAAAAATTGGCGAATGTTACTGTTTAGATGCTTTGCATATATGTTTCTTAGACTATATAGAAGCAATATATACAAAGATCTCAACCGTCTACCCGTACCATTCATTGTTCTACTTGTCGAAAGATACAAATAATTTCCGATAAAGGATTAACCATTGGGGCTCATTGTTCACTTAAACTTGAAGAACAAAAAATTGGCGAATTGTACTGTTTCGATGCTTTGCATATATGTTACTTCGACTATATAGAAGCAATATATACAAAGATTTCAGCTGTCTACGTGTTCCATTCAATGTTCTACTTGTCGAAAATTGCAAATAATTTCCGATAAAGGATTAACGATTTGGGCTCATTGTTCACTTAAACTTGAAGAACAAAAAATTGGCGAATGGTACTGTTTGGATGCTTTGCGTACATGTTTCTTAGACTATATGGAAGCAATATATACAAAGATTTCAGCCGTCTACGTGTTCCATTCATTGTTCTACTTGTCGAAAATTGCAAATAATTTCCGATAAAGGATTAACGATTGGGGCTCATTGTTCACTTAAACTTGAAGAACAAAAAATTGGCGAATGGTACTGTTTGGATGCTTTGCGTACATGTTTCTTAGACTATATGGAAGCAATATATACAAAGATTTCAACCGTCTACGTGTTCCAATCATTGTTCTACTTGTCGAAAATTACAAATAATTTCCTTTAAAGGATTAACAATGTGGCTCGTTGTTCACTTAAACTTGAAGAACAATAAATTGGCAAATTGTACTGATTTGATGCTTTGCATATATGTTTCTTAGACTATATAGAAGCAATATATACAATGATTTCAACCGTCTACCTGTTCCATTCATTGTTCTACTTGTCGAAATATACAAATAATTTCCTTTAAAGGATTAACAATGGGGCTCGTAGTTCACTTAAACTTGAAGAACAAAAATTTGGCGAATGGTACTGTTTGTATGCTTTGCGTACATGTTTCTTAGACTATATGGAAGCAATATATACAAAGAATTCAACCGTCTAAGTGTTTCAATCATTGTTCTACTTGTCGAAATTTACAAATAATTTCCTTTAAAGGATTAACAATGGGGCTCGTAGTTCACTTAAACTTGAAGAACAAAAAATTGGCGAATTGTACTGTTTGGATGCTTTGCATATATGTTTCTTAGACTATATAGAAGCAATATATACAAAGATTTCAACCGTCTACCTGTCCCATTCATTGTTCTACTTGTCGAAAGTTACAAATAATTTCCTTTAAAGGATTAACAATGGGGCTCATTGTTCACTTAATCTTGAAGAACAAAAAATTGGCGAATTGTACTGTTTGGATGCTTTGCATAGATGTTTCTTAGACTATTTAGAAGCAATATATAGAAAGATTTCACCCGTCTACCTGTACTATTCATTGTTCTACTTGTCGAAATTTACAAATAATTTCCTTTAAAGGATTAACAATGGGGCTCGCAGTTCACTTAAACTTGAAGATCAAAAAATTGGCGATTGTTACTGTTTAGATGCTTTGCATATAGGTTTCTTAGACTATATAGAAGCAATATATACAAAGATTTCAACCGGCTACCAGTTCCATTCATTGTTCTATTTGTCGAAATTTACAAATAATTTCCATTTCATGATTATCAATGGGGCTCGCTGTTCACTTAAACTTGAAGAACAAAAAATTGGCGAATTGTACTGTTTGGATGCTTTGCATATATGTTTCTTAGACTATATAGAAGCAATATATACAAAGATTTCAACCGTCTACCTGTTCCATTCATTGTTCTACTTGTCGAAAGTTACAATTAATTTCCGTTAAAGGATTAACAATGGGGCTCGTAGTTCACTTAAACTTGAAGTACAAAAAATTGGCGAATGGTACTGTTTGGATGCTTTGCATATATGTTTCTTAGACTATATAGAAGCAATATATACATTGATTTCAACCGGCTACCTGTTCCATTCATTGTTCTACTTGTCGAAATTTACAAATAATTTCCGATAAAGGATTAACCATTGGGGCTCATTGTTCACTTAAACTTGAAGAACAAAAAATTGGCGAATTGTACTGTTTGGATGCTTTGCATATATGTTTCTTAGACTATATAGAAGCAATATATACAAAGATTTCAACCGTCTACCTTTTCCATTCATTGTTCTACTTGTCGAAAGTTACAAATAATTTCTGATAAAGGATTAACAATGGGGCTCATTGTTCACTTAAACTTGAAGAACAAAAAATTGGCGAATGGTACTGTTTGGATGCTTTGCATATATGTTTCTTAGACTATATAGCATCAATATATACAAAGATTTCAACCGTCTACCTTTTCCATTCATTGTTCTACTTGTCGAAAGTTACAAATAATTTCCGATAACGGATTAACCATTGGGACTCATTGTTCACTTAAACTTGAAGAACAAAAAATTGGCGAATTGTACTGTTTGGATGCTTTGCATATATGTTTCTTATACTATATAGAAGCAATATATACAAAGATTTCAACCGTCTACCTGTTCCATTCACTGTTCTACTTGTCGAAAGTTACAAATAATTTCCGTTAAGGGATTAACAATGGGGATCGTAGTTCACTTAAACTTGAAGAACAAAAAATTGGCGAATTGTACTGTTTGGATGCTTTGCATTTATGTTTCTTAGACTATATAGAAGCAATATATACAAAGATTTCAACCGTCTACCTGTTCCATTCATTGTTCTACTTGTCGAAAGTTACAAATAATTTCCTTTAAAGGATTAACAATGGGGCTCGCTGTTCACTTAATCTTGAAGAACAAATAATTGGCGAATTGTACTGTTTGGACGCTTTGCATATATGTTTCTTAGATATATTTAGAAGCAATATATACAATGATTTCAACAGTCTACCTGTTCCATTCATTGTTCTACTTGTCGAAATTTATAAATAATTTCCGTTAAAGGATTAACAATGGGGCTCGCTGTTCACTTAAACTTGAAGAACAAAAAATTGGCGAATTGTACTGTTTGGATGCTTTGCATATATGTTTCTTAGACTATATAGAAGCAATATATACAAAGATTTCAACCGTCTACCTTTTCCATTCATTGTTCTACTTGTCGAAAGTTACAAATAATTTCTGATAAAGGATTAACAATGGGGCTCATTGTTCACTTAAACTTGAAGAACAAAAAATTGGCGAATGGTACTGTTTGGATGCTTTGCATACATGTTTCTTAGACTATATAGCATCAATATATACAAAGATTTCAACCGTCTACCTTTTCCATTCATTGTTCTACTTGTCGAAAGTTACAAATAATTTCCGATAACGGATTAACCATTGGGACTCATTGTTCACTTAAACTTGAAGAACAAAAAAATGGCGAATTGTACTGTTTGGATGCTTTGCATATATGTTTCTTAGACTATATAGAAGCAATATATAGAAAGATTTCACCCGTCTACCTGTACTATTCATTGTTCTACTTGTAGAAAGTTACAAATAATTTCCATTTCATGATTATCAATGGGGCTCGCTGTTCACTTAAACTTGAAGAACAAAAAATTGGCGAATTGTACTGTTTGGATGCTTTGCATATATGTTTCGTAGATTATATAGAAGCAATATATACAATGATTTCAACCGTCTACCTGATCCATTCATTGTTCTACTTGTCGAAAGTTACAAATAATTACCGATAAAGGATTAACCATTGGGGCTCATTGTTCACTTAAACTTGAAAAACAAAAAATTGGCGAATTGTACTGTTTGGATGCTTTGCATATATGTTTCTTTGACTATTTAGAAGCAATATATAGAAAGATTTCACCCGTCTACCTGTACTATTCATTGTTCTACTTGTAGAAAGTTACAAATAATTTCCATTTCATGATTATCAATGGGGCTCGCTGTTCACTTAAACTTGAAGATCAAAAAATGGGCGATTGTTACTGTTTAGATGCTTTGCATATATGTTTCTTAGATTATATAGAAGCAATATATACAAAGATTTCAACCGTCTACCTGTTCCATTCATTGTTCTACTTATCGAAAATTACAAATAATTTCCGATAAAGGATTAACCATTGGGGCTCATTGTTCACTTAAACTTGAAGAACAAAAAATTGGCGAATGGTACTGTCTGGATGCTTTGCGTACATGTTTCATAGACTATATGGAACCAATATATACAATGATTTCAACCGTCTACCTATTCCATTCATTGTTCTACTTGTCGAAATTTCCAAATAATTTCCTTTAAAGGATTATCAATGGGGCTCGTTGTTCACTTAAACTTGAAGAAAAAAAATTGGCGAATGGTACTGTTTGGATGCTTTGCATATATGTTTCTTAGATTATATAGAAGCAATATATACAAAGATTTCAACCGTCTACCTATTCCATTCATTGTTCTACTTGTCGAAAATTACAAATAATTTCCTTTAAAGGATTAACAATGGGGCTCGCTGTTCACTTAATCTTGAAGAACAAATAATTGGCGAATTGTACTGTTTGGACGCTTTGCATATATGTTTCTTAGATATATTTAGAAGCAATATATACAATGATTTCAACAGTCTACCTGTTCCATTCATTGTTCTACTTGTCGAAATTTATAAATAATTTCCGTTAAAGGATTAACAATGGGGCTCGTAGTTCACTTAAACTTGAAGAACAAAAAATTAGCGAATGGTACAGTTTGGATGCTTTGCATATATGTTTCTTAGACTATATAGAAGCAATATATAGAAAGATTTCACCCGTCTACCTGTACTATTCATTGTTCTACTTGTCGAAAGTTACAAATAATTTCCATTTCATGATTATCAATGGGGCTCGCTGTTCACTTAAACTTGAAGAACAAAAAATTGGCGAATTGTACTGTTTGGATGCTTTGCACATATGTTTCGTAGATTATATAGAAGCAATATATACAATGATTTCAACCGTCTACCTGATCCATTCATTGTTCTACTTGTCGAAAGTTACAAATAATTACCGATAAAGGATTAACCATTGGGGCTCATTGTTCAGTTAAACTTGAAGAACAAAAAATTGGCGAATTGTACTGTTTGGATGCTTTGCATTTATGTTTCTTAGACTATATAGAAGCAATATATACAAAGATTTCAACCGTCTACCTGTTCCATTCATTGTTCTACTTGTCGAAAGTTACAAATAATTTCCTTTAAAGGATTAACAATGGGGCTCGCTGTTCACTTAATCTTGAAGAACAAATAATTGGCGAATTGTACTGTTTGGACGCTTTGCATATATGTTTCTTAGATATATTTAGAAGCAATATATACAATGATTTCAACAGTCTACCTGTTCCATTCATTGTTCTACTTGTCGAAATTTATAAATAATTTCCGTTAAAGGATTAACAATGGGGCTCGCTGTTCACTTAAACTTGAAGAACAAAAAATTGGCGAATTGTACTGTTTGGATGCTTTGCATATATGTTTCGTAGATTATATAGAAGCAATATATACAATGATTTCAACCGTCTACCTGATCCATTCATTGTTCTACTTGTCGAAAGTTACAAATAATTACCGATAAAGGATTAACCATTGGGGCTCATTGTTCAGTTAAACTTGAAGAACAAAAAATTGGCGAATTGTACTGTTTGGATGCTTTGCATTTATGTTTCTTAGACTATATAGAAGCAATATATACAAAGATTTCAACCGTCTACCTGTTCCATTCATTGTTCTACTTGTCGAAAGTTACAAATAATTTCCTTTAAAGGATTAACAATGGGGCTCATTGTTCACTTAATCCTGAAGAACAAAAAATTGGCGAATTGTACTGTTTGGATGCTTTGCATATATGTTTCTTAGACTATATAGAAGCAATATATACAATGATTTCAACCGTCTATCTGTTCCATTCATTGTTCTACTTGTCGAATGTTACAAATAATTTCCTTTAAAGGATTAACAATGGGGCTCATTGTTCACTTAATCTTGAAGAACAAAAAATTGGCGAATTGTACTGTTTGGATGCTTTGCATATATGTTTCTTAGACTATATAGAAGCAATATATACAATGATTTCAACCGTCTACCTGTCCCATTCATTGTTCTACTTGTCGAAAGTTACAAATAATTTCCGTTAAGGGATTAACAATGGGGATCGTAGTTTCCTTAAACTTGATGAACAAAAAATTGGCGAATTGTACTGTTTGGATGCTTTGCATAGATGTTTCTTAGACTATTTAGAAGCAATATATAGAAAGATTTCACCCGTCTACCTGTACTATTCATTGTTCTACTTGTCGAAATTTACAAATAATTTCCTTTAAAGGATTAACAATGGGGCTCGCAGTTCACTTAAACTTGAAGATCAAAAAATTGGCGATTGTTACTGTTTAGATGCTTTGCATATAGGTTTCTTAGACTATATAGAAGCAATATATACAAAGATTTCAACCGGCTACCAGTTCCATTCATTGTTCTATTTGTCGAAATTTACAAATAATTTCCATTTCATGATTATCAATGGGGCTCGCTGTTCACTTAAACTTGAAGAACAAAAAATTGGCGAATTGTACTGTTTGGATGCTTTGCATATATGTTTCTTAGACTATATAGAAGCAATATATACAAAGATTTCAACCGTCTACCTGTTCCATTCATTGTTCTACTTGTCGAAAGTTACAATTAATTTCCGTTAAAGGATTAACAATGGGGCTCGTAGTTCACTTAAACTTGAAGTACAAAAAATTGGCGAATGGTACTGTTTGGATGCTTTGCATATATGTTTCTTAGACTATATAGAAGCAATATATACATTGATTTCAACCGGCTACCTGTTCCATTCATTGTTCTACTTGTCGAAATTTACAAATAATTTCCGATAAAGGATTAACCATTGGGGCTCATTGTTCACTTAAACTTGAAGAACAAAAAATTGGCGAATTGTACTGTTTGGATGCTTTGCATATATGTTTCTTAGACTATATAGAAGCAATATATACAAAGATTTCAACCGTCTACCTTTTCCATTCATTGTTCTACTTGTCGAAAGTTACAAATAATTTCTGATAAAGGATTAACAATGGGGCTCATTGTTCACTTAAACTTGAAGAACAAAAAATTGGCGAATGGTACTGTTTGGATGCTTTGCATACATGTTTCTTAGACTATATAGCATCAATATATACAAAGATTTCAACCGTCTACCTTTTCCATTCATTGTCCTACTTGTCGAAAGTTACAAATAATTTCCGATAACGGATTAACCATTGGGACTCATTGTTCACTTAAACTTGAAGAACAAAAAATTGGCGAATTGTACTGTTTGGATGCTTTGCATATATGTTTCGTAGATTATATAGAAGCAATATATACAATGATTTCAACCGTCTACCTGATCCATTCATTGTTCTACTTGTCGAAAGTTACAAATAATTACCGATAAAGGATTAACCATTGGGGCTCATTGTTCAGTTAAACTTGAAGAACAAAAAATTGGCGAATTGTACTGTTTGGATGCTTTGCATTTATGTTTCTTAGACTATATAGAAGCAATATATACAAAGATTTCAACCGTCTACCTGTTCCATTCATTGTTCTACTTGTCGAAAGTTACAAATAATTTCCTTTAAAGGATTAACAATGGGGCTCATTGTTCACTTAATCTTGAAGAACAAAAAATTGGCGAATTGTACTGTTTGGATGCTTTGCATATATGTTTCTTAGACTATATAGAAGCAATATATACAATGATTTCAACCGTCTATCTGTTCCATTCATTGTTCTACTTGTCGAATGTTACAAATAATTTCCTTTAAAGGATTAACAATGGGGCTCATTGTTCACTTAATCTTGAAGAACAAAAAATTGGCGAATTGTACTGTTTGGATGCTTTGCATATATGTTTCTTAGACTATATAGAAGCAATATATACAATGATTTCAACCGTCTACCTGTCCCATTCATTGTTCTACTTGTCGAAAGTTACAAATAATTTCCGTTAAGGGATTAACAATGGGGATCGTAGTTTCCTTAAACTTGATGAACAAAAAATTGGCGAATTGTACTGTTTGGATGCTTTGCATAGATGTTTCTTAGACTATTTAGAAGCAATATATAGAAAGATTTCACCCGTCTACCTGTACTATTCATTGTTCTACTTGTCGAAATTTACAAATAATTTCCTTTAAAGGATTAACAATGGGGCTCGCAGTTCACTTAAACTTGAAGATCAAAAAATTGGCGATTGTTACTGTTTAGATGCTTTGCATATAGGTTTCTTAGACTATATAGAAGCAATATATACATTGATTTCAACCGGCTACCTGTTCCATTCATTGTTCTACTTGTCGAAATTTACAAATAATTTCCGATAAAGGATTAACCATTGGGGCTCATTGTTCACTTAAACTTGAAGAACAAAAAATTGGCGAATTGTACTGTTTGGATGCTTTGCATATATGTTTCTTAGACTATATAGAAGCAATATATACAAAGATTTCAACCGTCTACCTTTTCCATTCATTGTTCTACTTGTCGAAAGTTACAAATAATTTCTGATAAAGGATTAACAATGGGGCTCATTGTTCACTTAAACTTGAAGAACAAAAAATTGGCGAATGGTACTGTTTGGATGCTTTGCATACATGTTTCTTAGACTATATAGCATCAATATATACAAAGATTTCAACCGTCTACCTTTTCCATTCATTGTTCTACTTGTCGAAAGTTACAAATAATTTCCGATAACGGATTAACCATTGGGACTCATTGTTCACTTAAACTTGAAGAACAAAAAATTGGCGAATTGTACTGTTTGGATGCTTTGCATATATGTTTCTTATACTATATAGAAGCAATATATACAAAGATTTCAACCGTCTACCTGTTCCATTCACTGTTCTACTTGTCGAAAGTTACAAATAATTTCCGTTAAGGGATTAACAATGGGGATCGTAGTTCACTTAAACTTGAAGAACAAAAAATTGGCGAATTGTACTGTTTGGATGCTTTGCGTACATGTTTCTTAGACTATATGGAAGCAATATATACAAAGATTTCAACCGTCTACCTGTTCCATTCATTGTTCTACTTGTGGAAAGTTACAAATAATTTCCTTTAAAGGATTAACAATGGGGCTCGTTGTTCACTTAAACTTGAAGAACAATAAATTGGCGAATTGTACTGTTTGGATGCTTTGCATATATGTTTCGTAGACTATATAGAAGCAATATATACAATTTTTTCAACCGTCTACATGATCCATTCATTGTTCTACTTGTCGAAAGTTACAATTAATTTCCGTTAAAGGATTAACAATGGGGCTCGTAGTTCACTTAAACTTGAAGTACAAAAAATTGGCGAATGGTACTGTTTGGATGCTTTGCATATATGTTTCTTAGACTATATAGAAGCAATATATACATTGATTTCAACCGGTTACCTGTTCCATTCATTGTTCTACTTGTCGAAATTTACAAATAATTTCCGATAAAGGATTAACCATTGGGGCTCATTGTTCACTTAAACTTGAAGAACAAAAAATTGGCGAATTGTACTGTTTGGATGCTTTGCATATATGTTTCTTAGACTATATAGAAGCAATATATACAAAGATTTCAACCGTCTACCTTTTCCATTCATTGTTCTACTTGTCGAAAGTTACAAATAATTTCTGATAAAGGATTAACAATGGGGCTCATTGTTCACTTAAACTTGAAGAACAAAAAATTGGCGAATGGTACTGTTTGGATGCTTTGCATATATGTTTCTTAGACTATATAGCATCAATATATACAAAGATTTCAACCGTCTACCTTTTCCATTCATTGTTCTACTTGTCGAAAGTTACAAATAATTTCCGATAACGGATTAACCATTGGGACTCATTGTTCACTTAAACATGAAGAACAAAAAATTGGCGAATTGTACTGTTTGGATGCTTTGCATATATGTTTCTTATACTATATAGAAGCAATATATACAAAGATTTCAACCGTCTACCTGTTCCATTCACTGTTCTACTTGTCGAAAGTTACAAATAATTTCCGTTAAGGGATTAACAATGGGGATCGTAGTTCACTTAAACTTGAAGAACAAAAAATTGGCGAATTGTACTGTTTGGATGCTTTGCGTACATGTTTCTTAGACTATATGGAAGCAATATATACAAAGATTTCAACCGTCTACGTGTTCCAGTCATTGTTCTACTTGTAGAAAGTTACAAATAATTTCCTTTAAAGGATTAACAATGGGGCTCGTTGTTCACTTAAACTTGAAGAACAAAAAATTAGCGAATGGTACAGTTTGGATGCTTTGCAATATGTTTCTTAGACTATATGGAAGCAATATATTCAAAGATTTCAACCGTCTACGTGTTCCAATCATTGTTCTACTTGTCGAAGTTTACAAATAATTTCCTTTAAAGGATTAACAATGCGGCTCGTAGTTCACTTAAACTTGAAGAAAAAAAATTGGCGAAATGTACTGTTTGGATGCTTTGCGTATATGTTTCTGAGACTATATAGAAGCAATATATAGAAAGATTTCACCCGTCTACCTTTACTATTCATTGTTCTACTTGTAGAAAGTTACAAATAATTTCCATTTCATGATTATCAATGGGGCTCGTTGTTCACTTCAACTTGAAGAACAACAAATTGGCGAATGGTACTGTTTGGATGCTTTGCATATATGTTTCTTAGACTATATAGAAGCAATATATACAATGATTACAACCGTCTACCTGTTCCATTCATTGTTCTACTTGTCGAAATTTAAAAATAATTTCCATTAAAGGATTAACAATGCGGCTCGTAGTTCACTTAAACTTGAAGAAAAAAAATTGGTGAATTGTACTGTTTGGATGCTTTGCGTATATGTTTCTTAGACTATATAGAAGCAATATATAGAAAGATTTCACCCGTCTACCTTTACTATTCATTGTTCTACTTGTAGAAAGTTACAAATAATTTCCGTTAAAGGATTAACAATGGGGCTCGTAGTTCACTTAATCTTGAAGAACAAAAAATTGGCGAATTGTACTGTTTGGATGCTTTGTATATATGTTTCGTAGGTTATATAGAAGCAATATATACAAAGATTTCAACCGTCTACCTGTTCCATTCACTGTTCTACTTGTCGAAAGTTACAAATAATTTCCGGTAAGGGATTAACAATGGGGATCGTAGTTTACTTAAACTTGAAGAACAAGAAATTGGCGAATTGTACTGTTTGGATGCTTTGCATAAATGTTTCTTAGACTATATAGAAGCAATATATACAATGATTTCAACAGTCTACCTGTTCCATTCATTGTTCTACTTGTCGAAAGTTACAAATAATTTCCTTTAAAGGATTAACAATGGGGCTCATTGTTCACTTAAACTTGAAGAACAAAAAATTGGCGAATTGTACTGTTTGGATGCTTTGCATATATGTTTCTTATACTATATAGAAGCAATATATACAATGATTTCAACAGTCTACCTGTTCCATTCATTGTTCTACTTGTCGAAATTTACAAATAATTTTCGATAAAGGATTAACCATTGGGGCTCATTGTTCACTTAATCTTGAAGAACAAAAAATTGGCGAATTGTACTGTTTGGATGCTTTGCATATATGTTTCGTAGACTATATAGAAGCAATATATACAAATATTTCAACCGTCTAACTGTTCCATTCATTGTTCTACTTGTCGAAAATTACAAATAATTTCCGATAAAGTATTAACCATTGGTGCTCATTGTTCACTTAAACTTGAAGAACAAAAAATTGGCGAATGGTACTGTTTGGATGCTTTGCATATATGTTTCTTAGACTATATAGAAGCAATATATACAATAATTTCAACAGTCTACCTGTTCCATTCATTGTTCTACTTGTCGAAATTTACAAATAATTTCCTTTAAAGGATTAACAATGGGGCTCGTTGTTCACTTAAACTTGAAGAACAAAAAATTGGCGAATGGTACTGTTTGGATGCTTTGCATATATGTTTCTTAGACTATATAGAAGCAATATATACAAAGATTTCAACCATCTACCTATTCCATTCATTGTTCTACTTGCTGAAATTTACAAATAATT
This sequence comes from Cerceris ruficornis, assembly GCA_963989415.1. Taxonomy (NCBI): domain Eukaryota; kingdom Metazoa; phylum Arthropoda; class Insecta; order Hymenoptera; family Crabronidae; genus Cerceris; species Cerceris ruficornis. The sequence continues at coordinate 220,876 of CAXDIW010000111.1, read as the reverse complement.
TCCTTTAAAGGATTAACAATGGGGCTCGTAGTTCAATAAAACATGATGAACAAAAAATTGGCGAATGGTACTGTCTGGATGCTTTGCATATATGTTTCTTAGACTATATAGAAGCAATATATACAAAGATTTCAACCGTCTACCTGTTCCATTCATTGTTCTACTTGTCGAAAGTTACAAATAATTTCCTTTAAAGGATTAACAATGGGGCTCGTTGTTCACTTAAACTTGAAGAACAAAAAATTGGCGACTGGTACTGTTTGGATGATTTGCATATATGTTACTTAGACTATATAGAAGCAATATATACATTGATTTCAAGCGTCTACCTGTTCCATTCATTGTTCTACTTGTCGGAAGTTACAAATAATTTCCGATAAATTATTAACAATGGGGCTCGTAGTTCACTTAAACATGAAGATGAAATAATTGGCGAATTGTTCTGTTTGGATGCTTTGCATATATGTTTCTTAGATTATATAGAAGCAATATATACTTAGATTTCAACCGTCTACCTGTTCCATTCATTGTTCTACTTGTCGAAAGTTACAAATAATTTCCGTTAAGGGATTAACAATGGGGATCGTAGTTTACTTAAACTTGAAGAACAAGAAATTGGCGAATTGTACTGTTTGGATGCTTTGCATATATGTTTCTTAGACTATATAGAAGCAATATATACAATAATTTCAACAGTCTACCTGTTCCATTCATTGTTCTACTTGTCGAAATTTACAAATAATTTCCTTTAAAGGATTAACAATGGGGCTCGTTGTTCACTTATACTTGAAGATCAATAAATTGGCAAAATGTACTGATTGGATGCTTTGCATATATGTTTCTTAGACTATATAGAAGCAATATATACAATGATTTCAACCGACTACCTGTTCCATTCATTGTTCTACTTGTCGAAAATTACAAATAATTTCCGATAAAGGATTAACAATGGGGCTCATTGTTCACTTAAACTTGAAGAACAAAAAATTGGCGAATGGTACTGTTTGGATGCTTTGCGTACATGTTTCATAGACTATATGGAAGCAATATATACAAAGATTTCAACCGTCTACGTGTTCCAATCATTGTTCTACTTGTCGAAATTTACAAATAATTTCCTTTAAAGGATTAACAATGGGGCTCGTTGTTCACTTAAACTTGAAGAACAAAAAATTAGCGAATGGTACAGTTTGGATGCTTTGCAATATGTTTCTTAGACTATATGGAAGCAATATATTCAAAGATTTCAACAGTCTACGTGTTCCAATCATTGTTCTACTTGTCGAAATTTACAAATAATTTCCTTTAAAGGATTAACAATGGGGCTCGTTGTTCACTTAAACTTGAAGAACAATAAATTGGCAAATTGTACTGATTGGATGCTTTGCATATATGTTTCTTAGACTATATAGAAGCAATATATACAATGATTTCAACCGACTACCTGTTCCATTCATTGTTCTTCTTGTAGAAAGTTAGAAATAATTTCCATTTCATGATTATCAATGGGGTTCGTTGTTCACTTAAACTTGAAGAACAAAAAATTGGCGAATGTTACTGTTTAGATGCTTTGCATATATGTTTCTTAGACTATATAGAAGCAATATATACAAAGATCTCAACCGTCTACCCGTACCATTCATTGTTCTACTTGTCGAAAGATACAAATAATTTCCGATAAAGGATTAACCATTGGGGCTCATTGTTCACTTAAACTTGAAGAACAAAAAATTGGCGAATTGTACTGTTTCGATGCTTTGCATATATGTTACTTCGACTATATAGAAGCAATATATACAAAGATTTCAGCTGTCTACGTGTTCCATTCAATGTTCTACTTGTCGAAAATTGCAAATAATTTCCGATAAAGGATTAACGATTTGGGCTCATTGTTCACTTAAACTTGAAGAACAAAAAATTGGCGAATGGTACTGTTTGGATGCTTTGCGTACATGTTTCTTAGACTATATGGAAGCAATATATACAAAGATTTCAGCCGTCTACGTGTTCCATTCATTGTTCTACTTGTCGAAAATTGCAAATAATTTCCGATAAAGGATTAACGATTGGGGCTCATTGTTCACTTAAACTTGAAGAACAAAAAATTGGCCAATGGTACTGTTTGGATGCTTTGCGTACATGTTTCTTAGACTATATGGAAGCAATATATACAAAGATTTCAACCGTCTACGTGTTCCAATCATTGTTCTACTTGTCGAAAATTACAAATAATTTCCTTTAAAGGATTAACAATGTGGCTCGTTGTTCACTTAAACTTGAAGAACAATAAATTGGCAAATTGTACTGATTTGATGCTTTGCATATATGTTTCTTAGACTATATAGAAGCAATATATACAATGATTTCAACCGTCTACCTGTTCCATTCATTGTTCTACTTGTCGAAATATACAAATAATTTCCTTTAAAGGATTAACAATGGGGCTCGTAGTTCACTTAAACTTGAAGAACAAAAATTTGGCGAATGGTACTGTTTGTATGCTTTGCGTACATGTTTCTTAGACTATATGGAAGCAATATATACAAAGAATTCAACCGTCTAAGTGTTTCAATCATTGTTCTACTTGTCGAAATTTACAAATAATTTCCTTTAAAGGATTAACAATGGGGCTCGTTGTTCACTTAAACTTGAAGAACAATAAATTTGCGAATGTTACTGTTTAGATGCTTTGCATATATGTTTCTTAGACTATATAGAAGCAATATATACAAAGATCTCAACCGTCTACCTGTACCATTCATTGTTCAACTTGTCGAAAGATACAAATAATTTCCGATAAAGGATTAACAATGGGGCTCGTTGTTCACTTAAACTTGAAGAACAAAAAATTGGCGAATTGTACTGTTTGGATGCTTTGCATATATGTTTCTTAGACTATATAGAAGCAATATATACAAAGATTACAACCGTCTACCTGTTCCATTCATTGTTCTACTTGTCGAAAATTACAAATAATTTCCGATAAAGGATTAACAATGGGGCTCATTGTTCACTTAAACTTGAAGAACAAAAAATTGGCGAATGGTACTGTTTGGATGCTTTGCGTACATGTTTCTTAGACTATATGGAAGCAATATATACAAAGATTTCAACCGTCTACGTGTTCCAATCATTGTTCTACTTGTCGAAATTTACAAATAATTTCCTTTAAAGGATTAACAATGCGGCTCGTAGTTCACTTAAACTTGAAGAAAAAAAATTGGCGAATTGTACTGTTTGGATGCTTTGCGTATATGTTTCTGAGACTATATAGAAGCAATATATACAATGATTTCAACCGACTACCTGTTCCATTCATTGTTCTACTTGTAGAAAGTTACAAATAATTTCCATTTCATGATTATCAATGGGGTTCGTTGTTCACTTAAACTTGAAGAACAAAAAATTGGCAAATGTTAGTGTTTGGATGCTTTGCATATAGATTTCCTAGACTATATAGGAGCAACATATACAAAGAATTCAACCGTCTACCTGTTCTATTCATTGTTCTACTTGTCGAAATTTACAAATAATTTCCGATAAAGGATTAACAATGGGGCTCATTGTTCACTTAAACTTGAAGAACAAAAAATTGGCGAATGGTACTGTTTGGATGCTTTGCGTACATGTTTCTTAGACTATATGGAAGCAATATATACAAGGATTTCAACCGTCTACCTGTTCCATTCATTGTTCTACTTGTCGAAAGTTACAAATAATTACCGATAAAGGATTAACCATTGGGGCTCATTGTTCACTTAAACTTGAAGAACAAAAAATTGGCGAATTGTACTGTTTGGATGCTTTGCATATATGTATCTTAGACTAAATAGAAGCAATATATACAAAGATTTCAACCGGCTACCTGTTCCATTCATTGTTCTACTTGTCGCAAGTTACAAATAATTTCCGTTAAAGGATTAACAATGGGGCTCGTTGTTCACTTAAACTTGAAGAACAAAAAATTGGCGAATTGTACTGATTGGATGCTTTGCATATATGTTTCTTAGACTATATAGAAGCAATATATACAATGATTTCAACAGTCTACCTGTACCATTCATTGTTCTACTTGTCGAAATTTACAAATAATTTCCGATAAAGGATTAACAATGGGGCTCGTAGTTCACTTATACTTGAAGAGCAATAAATTGGCGAATTGTACTGTTTGGACGCTTTGCATATATGTTTCTTGGACTATTTGGTGACGGGAAGGATGGGTTTTAGTATCAACTAGTAAATGCGTGTAAATGATTTTTATTCTTATGACGTTTTCTGGTACGCGTTTCAAACTAGACTGTCGCTCTTCGCAAGCATACCCATTCGCTTCGACCCTCTCACGCTCACACACATACATGCATTCTTAAAACATCCAAATCTCTTTCTCGCGTTACTCGGGCATTCTTTCACACTCTCGTTCAGCCACTCTTAACTTCCAAACATTTACATTCGTTCCGGCATTCTTGCTATCCTCACTCATACATTATAATACCCCTACATCACCCCCTCGCCAGTGTTAACGATATCGTCTTAATTGTAACGAAGGAGGTGATTTCTTAAATCATTATAACATTTTGTTGCTTTTTAATAAATCTAAATGCTGTATTAATTAAATCCGGCTTGGTAGCGATCCGGAAAACGCACTTTTCTTTGCGGACGCGGATTATGTCTAACACTCGTCGATTGCGGAGTGTCACTTTGCACTGCACTGGGTGTTGGCTGATTGTTTGTATCTTCAGTGCGGTTCGTCGTTCTGTTCTCGTTCTGAATGATTACGTCTCCATGCGTTTGGAAGTTTTCTTCGGATAGATCTTCGTTTAAGATGTGAGCAGGCTTGATACGTTCAATCGAAACTGTTGCGGGTTTATTGTTTACTTCTATTTTAAATGTTTTTTCCCCACGTTCGAGAACCTTATACGGCCCATCGTACGTCGGTTGAAGTGGTTTTCTAACGGCATCGTGACGAAGAAATACATGCGAAGAAGTTTCCAATTCTTTGTATAAAAATATGTTGTTTGTACCGTGTCGGCTTGCTGGTACTGGTTGTAATTCCTTCATTCTCTGTTTAAGTTGCGTCACAAATGCTGATGTGTCTATTACGGTTTTGGTATGAAAAAATTCTCCTGGTAAACGAATATTTGTACCGTAAACAATTTCGGATGGAGTTGCATTTATATCTTCTTTCCACGTTGATCGGATTCCTAAGAGGACTATCGGTAATACTTCTGCCCATGCATCAGTATTATGGCATTTTATTGCTGCTTTTAACTGTCTGTGGAACCTTTCAACCATTCCGTTAGCTGCGGGATGATATGCAGTGGTTGTAAAGTGAGCAGCACCTGTTAGGCGGTTGAGTTCCCTAAACAGATGTGACTCAAATTGTCGTCCTCTGTCTGTCGATATTTTCCGAGGCACTCCATACCGGGAAATCCAACCCTCGAGGAATGCTCGAGCTACGGCTTCGGCGGTTGCTTCTTCCATCGGTATCACTTCTGGCCAACGCGAAAATCTATCGACGCACGTTAGACAATATCGAAATCCCAGGGAAATAGGCAGCGGTCCGACTATGTCGATGTGTACATGTTCGAAACGTTCGCTTACGTTATCAAAATTTCCGGGTTTTGTAAAAACATGCCTATTTACCTTTGCCCGTTGACAAGGGATGCACGATTTTGTCCAAGCTGCAACGTCTTTCCTCATTTCTGGCCAAATATACTTTTGCGACACGATTTTCTGCGTGGTTCGTACTCCTGGGTGCGATAAACCATGGAGGCTGTCGAACACTTTACGCCTTAGTATTTTAGGAACATACGGTCGCACGGTTTCGTTCGATACATCGCAGTATATATTATAGTTTTCCGGCCACGATATTCTACGAAGTTGAAGCGTAGTGTTTACGTTTGACTCTAAGAGTTGTTTAAGTTCTCCATCGTTCGTCTGCGCTGTAACTAATTCTTCGTAAGTGATTGACGATGAAACTGTTTCAATGCGTGAGAAAAAATCGGCAACAATATTATCTTTACCACTTATGTGTTTAATACTATTTGTGAACTGTGCGATAAAATCTAAATATCTGAACTGGCGCGGTGAACATTTTTCCGGTTTTTGTTGAAAAGCAAATATTAATGGTTTATGGTCTGTAAAAATGGTAAAATTACGTCCTTCAACTAAGTATCTGAATCGTTTTACAGCAGCGTAAGCAGCATACAATTCTCTATCATACGCGCTGTACTTACGCTGTGCAGATGATAAAGTTTTTGTATAAAATCCGAGCGGTTGCCACTCGTTTTCAACAAATTGGTTTAATGTCGCGCCTATCGCGATATCGGAAGCATCTACAGTTACCGAAACAGGAACGTCGTTTCTCGGATGAACTAATAATACCGCGTTCGCAAGTCCCGATTTCATCGCGTTAAATGCCGTCTCTGCGTCGTTCGTCCAATTAACGGGTGTATCGCCTTTCTTTTGTACACCTTCCAAAAGACGGTTTAACGGTTCTTGTAACGCGGCGGCTCGCGGAATAAATCGACGATAAAAATTTATCATTCCGAGGAAACGACGTAATTGTTTTATGGTAGTCGGTTTCGGAAACTTAACAATAGCATCGACGCGTTCTTCTACCGGTCGAATACCTTTCTCGCTCACGGTATATCCGAGGAAACGCACCTCTCGTTGACCGAATACGCACTTCGCCGAATTTATTACGATTCCGTATTCACTTAGTCGCGCGAACAAAATCTTTAAATGTTTTTCGTGTTCTTCTTCGTTTGTCGAAGCCACTAACAAATCGTCTATGTAGGCGTACATAAAATCTAAATCCCGAAGCACTTCGTCGATAAATCTTTGAAAAGTCTGTGCCGCATTACGCAAACCAAAAGGCATTCTCGGGAATTCAAACAAACCAAACGGTGTCGTTATTGCCGTTTTTTCAATGTCCTTTTCTGCGACGGGAATTTGATAATACGCTCGTACAAGATCGACGGTCGAAAAAATGGTTTTACCTGCCAACATGTGTGTGAAATCTTCCAGATGTGGTACTGGATACCTGTCCGGCACTGTACGTGTATTTAGTGTTCTATAATCACCACACGGTCGAAGGCTTTCGTCTTTTTTAGGCACCACGTGAAGAGCAGAGGCCCAAGGGCTCTTAGATGGTCTTACAATCCTTTGCTGCAACATTTGTTGAAACTCTGCTTTCACTGCTTTGTGTCGATCCGGTGCAAGGCGTCGCGGGCGGCAGAAAACGGGTGGTCCTGGCGTTGTCGTAATATGATGCTGTACGGTGTGTTTTATTGCTTGTTCGGTTCCTTGAGGTCGACAAAGTTCGGGAAATTCGGCTAGTATTCTGTGGTACTTAGAATTTCCACCGATTGTCCGTATGGTATTACCTATTTTATCGGCCTTTTGTCCCGGCGCTGTTAGCGATGTTACACCGTCCACTACGCGACGATTACGTAAATCGACTAACAGTCCGTAAAATGTTAAAAAATCAGCACCGATAATTGGATGGTCGACATCTGCTATCACAAAACGCCACGAAAATTTGCGACGTAATCTCAAGTCCAACGATAAAGTCACTGTACCGTACGTCGCAATTACTGACCCGTTTGCTGCATAAAGTTGGTACGCACACCTCGCCCGTTTTTCACGCACTCGCGATCGCGGAAATACGCATAAATCGGCCCCAGTGTCTACTAGGAACTCGATCCTCGTATTTGCGTCCGTGACGAAAAGGCGGCGCACTTCTACACCATCACTTCTTGCCGCTGCTAGTGACGGGGTTTCTCGTTTCCCTGTTGCCAATTGCAGGGTGAAACGCACTTCGTGGACCTTTGTTTAAATCGCCAATGGTACCAGCACGTTCCACAATTCGGATCGTACCGCGGGCTTCGTGATCGACTTCTGTATCGCGGGCGAAACGATTCTCGCGAACGCGATCGATCCAGTCGTTGTCGGATCTCGTGTAGTTCCTTCCGGAGATTTTCAAAATCGATATTCGTCTCGACACTCGCAACTCTTTGCGTCGCGGTTGCTTCGAGTACCCGGTCAGCGAGAACTGCAACCTTGTCGAGAGGGGTCTCCGTCTGCGTGGCAAGAATCGGCTGGATATTTGCAGGAAGTCTGCCTGTCCACAACGCCCGTAACAATGAATCGGGAATTTCCTCCCCCGCAAGACTACGCAGGTGACGCAAAAACTGTGACGGTGTTCGGTCTCCTATCTCCTCGTGCTCGAGCAATTGTCTGGTTTTGCGCTCTTGCGAAGTTGATAATCGCGCTATCAATTCCGTTTTTAACGCCGTATATTTATCCTCAGCCGGAGGGTTAGTGATAACGTCAACAACTTCCTCGGCATACCTGCTATCCAGGCTGGACACCACGTACCAATATTTTGTATTGTCCGCCGTGATTCCACTAAGGTTGAACTGTGCGTCTAGCTGTGCAAACCACAATTTTGGGTTCGACGGAAAGAACGGTGGCACTCGTACCGCCATTTTCGCGATTTCGTCCTTCCCTTCGGCCATTTTTGCAAAATTCACTACCCTTCTCACTTTCACAAAAGGGTACACTTCGGGGTCACAACTTTGGTGACGGGAAGGATGGGTTTTAGTATCAACTAGTAAATGCGTGTAAATGCTTTTTATTCTTATGACGTTTTCTGGTACGCGTTTCAAACTAGACTGTCGCTCTTCGCAAGCATACCCATTCGCTTCGACCCTCTCACGCTCACACACATACATGCATTCTTAAAACATCCAAATCTCTTTCTCGCGTTACTCGGGCATTCTTTCACACTCTCGTTCAGCCACTCTTAACTTCCAAACATTTACATTCGTTCCGGCATTCTTGCTATCCTCACTCATACATTATAATACCCCTACAACTATACAGAAGCAATATATAGAAAGATTTCACCCGTCTACCTGTACTATTCATTGTTCTACATGTAGAAAGTTACAAATAATTTTCATTTCATGATTATCAATGGGGCTCGTTGTTCACGTACACTTGAAGACCAAAAAATTGGCGAATGGTACTGTTTGGATGCTTTGCATATATGTTTCTTAGACTATATAGAAGCAATATATACAAAGATCTCAACCGTCTACCTGTACCATTCATTGTTCTACTTGTCGAAAGATACAAATAATTTCCGATAAAGGATTAACCATTGGGGCTCATTGTTCACTTATACTTGAAGAACAAAAAATTGGCGAATTGTACTGTTTGGATGCTTTGCATATATGTTTCTTAGACTATATAGAAGCAATATATACAAAGATTACAACCGTCTACCTGTTCCATTCATTGTTCTACTTGTCGAAATTTACAAATAATTTCCGATAAAGGATTAACAATGGGGCTCATTGTTCACTTAAACTTGAAGAACAAAAAATTGGCGAATGGTACTGTTTGGATGCTTTGCGTACATGTTTCTTAGACTATATGGAAGCAATATATACAAAGATTTCAACCGTCTACGTGTTCCAATCATTGTTCTACTTGTCGAAATTTACAAATAATTTCCTTTAAAGGATTAACAATGGGGCTCGTTGTTCACTTAAACTTGAAGAACAAAAAATTAGCGAATGGTACAGTTTGGATGCTTTGCAATATGTTTCTTAGACTATATGGAAGCAATATATTCAAAGATTTCAACCGTCTACGTATTCCAATCATTGTTCTACTTGTCGAAATTTACAAATAATTTCCTTTAAAGGATTAACAATGGGGCTCGTTGTTCACTTAAACTTGAAGAACAATAAATTGGCAAATTGTACTGATTGGATGCTTTGCATATATGTTTCTTAGACTATATAGAAGCAATATATACAATGATTTCAACCGACTACCTGTTCCATTCATTGTTCTACTTGTCGAAATATACAAATAATTTCCTTTAAAGGATTAACAATGGGGCTCGTAGTTCACTTAAACTTGAAGAACAAAAAATTGGCGAATGGTACTGTTTGGATGCTTTGCGTATATGTTTCTTAGACTATATAGAAGCAATATATAGAAAGATTTCACCCGTCTACCTTTACTATTCATTGTTCTACTTGTAGAAAGTTAGAAATAATTTCCATTTCATGATTATCAATGGGGCTCGTTGTTCACTTCAACTTGAAGAACAACAAATTGGCGAATGGTACTGTTTGGATGCTTTGCATATATGTTTCTTAGACTATATTGAAGCAATATATACAAAGATTTCAACCGTATACCTGTTCCATTCATTGTTCTACTTGTCGAAAATTACAAATAATTTCCGATAAAGGATTAACAATGGGGCTCATTGTTCACTTGAACTTGAAGAACAAAAAATTGGCGAATGGTACTGTTTGGATGCTTTGCATATATGTTTCTTAGACTATATAGAAGCAATATATACAATGATTTCAACCGTCTACCTGTTCCATTCATTGTTCTACTTGTCGAAATATACAAATAATTTCCTTTAAAGGATTAACAATGGGGCTCGTAGTTCACTTAAACTTGAAGAACAAAAAATTGGCGAATGGTACTGTTTGGATGCTTTGCGTTCATGTTTCTTAGACTATATGGAAGCAATATATACAAAGATTTCAACCGTCTACCTGTTCCATTCATTGTTCTACTTGTCGAACATTACAAATAATTTCCGATAAAGGATTAACCATTGGGGCTCATTGTTCACTTAAACATGAAGAACAAAAAATTGGCGAATGGTACTGTTTGGATGCTTTGCATATATGTTTCTTAGACTATATAGAAGCAATATATACAAAGTTCTCAACCGTCTACCTGTACCATTCATTGTTCTACTTGTCGAAAGATACAAATAATTTCCGATAAAGGATTAACCATTGGGGCTCATTGTTCACTTATACGTGAAGAACAAAAAATTGGCGAATTGTACTCTTTGGATTCTTTGCATATATGTTTCTTAGACTATATAGAAGCAATATATAGAAAGATTTCACCCGTCTACCTTTACTATTCATTGTTCTACTTGTAGAAAGTTACAAATAATTTCCATTTCATGATTATCAATGGGGCTCGTTGTTCACTTAAACTTGAAGATCAAAAAATTGGCGAATGTTACTGTTTAGATGCTTTGCATATAGGTTTCTTCGACTATATAGAAGCAACATATACAAATATTTCTACCGTCTACCCGTTCTATTCATTGTTCTACTTGTAGAAAGTTAGAAATAATTTCCTTTAAAGGATTAAAATGGGGCTCGTAGTTCACTTAAACTTGAAGAACAAAAAATTGGCGAATGGTACTGTTTGGATGCTTTGCGTACATGTTTCTTAGACTATATGGAAGCAATATATACAAAGATTTCAACCGTCTACGTGTTCCAATCATTGTTCTACTTGTCGAAATTTACAAATAATTTCCTTTAAAGGATTAACAATGGGGCTCGTTGTTCACTTAAACTTGAAGAACAAAAAATTGGCGAATGGTACTGTTTGAATGCTTTGCGTACATGTTTCTTAGACTATATGGAAGCAATATATACAAAAATTTCAACCGTCTACGTGTTCCAATCATTGTTCTACTTGTCGAAATTTACAAATAATTTCCTTTAAAGGATTAACAATGGGGCTCGTTGTTCACTTAAACTTGAAGAACAAAAAATTAGCGAATGGTACAGTTTGGATGCTTTGCAATATGTTTCTTAGACTTTATGGAAGCAATATATTCAAAGATTTCAACCGTCTACGTGTTCCAATCAGTGTTCTACTTGTCGAAATTTACAAATAATTTCCTTTAAAGGATTAACAATGCGGCTCGTAGTTCACTAAAACTTGAAGAAAAAAAATTAGCGAATTGTACTGTTTGGATGCTTTGCGTATATGTTTCGTAGACTATATAGAAGCAATATATAGAAAGATTTCACCCGTCTACCTTTACTATTCATTGTTCTACTTGTAGAAAGTTACAAATAATTTCCATTTCATGATTATCAATGGGGCTCGTTATTCACTTCAACTTGAAGAACAACAAATTGGCGAATGGTACTGTTTGGATGTTTTGCATATATGTTTCTTAGACTATATTGAAGCAATATATACAAAGATTTCAACCGTATACCTGTTCCATTCATTGTTCTACTTGTCGAAAATTACAAATAATTTCCGATAAAGGATTAACGATTGGGGCTCATTGTTCACTTAAACTTGAAGAACAAAAAATTGGCGAATGGTACTGTCTGGATGCTCTGCATATATGTTTCTTAGACTATATAGAAGCAATATATACAAAGATTTCAACCGTCTACCTGTTCCATTCATTGTTCTACTTGTCGAAAATTACAAATAATTTCCGATAAAGGATTAACCATTGGGGCTCATTGTTCACTAAACTTGAAGAACAAAAAATAGTCGAATTGTACTGTTTGGATGCTTTGCATATATGTTTCTTAGACTATATAGAAGCAATATATACAATGATTTCAACCGTATACCTGTTCCATTCATTGTTCTACTTGTCGAAAGTTACAAATAATTTCCTTTAAAGGATTAACAATGGGGCTCGTTGTTCACTTAAACTTGAAGATGAAATAATTGGCGAATTGTACTGTTTGGATGCTTTGCATATATGTTTCTTAGATTATATAGAAGCAATATATACAAAGATTTCAACCGTCTACCTGTTCCATTCATTGTTCTACTTGTCGAACATTACAAATAATTTCCGATAAAGGATTAACCATTGGGGCTCATTGTTCACTTAAACATGAAGATGAAATAATTGGCGAATTGTAATGTTTGGATGCTTTGCATATATGTTTCTTAGATTATATAGAAGCAATATATACAAAGATTTCAACCGTCTACCTGTTCCATTCATTGTTCTACTTGTCGAACATTACAAATAATTTCCGATAAAGGATTAACCATTGGGGCTCATTGTTCACTTAAACATGAAGAACAAAAAATTGGCGAATGGTACTGTTTGGATGCTTTGCATATATGTTTCTTAGACTATATAGAAGCAATATATACAAAGTTCTCAACCGTCTACCTGTAGCATTCATTGTTCTACTTGTCGAAAGATACAAATAATTTCCGATAAAGGATTAACCATTGGGGCTCATTGTTCACTTATACTTGAAGAACAAAAAATTGGCGAATTGTACTCTTTGGATTCTTTGCATATATGTTTCTTAGACTATATAGAAGCAATATATAGAAAGATTTCACCCGTCTACCTGTACTATTCATTGTTCTACTTGTAGAAAGTTACAAATAATTTCCATTTCATGATTATCAATGGGGTTCGTTGTTCACTTAAACTTGAAGATCAAAAAATTGTCGAATGTTACTGTTTAGATGCTTTGCATATAGGTTTCTTCGACTATATAGAAGCAACATATACAAAGATTTCTACAGTCTACCCGTTCTATTCATTGTTCTACTTGTAGAAAGTTAGAAATAATTTCCTTTAAAGGATTAAAATGGGGCTCGTAGTTCACTTAAACTTGAAGAACAAAAAATTGGCGAATGGTACTGTTTGGATGCTTTGCGTACATGTTTCTTAGACTATATGGAAGCAATATATACAAAGATTTCAACCGTCTACGTGTTCCAATCATTGTTCTACTTGTCGAAATTTACAAATAATTTCCTTTAAAGGATTAACAATGGGGCTCGTTGTTCACTTAAACTTGAAGATGAAATAATTGGCGAATTGTACTGTTTGGATGCTTTGCATATATGTTTCTTAGATTATATAGAAGCAATATATACAAAGATTTCAACCGTCTACCTGTTCCATTGATTGTTCTACTTGTCGAACATTACAAATAATTTCCGATAAAGGATTAACCATTGGGGCTCATTGTTCACTTAAACATGAAGAACAAAAAATTGGCGAATGGTACTGTTTGGATGCTTTGCATATATGTTTCTTAGACTATATAGAAGCAATATATACAATGATTTCAACCGTCTACCTGTTCTATTCATTGTTCTACTTGTCGAACATTACAAATAATTTCCGATAAAGGATTAACCATTGGGGCTCGTTGTTCACTTAAACATGAAGAACAAAAAATTGTCGAATTGTACTGTTTGGATGCTTTGCATATATGTTTCTTAGACTATATAGAAGCAATATATACAATGATTTCAACTGTCTACCTGTTCCAGTCATTGTTCTACTTGTCGAACATTACAAATAATTTCCGTTAAAGGATTAACATTGGGGCTCATTGTTCACTTAAACTTTAAGAACAAAAAATTGGCGAATGGTACTGTTTGGATGCTTTGCATATATGTTTCGTAGACTATATAGAAGCAATATATATAATGATTTCAACCGTCTACCTGATCCATTCATTGTTCTACTTGTCGAAATTTACAAATAATTTCCTTTAAAGGATAAACAATGGGGCTCGTAGTTCACTTAAACTTGAAGAACAAAAAATTGGCGAATTGTACTGTTTGGAGGCTTTGCGTACATGTTTCTTAGACTATATGGAAGCAATATATACAAAGATTTCAACCGTCTACGTGTTCCAACCATTGTTCTACTTGTCGAAATTTACGAATAATTTCCTTTAAAGTATTAACAAAGTGGCTCGTAGTTCACTTAAACTTGAAGAACAAAAAATTGGCGAATGGTACTGTTTGGATGGTTTGCATATATGTTTCTTAGACTATATAGAAGCAATATATACATTGATTTCAACCGTCTACCTGTTCCATTCATTGTTCTACTTGTCGAACATTACAAATAATTTCCGATAAAGGATTAACCATTGGGGCTCATTGTTCACTTATACTTGAAGAACAAAAAATTGGCGAATGGTACTGTTTGGATGCTTTGCGTACATGTTTCTTAGACTATATGGAAGCAATATATACAAAGATTTCAACCGTCTACGTGTTCCAACCATTGTTCTACTTGTCGAAATTTACGAATAATTTCCTTTAAAGTATTAACAAAGTGGCTCGTAGTTCACTTAAACTTGAAGAACAAAAAATTGGCGAATGGTACTGTTTGGATGGTTTGCATATATGTTTCTTAGACTATATAGAAGCAATATATACATTGATTTCAACCGTCTACCTGTTCCATTCATTGTTCTACTTGTCGCAAGTTACAAATAATTTCCTTTAAAGGATTAACAATGGGGCTCGTAGTTCACATAAACTTGAAGAACAAAAAATTGTCGAATTGTACTCTTTGGATGCTTTGCGTACATGTTTCTTAGACTATATGGAAGCAATATATACAAAGATTTCAACCGTCTACGTGTTCCATTCATTGTTCTACTTGCCGAAATTTACAAATAATTTCCTTTAAAGGATTAACAATGGGGCTCGTAGTTCACTTAAACTTGAAGAACAAAAAATTGGCGAATGGTACTGTTTGGATGCTTTGCATAAATGTTTCTTAGACTATATAGAAGCAATATATACAATGATTTCAACCGTCTACCTGTTCCATTCATTGTTCTACTTGTCGAAAGTTACAAACAATTTCCGTTAAGGGATTAACAATGGGGATCGTAGTTTACTTAAACTTGAAGAACAAAAAATTGGCGAATGGTACTGTTTGGATGCATTGTATATATGTTTCTTAGACTATATAGAAGCAATATATACAAAGATTTCAACCGACTACCTGTTCCATTCATTGTTCTACTTGTCGAAAGTTACAAATAATTTCCGATAACGGATTAACCATTTGGGCTCATTGTTCACTTAAACTTGAAGAACAAAAAATTGGCGAATTGTACTGTTTGGATGCTTTGCATATATGTTTCTTATACTATATAGAAGCAATATATACAAAGATTTCAACCGTCTACCTGTTCCATTCACTGTTCTACTTGTCGAAAGTTACAAATAATTTCCGATAAAGGATTAATAATGGTGCTTATTGTTCACTTAAAATTGAAGAACAAAAAATTGACGAATGGTACTGTTTGGATGCTCTGCATATATGTTTCTTAGACTATATGGAAGCAATATATACAAAGATTTCAACCGTCCACGTGTTCCAATCATTGTTCTACTTGTCGAAATTTACAAATAATTTCCGATAAAGGATTAACAATCGGGCTCATTGTTCACTTAACCTTGAAGAACAAAAATTTGGCGAATGGTACTGTTTGGATGCTTTGCATATATCTTTCTTAGACTATACGGAAGCAATATATACAAATATTTCAACCGTCTACCTGTTCCATTCATTGTTCTACTTGTCGAAAGTTACAAATAATTTCCGATAAAGGATTAACCATTGGGGCTCATTGTTCACTTAAACTTGAAGAACAAAAAATTGGATAATTGTACTGTTTGGATGCTTTGCATATATGTTTCTTAGACTATATAGAAGCAATATATACAAAGATTTCAACCGTCTACCTGTTCCATTCATTGTTCTACTTGTCGAAAGTTACAAATAATTTCCGATAAAGGAGTAACAATGGGGCTCATTGTTCACATAAACTTGAAGAACAAAAAATTGGCGAATGGTACTGTTTGGATGCTTTGCATATATGTTTCTTAGACTATATGGAAGCAATATATAATAATATTTCAACCGTCTACGTGTTCCATTCATTGTTCTACATGTCGAAAGTTACAAATAATTTCCGTTTCATGATTATCCATGGGGCTCGTTGTTCACTTAAACTTGAAGAACAAAAAATTGGCGAATGGTACTGTTTGGATGCTTTGCATATATGTTTCTTAGACTACATGGAAGCAATATATAATAATATTTCAACCGTCTACGTGTTCCAATCATTGTTCTACTTGTCGAAATTTACAAATAATTTCCTTTAAAGGATTAACAATGGGGCTCGTTGTTCACTTAACCTTGAAGAACAAAAAATTGGCGAATGGTACTGTTTGGATGCTTTGCATATATGCTTCTTAGACTATACGGAAGCAATATATACAAATATTTCAACCGTCTACCTGTTCTATTTATTGTTCTTCTTGTCGAAAGTTACAAATAATTTCCGTTTCATGATTATCAATGGGCCTCTTTGTTCACTTAAACTTGAAGAACAAAAAATTGCCAACTGGTACTGTTTGGATGCTTTGCATATATGATTCTTAGACTATATAGAAGCAATATATACAAAGATTTCAACAGTCTACCTGTTCCATTCATTGTTCTACTTGTCGAAAGTTACAAATAATTTCCGATAAAGGATTAACAATGGGGCTCATTGTTCACTTAAACTTGAAGAACAAAAAATTGGCGAATTGTACTGTTTGGATGCTTTGCATATATGTTTCTTAGACTATACGGAAGCAATATATACAAATATTTCAACCGTCTACCTGTTCCATTCATTGTTCTACTTGTCGAAAGTTACAAATAATTTCCGATAAAGGATTAACCATTGGGGCTCATTGTTCACTTAACCTTGAAGAACAAAAAATTGGCGAATTGTACTGTTTGGATGCTTTGCATATAACTTTCTTAGACTATATAGAAGCAATATATTCAAAGATTTCAACCGTCTACCTGTTCCATTCATTGTTCTACTTGTCGAAAGTTACAAATAATTTCCGATAAAGGATTAACCATTGGGGCTCATTGCTCACTTAAACTTGAAGAACAAAAAATTGGCGAATTGTACTGTTTGGATGCTTTGCATATATGTTTCTTAGACTATATAGAAGCAATATATACAAAGATTTCAACCGTCTACCTGTTCCATTCACTGTTCTACTTGTCGAAAGTTACAAATAATTTCCGATAAAGGATTAATAATGGTGCTTATTGTTCACTTAAAATTGAAGAACAAAAAATTGACGAATGGTACTGTTTGGATGCTCTGCATATATGTTTCTTAGACTATATGGAAGCAATATATACAAAGATTTCAACCGTCCACGTGTTCCAATCATTGTTCTACTTGTCGAAATTTACAAATAATTTCCGATAAAGGATTAACAATCGGGCTCATTGTTCACTTAACCTTGAAGAACAAAAATTTGGCGAATGGTACTGTTTGGATGCTTTGCATATATCTTTCTTAGACTATACGGAAGCAATATATACAAATATTTCAACCGTCTACCTGTTCCATTCATTGTTCTACTTGTCGAAAGTTACAAATAATTTCCGATAAAGGATTAACCATTGGGGCTCATTGTTCACTTAAACTTGAAGAACAAAAAATTGGATAATTGTACTGTTTGGATGCTTTGCATATATGTTTCTTAGACTATATAGAAGCAATATATACAAAGATTTCAACCGTCTACCTGTTCCATTCATTGTTCTACTTGTCGAAAGTTACAAATAATTTCCGATAAAGGAGTAACAATGGGGCTCATTGTTCACATAAACTTGAAGAACAAAAAATTGGCGAATGGTACTGTTTGGATGCTTTGCATATATGTTTCTTAGACTATATGGAAGCAATATATAATAATATTTCAACCGTCTACGTGTTCCATTCATTGTTCTACATGTCGAAAGTTACAAATAATTTCCGTTTCATGATTATCCATGGGGCTCGTTGTTCACTTAAACTTGAAGAACAAAAAATTGGCGAATGGTACTGTTTGGATGCTTTGCATATATGTTTCTTAGACTACATGGAAGCAATATATAATAATATTTCAACCGTCTACGTGTTCCAATCATTGTTCTACTTGTCGAAATTTACAAATAATTTCCTTTAAAGGATTAACAATGGGGCTCGTTGTTCACTTAACCTTGAAGAACAAAAAATTGGCGAATGGTACTGTTTGGATGCTTTGCATATATGCTTCTTAGACTATACGGAAGCAATATATACAAATATTTCAACCGTCTACCTGTTCTATTTATTGTTCTTCTTGTCGAAAGTTACAAATAATTTCCGTTTCATGATTATCAATGGGCCTCTTTGTTCACTTAAACTTGAAGAACAAAAAATTGCCAACTGGTACTGTTTGGATGCTTTGCATATATGATTCTTAGACTATATAGAAGCAATATATACAAAGATTTCAACAGTCTACCTGTTCCATTCATTGTTCTACTTGTCGAAAGTTACAAATAATTTCCGATAAAGGATTAACAATGGGGCTCATTGTTCACTTAAACTTGAAGAACAAAAAATTGGCGAATTGTACTGTTTGGATGCTTTGCATATATGTTTCTTAGACTATACGGAAGCAATATATACAAATATTTCAACCGTCTACCTGTTCCATTCATTGTTCTACTTGTCGAAAGTTACAAATAATTTCCGATAAAGGATTAACCATTGGGGCTCATTGTTCACTTAACCTTGAAGAACAAAAAATTGGCGAATTGTACTGTTTGGATGCTTTGCATATAACTTTCTTAGACTATATAGAAGCAATATATTCAAAGATTTCAACCGTCTACCTGTTCCATTCATTGTTCTACTTGTCGAAAGTTACAAATAATTTCCGATAAAGGATTAACCATTGGGGCTCATTGCTCACTTAAACTTGAAGAACAAAAAATTGGCGAATTGTACTGTTTGGATGCTTTGCATATATGTTTCTTAGACTATATAGAAGCAATATATACAAAGATTTCAACCGTCTACCTGTTCCATTCATTGTTCTACTTGTCGAAAGTTACAAATAATTTCCGATAAAGGAGTAACAATGGGGCTCATTGTTCACTTAAACTTGAAGAACAAAAAATTGGCGAATGGTACTGTTTGGATGCTTTGCATATATGTTTCTTAGACTATATGGAAGCAATATATAATAATATTTCAACCGTCTACGTGTTCCAATCATTGTTCTACTTGTCGAAATTTACAAATAATTTCCTTTAAAGGATTAACAATGGGGCTCGTTGTTCACTTAAACTTGAAGAACAATAAATTGGCGAATTGTACTGTGTGGATGCTATGCATATATGTTTCTTAGACTATATAGAAGCAATATATATAATGATTTCAACCGTCTACCTGTTCCATTCATTGTTCTACATGTCGAAAGTTACAAATAATTTCCGTTTCATGATTATCCATGGGGCTCGTTGTTCACTTAAACTTGAAGAACAAAAAATTGGCGAATTGTACTGTTTGGATGCTTTGCATATATGTTTCTCAGACTATATAGAAGCAATATATAGAAAGATTTCACCCGTCTACCTTTACTATTCATTGTTCTACTTGTAGAAAGTTACAAATAATTTCCATTTCATGATTATCAATGGGGCTCGTTATTCACTTCAACTTGAAGAACAACAAATTGGCGAATGGTACTGTTTGGATGCTTTGCATATATGTTTCTTAGACTATATTGAAGCAATATATACAAGGATTTCAACCGTGTACCTGTTCCATTCATTGTTCTACTTGTCGAAAGTTACAAATAATTTCCGATAAAGGATTAACAATGGGGCTCGTAGTTCACTTAAACTTGAAGATCAAATAATTGGCGAATTGTACTGTTTGGATGCTTTGCAGGTATGTTTCTTAGACTATATAAAAGCAATATATACAAAGATTTCAACCGTATACCTGTTCCATTCATTGTTCTACTTGTCGAAAATTACAAATAATTTCCGTTTCATGGTTATCAATGGGGCTCGTTATTCACTTAAACTTGAAGAACAAAAAATTGGCGAATTGTACTGTTTGGATGCTTTGCATATGTGTTTCTTAGACTATATAGGCGCAATATATACAAGGATTTCAACCGTGTACCTGTTCCATTCATTGTTCTACTTGTCGAAAGTTACAAATAATTTCCGATAAAGGATTAACAATGGGGCTCGTAGTTCACTTAAACTTGAAGATCAAATAATTGGCGAATTGTACTGTTTGGATGATTTGCATATATGTTTCTTAGACTATATGGAAGCAATATATACAAAGATTTCAACCGTATACCTGTTCCATTCATTGTTCTACTTGTCGAAATTTACAAATAATTTCCGATAAAGGATGAACAATGGGGCTCATTGTTCACATAAACTTGAAGAACAAAAAATTGGCGAATGGTACTGTTTGGATGCTTTGCGCACATGTTTCTTAGACTATATGGAAGCAATATATGCAATGATTTCAACAGTCTACCTGTTCCAGTCATTGTTATACTTGTCGCAAGTTACAAATAATTTCCGTTAAAGTATTAACAATGGGGCTCGTAGTTCACTTAAACTTGAAGATGAAATAATTGGCGAATTGTACTGTTTGGATGCTTTGCATATATGTTTCTTAGATTATATAGAAGCAATATATACAAAGATTTCAACCGTCTACCTGTTCCATTCATTGTTCTACTTGTCGAACATTACAAATAATTTCCGATAAAGGATTAACCATTGGGGCTCATTGTTCACTTAAACATGAAGAACAAAAAATTGGCGAATGGTACGGTTTGGATGCTTTGCATATATGTTTCTTAGACTATATAGAAGCAATATATACAATGATTTCAACCGTCTACCTGTTCTATTCATTGTTCTACTTGTCGAACATTACAAATAATTTCCGATAAAGGATTAACCATTGGGGCTCATTGTTCACTTAAACATGAAGAACAAAAAATTGTCGAATTGTACTGTTTTGATGCTTTGCATATATGTTTCTTAGACTATATAGAAGCAATATATACAATGATTTCAACAGTCTACCAGTTCCAGTCATTGTTCTACTTGTCGAACATTACAAATAATTTCCGCTAAAGGATTAACATTGGGGCTCATTGTTCACTTAAACTTTAAGAACAAAAAATTGGCGAATGGTACTGTTTGGATGCTTTGCATATATGTTTCTCAGACTATATAGAAGCAATATATAGAAAGATTTCACCCGTCTACCTTTACTATTCATTGTTCTACTTGTAGAAAGTTACAAATAATTTCCATTTCATGATTATCAATGGGGCTCGTTATTCACTTCAACTTGAAGAACAACAAATTGGCGAATGGTACTGTTTGGATGCTTTGCATATATGTTTCTTAGACTATATTGAAGCAATATATACAAGGATTTCAACCGTGTACCTGTTCCATTCATTGTTCTACTTGTCGAAAGTTACAAATAATTTCCGATAAAGGATTAACAATGGGGCTCGTAGTTCACTTAAACTTGAAGATCAAATAATTGGCGAATTGTACTGTTTGGATGCTTTGCAGGTATGTTTCTTAGACTATATAAAAGCAATATATACAAAGATTTCAACCGTATACCTGTTCCATTCATTGTTCTACTTGTCGAAAATTACAAATAATTTCCGTTTCATGGTTATCAATGGGGCTCGTTATTCACTTAAACTTGAAGAACAAAAAATTGGCGAATTGTACTGTTTGGATGCTTTGCATATGTGTTTCTTAGACTATATAGGCGCAATATATACAAGGATTTCAACCGTGTACCTGTTCCATTCATTGTTCTACTTGTCGAAAGTTACAAATAATTTCCGATAAAGGATTAACAATGGGGCTCGTAGTTCACTTAAACTTGAAGATCAAATAATTGGCGAATTGTACTGTTTGGATGATTTGCATATATGTTTCTTAGACTATATGGAAGCAATATATACAAAGATTTCAACCGTCTGTGTGTTCCAATCATTGTTCTACTTGTCGAAATTTACAAATAATTTCCGATAAAGGATGAACAATGGGGCTCATTGTTCACATAAACTTGAAGAACAAAAAATTGGCGAATGGTACTGTTTGGATGCTTTGCGTACATGTTTCTTAGACTATATGGAAGCAATATATGCAATGATTTCAACAGTCTACCTGTTCCAGTCATGGTTATACTTGTCGCAAGTTACAAATAATTTCCGTTAAAGTATTAACAATGGGGCTCGTAGTTCACTTAAACTTGAAGATGAAATAATTGGCGAATTGTACTGTTTGGATGCTTTGCATATATGTTTCTTAGATTATATAGAAGCAATATATACAATGATTTCAACAGTCTACCTGTTCCATTCATTGTTCTACTTGTCGAAATTTTCAAATAATTTCCTTTAAAGGATTAACAATGGGGCTCGTAGTTCACTTAAACTTGAAGAACAAAAAATTGACGAATGGTACTATTTGGATGCTATGCATATATGTTTCTTAGACTATATGGAAGCAATATATACAAATATTTCAACCGTCTACGTGTGCCAATCATTGTTCTACTTGTCGAAATTTACAAATAATTTCCTTTAAAGGATTAACAATGGGGCTCGTTGATCACTTAAACTTGAAGAACAATAAATTGGCGAATTGTACTGTTTGGATGCTTTGCATATGTGTTTCTTAGACTATATAGGCGCAATATATACAAGGATTTCAACCGTTTACATGTTCCATTCATTGTTCTACTTGTCGAAAATTACAAATAATTTCCGATAAAGGATTAACCATTGGGTCTCATTGTTCACTTAAACTTGAAGAACAAAAAATTGGCGAATGGTACTGTTTGGATGCTTTGTGTACATGTTTCTTAGACTATATGGAAGCAATATATACAAAGATTTCAACCGTCTACGTGTTCCAATCATTGTTCTACTTGTCGAAATTTACAAATAATTTCCTTTAAAGGATTAACAATGGGGCTCGTTGTTCACTTAAACTTGAAGAACAATAAATTGGCGAATTGTACTGTTTGGATGCTTTGCATATATGTTTCTTAGTCTATATAGAAGCAATATATACAAAGATTTCAACCGTCTACGTGTTCCATTCATTGTTCTACTTGTCGAAAATTACAAATAATTTCCGATAAAGGATTAACCATTGGGGCTCATTGTTCACTTAAACTTGAAGAACAAAAAATTGGCGAATGGTACTGTTTGGATGCTTTGCGTACATGTTTCTTAGACTATATGGAAGCAATATATACAAAGATTTCAACCGTCTACGTGTTCCATTCATTGTTCTACTTGTCGAAAGTTAGAAATAATTTCCGATAAAGGATTAACAATCGGGCTCATTGTTCACTTAACCTTGAAGAACAAAAAATTGGCGAATGGTACTGTTTGGATGCTTTGCATATATGTTTCTTAGACTATACGGAAGCAATATATACAAATATTTCAACCGTCTACCTGTTCCATTCATTGTTCTACTTGTCGAAAGTTACAAATAATTTCCGATAAAGGATTAACCATTGGGGCTCATTGTTCACTTAACCTTGAAGAACAAAAAATTGGCGAATTGTACTGTTTGGATGCTTTGCATATAACTTTCTTAGACTATATAGAAGCAATATATTCAAAGATTTCAACCGTCTACCTGTTCCATTCATTGTTCTACTTGTCGAAAGTTACAAATAATTTCCGATAAAGGATTAACCATTGGGGCTCATTGTTCACTTAACCTTGAAGAACAAAAAATTGGCGAATTGTACTGTTTGGATGCTTTGCATATAACTTTCTTAGACTATATAGAAGCAATATATTCAAAGATTTCTACCGTCTACCTGTTCCATTCATTGTTCTACTTGTCGAAAGTTACAAATAATTTCCGATAAAGGATTAACCATTGGGGCTCATTGTTCACTTAAACTTGAAGAACAAAAAATTGGCGAATTGTACTGTTTGGATGCTTTGCATATATGTTTCTTAGACTATATAGAAGCAATATATACAAAGATTTCAACCGTCTACCTGTTCCATTCATTGTTCTACTTGTCGAAAGTTACAAATAATTTCCGTTTCATGATTATCCATGGGGCTCGTTGTTCACTTAAACTTGAAGAACAAAAAATCGGCGAATTGTACTGTTTGGATGCTTTGCATATATGTTTCTCAGACTATATAGAAGCAATATATACAAAGATGTCAACCGTCTACCTGTTCCATTCATTGTTCTACTTGTCGAAAGTTACAAATAATTTCCGATAAAGGATTAACAATGGGGCTAATTGTTCACTTAACCTTGAAGAACAAAAAATTGACGAATGGTACTATTTGGATGCTATGCATATATGTTTCTTAGACTATATGGAAGCAATATATACAAATATTTCAACCGTCTACGTGTGCCAATCATTGTTCTACTTGTCGAAATTTACAAATAATTTCCTTTAAAGGATTAACAATGGGGCTCGTTGATCACTTAAACTTGAAGAACAATAAATTGGCGAATTGTACTGTTTGGATGCTTTGCATATGTGTTTCTTAGACTATATAGGCGCAATATATACAAGGATTTCAACCGTGTACCTGTTCCATTCATTGTTCTACTTGTCGAAAGTTACAAATAATTTCCGATAAAGGATTAACAATGGGGCTCATTGTTCACTTAAACTTGAAGAACACAAAATTGGCGAATTGTACTGTTTGGATGCTTTGCATATATGTTTCTTAGACTATATAGAAGCAATATATACAATGATTTCAACAGTCTATCTATTCCATTCATTGTTCTACTTGCCGAAACTTACAAATAATTTCCTTTAAAGGATTAACAATGGGGCTCGTAGTTCACTTAAACTTGAAGAACAAAAAATTGGCGAATTGTTCTGTTTGGATGCTTTGCATATATGTTTCTTAGAATATATAGAAGCAATATATAGAAAGACTTCACCCGTCTACCTGTACAATTCATTGTTCTACTTGTAGAAAGTTACAAATAATTTCCGTTTCATGATTATCAATGGGGCTCGTTGTTCACTTAAACTTGAAGAACAAAAAATTGGCGAATCGTACTGTTTGGATGCTTTGCATATATGTTTCTTAGACTATATAGAAGCAATATATACAAAGATTTCAACAGTCTAATTGGTCTATTCATTGTTCTGTTTGAAGAAAGTTACAAATAATTTCCCTTTCATGATTATCAATGGGGCTCGTTGTTCACTTAAACTTGAAGAACAAAAAATTGGCGAAATGTACTGTTTGGATGCTTTGCATATATGTTTCTTAGAATATATAGAAGCAATATATAGAAAGACTTCACCCGTCTACCTGTACAATTCATTGTTCTACTTGTAGAAAGTTACAAATAATTTCCGTTTCATGGTTATCAATGGGGCTCGTTGTTCACTTAAACTTGAAGAACAAAAAATTGGCGAATTTTACTGTTTGGATGCTTTGCATATATGTTTCTTAGACTATATAGAAGCAATATATATAAAGACTTCACCCGTCTACCTGTACTATTCATTGTTCTACTTGTAGAAAGTTACAAATAATTTCCATTTCATGATTATCAATGGAGCTCGCTGTTCACTTAAACTTGAAGATCAAAAAATTGGCGAGTTGTACTGTTTGGATGCTTTGCATATATGTTTCTTAGACTATATAGAAGCAATATATACAATGATTTCAACAGTCTATCTATTCCATTCATTGTTCTACTTGCCGAAATTTACAAATAATTTCCTTTAAAGGATTAACATTGGGGCTCGTAGTTCACTTAAACTTGAAGAACAAAAAATTGGCGAATTGTACTGTTTGGATGATTTGCACATATGTTTCTTAGACTATATAGAAGCAATATATACAATGATTTCAACAGTCTACCTGTTCCATTCATTGTTCTACTTGTCGAAATTTACAAATAATTTCCTTTAAAGGATTAACAATGGGGCTCGTAGTTCACTTAAACTTGAAGAACAAAAAATTGGCGAATGGTACTGTTTGGATGCTTTGCATATATGTTTCGTAGACTATATAGAAGTAATATATACAAAGATTTCAACCGTCTACCTGTTCCATTCATTGTTCTACTTGTCGAAAATTACAAGTAATTTCCGATAAAGGATTAACCATTGGGGCTCATTGTTCACTTAAACTTGAAGATCAAAAAATTGGCGATTGTTACTGTTTAGATGCTTTGCATATAGGTTTCTTAGACTATATAGAAGCAACATATACAAAGATTTCAACCGTCTACCTGTTCCATTCATTGTTCTACTTGTCGAAAGTTACAAATAATTTCTGTTAAAGGATTAACAATGGGGCTCGTTGTTCACTTAAACTTGAAGAACAAAAAATTGGCGAATTGTACTGTTTCGATGCTTTGCATATATGTTTCTTAGACTATATAGAAGCAATATATACAATGATTTCAACAGTCTACCTGTTCCATTCATTATTCTACTTGTCGAAATTTTCAAATAATTTCCTTTAAAGGATTAACAATGGGGCTCGTAGTTCACTTAAACTTGAAGAACAAAAAATTGGCGAATGGTACTGTTTGGATGCTTTGCATATATGTTTCTTAGACTATATAGAAGCAATATATACAATGATTTCAACAGTCTACCTGTTCCATTCATTGTTCTACTTGTCGAAATTTACAAATAATTTCCTTTAAAGGATTAACAATGGGGCTCGTAGTTCACTTAAACTTGAAGAACAAAAAATTGGCGAATGGTACTGTTTGGATGCTTTGCGTACATGTTTCTTAGACTATATAGACGCAATATTTACATTGATTTCAACCGGTTACCTGTTCCATTCATTGTTCTACTTGTCGAAAGTTACAAATAATTACCGATAAAGGATTAACCATTGGGGCTCATTGTTCACTTAAACTTGAAGAACAAAAAGTTGGCGAATTGTACTGTTTGGATGCTTTGCATATATGTTTCTTAGACTATATAGAAGCAATATATACAAAGATTTCAACCGGCTACCTGTTCCATTCATTGTTCTACTTGTCGAAAGTTACAAATAATCTCCGATAAAGGATTAACAATGGGGCTCATTGTTCACTTAAACTTGAAGAACAAAAAATTGGCGAATGGTACTGTTTGGATGCTTTGCATATATGTTTCTTAGACTATATGGAAGCAATATATACAAAGATTTCAACCGTCTGCGTGTTCCAATCATTGTTCTACTTGTAGAAAGTTACAATTAATTTCCGTTAAAGGATTAACAATGGGGCTCGTAGTTCACTTAAACTTGAAGACCAAAAAATTGGCGAATTGTACTGTTTGGATGCTTTGCATATATGTTTCTTATACTATATAGAAGCAATATATACAAAGATTTCAACCGTCTACCTGTTCCATTCAATGTTCTACTTGTCGAAAGTTACAAATAATCTCCGATAAAGGATTAACAATGGGGCTCATTGTTCACTTAAACTTGAAGAACAAAAAATTGGTGAATGGTACTGTTTGGATGCTTTGCATATATGTTTCTTAGACTATATAGAAGCAATATATACAATGATTTCAACAATCTACCTGTTCCATTCATTGTTCTACTTGTCGAAATTTACAAATAATTTCCTTTAAAGGATTAACAATGGGGCTCGTAGTTCACTTAAACTTGAAGACCAAAAAATTGGCGAATTGTACTGTTTGGATGCTTTGCATATATGTTTCTTAGACTATATAGAAGCAATATATACAATGATTTCAACAATCTACCTGTTCCATTCATTGTTCTACTTGTCGAAAGTTACAAATAATTTCCGATAAAGGATTAACAATGGGGCTCGTAGTTCACTTAAACTTGAAGATCAAATAATTGGCGAATTGTACTGTTTGGATGCTTTGCAGGTATGTTTCTTAGACTATATAAAAGCAATATATACAAAGATTTCAACCGTATACCTGTTCCATTCATTGTTCTACTTGTCGAAAATTACAAATAATTTCCGTTTCATGGTTATCAATGGGGCTCGTTATTCACTTAAACTTGAAGAACAAAAAATTGGCGAATTGTACTGTTTGGATGCTTTGCATATGTGTTTCTTAGACTATATAGGCGCAATATATACAAGGATTTCAACCGTGTACCTGTTCCATTCATTGTTCTACTTGTCGAAAGTTACAAATAATTTCCGATAAAGGATTAACAATGGGGCTCGTAGTTCACTTAAACTTGAAGATCAAATAATTGGCGAATTGTACTGTTTGGATGATTTGCATATATGTTTCTTAGACTATATGGAAGCAATATATACAAAGATTTCAACCGTCTGTGTGTTCCAATCATTGTTCTACTTGTCGAAATTTACAAATAATTTCCGATAAAGGATGAACAATGGGGCTCATTGTTCACATAAACTTGAAGAACAAAAAATTGGCGAATGGTACTGTTTGGATGCTTTGCGTACATGTTTCTTAGACTATATGGAAGCAATATATGCAATGATTTCAACAGTCTACCTGTTCCAGTCATGGTTATACTTGTCGCAAGTTACAAATAATTTCCGTTAAAGTATTAACAATGGGGCTCGTAGTTCACTTAAACTTGAAGATGAAATAATTGGCGAATTGTACTGTTTGGATGCTTTGCATATATGTTTCTTAGATTATATAGAAGCAATATATACAATGATTTCAACAGTCTACCTGTTCCATTCATTGTTCTACTTGTCGAAATTTTCAAATAATTTCCTTTAAAGGATTAACAATGGGGCTCGTAGTTCACTTAAACTTGAAGAACAAAAAATTGACGAATGGTACTATTTGGATGCTATGCATATATGTTTCTTAGACTATATGGAAGCAATATATACAAATATTTCAACCGTCTACGTGTGCCAATCATTGTTCTACTTGTCGAAATTTACAAATAATTTCCTTTAAAGGATTAACAATGGGGCTCGTTGATCACTTAAACTTGAAGAACAATAAATTGGCGAATTGTACTGTTTGGATGCTTTGCATATGTGTTTCTTAGACTATATAGGCGCAATATATACAAGGATTTCAACCGTTTACATGTTCCATTCATTGTTCTACTTGTCGAAAATTACAAATAATTTCCGATAAAGGATTAACCATTGGGTCTCATTGTTCACTTAAACTTGAAGAACAAAAAATTGGCGAATGGTACTGTTTGGATGCTTTGTGTACATGTTTCTTAGACTATATGGAAGCAATATATACAAAGATTTCAACCGTCTACGTGTTCCAATCATTGTTCTACTTGTCGAAATTTACAAATAATTTCCTTTAAAGGATTAACAATGGGGCTCGTTGTTCACTTAAACTTGAAGAACAATAAATTGGCGAATTGTACTGTTTGGATGCTTTGCATATATGTTTCTTAGTCTATATAGAAGCAATATATACAAAGATTTCAACCGTCTACGTGTTCCATTCATTGTTCTACTTGTCGAAAATTACAAATAATTTCCGATAAAGGATTAACCATTGGGGCTCATTGTTCACTTAAACTTGAAGAACAAAAAATTGGCGAATGGTACTGTTTGGATGCTTTGCGTACATGTTTCTTAGACTATATGGAAGCAATATATACAAAGATTTCAACCGTCTACGTGTTCCATTCATTGTTCTACTTGTCGAAAGTTAGAAATAATTTCCGATAAAGGATTAACAATCGGGCTCATTGTTCACTTAACCTTGAAGAACAAAAAATTGGCGAATGGTACTGTTTGGATGCTTTGCATATATGTTTCTTAGACTATACGGAAGCAATATATACAAATATTTCAACCGTCTACCTGTTCCATTCATTGTTCTACTTGTCGAAAGTTACAAATAATTTCCGATAAAGGATTAACCATTGGGGCTCATTGTTCACTTAACCTTGAAGAACAAAAAATTGGCGAATTGTACTGTTTGGATGCTTTGCATATAACTTTCTTAGACTATATAGAAGCAATATATTCAAAGATTTCAACCGTCTACCTGTTCCATTCATTGTTCTACTTGTCGAAAGTTACAAATAATTTCCGATAAAGGATTAACCATTGGGGCTCATTGTTCACTTAACCTTGAAGAACAAAAAATTGGCGAATTGTACTGTTTGGATGCTTTGCATATAACTTTCTTAGACTATATAGAAGCAATATATTCAAAGATTTCTACCGTCTACCTGTTCCATTCATTGTTCTACTTGTCGAAAGTTACAAATAATTTCCGATAAAGGATTAACCATTGGGGCTCATTGTTCACTTAAACTTGAAGAACAAAAAATTGGCGAATTGTACTGTTTGGATGCTTTGCATATATGTTTCTTAGACTATATAGAAGCAATATATACAAAGATTTCAACCGTCTACCTGTTCCATTCATTGTTCTACTTGTCGAAAGTTACAAATAATTTCCGTTTCATGATTATCCATGGGGCTCGTTGTTCACTTAAACTTGAAGAACAAAAAATCGGCGAATTGTACTGTTTGGATGCTTTGCATATATGTTTCTCAGACTATATAGAAGCAATATATACAAAGATGTCAACCGTCTACCTGTTCCATTCATTGTTCTACTTGTCGAAAGTTACAAATAATTTCCGATAAAGGATTAACAATGGGGCTAATTGTTCACTTAACCTTGAAGAACAAAAAATTGACGAATGGTACTATTTGGATGCTATGCATATATGTTTCTTAGACTATATGGAAGCAATATATACAAATATTTCAACCGTCTACGTGTGCCAATCATTGTTCTACTTGTCGAAATTTACAAATAATTTCCTTTAAAGGATTAACAATGGGGCTCGTTGATCACTTAAACTTGAAGAACAATAAATTGGCGAATTGTACTGTTTGGATGCTTTGCATATGTGTTTCTTAGACTATATAGGCGCAATATATACAAGGATTTCAACCGTGTACCTGTTCCATTCATTGTTCTACTTGTCGAAAGTTACAAATAATTTCCGATAAAGGATTAACAATGGGGCTCATTGTTCACTTAAACTTGAAGAACACAAAATTGGCGAATTGTACTGTTTGGATGCTTTGCATATATGTTTCTTAGACTATATAGAAGCAATATATACAATGATTTCAACAGTCTATCTATTCCATTCATTGTTCTACTTGCCGAAACTTACAAATAATTTCCTTTAAAGGATTAACAATGGGGCTCGTAGTTCACTTAAACTTGAAGAACAAAAAATTGGCGAATTGTTCTGTTTGGATGCTTTGCATATATGTTTCTTAGAATATATAGAAGCAATATATAGAAAGACTTCACCCGTCTACCTGTACAATTCATTGTTCTACTTGTAGAAAGTTACAAATAATTTCCGTTTCATGATTATCAATGGGGCTCGTTGTTCACTTAAACTTGAAGAACAAAAAATTGGCGAATCGTACTGTTTGGATGCTTTGCATATATGTTTCTTAGACTATATAGAAGCAATATATACAAAGATTTCAACAGTCTAATTGGTCTATTCATTGTTCTGTTTGAAGAAAGTTACAAATAATTTCCCTTTCATGATTATCAATGGGGCTCGTTGTTCACTTAAACTTGAAGAACAAAAAATTGGCGAAATGTACTGTTTGGATGCTTTGCATATATGTTTCTTAGAATATATAGAAGCAATATATAGAAAGACTTCACCCGTCTACCTGTACAATTCATTGTTCTACTTGTAGAAAGTTACAAATAATTTCCGTTTCATGGTTATCAATGGGGCTCGTTGTTCACTTAAACTTGAAGAACAAAAAATTGGCGAATTTTACTGTTTGGATGCTTTGCATATATGTTTCTTAGACTATATAGAAGCAATATATATAAAGACTTCACCCGTCTACCTGTACTATTCATTGTTCTACTTGTAGAAAGTTACAAATAATTTCCATTTCATGATTATCAATGGAGCTCGCTGTTCACTTAAACTTGAAGATCAAAAAATTGGCGAGTTGTACTGTTTGGATGCTTTGCATATATGTTTCTTAGACTATATAGAAGCAATATATACAATGATTTCAACAGTCTATCTATTCCATTCATTGTTCTACTTGCCGAAATTTACAAATAATTTCCTTTAAAGGATTAACATTGGGGCTCGTAGTTCACTTAAACTTGAAGAACAAAAAATTGGCGAATTGTACTGTTTGGATGATTTGCACATATGTTTCTTAGACTATATAGAAGCAATATATACAATGATTTCAACAGTCTACCTGTTCCATTCATTGTTCTACTTGTCGAAATTTACAAATAATTTCCTTTAAAGGATTAACAATGGGGCTCGTAGTTCACTTAAACTTGAAGAACAAAAAATTGGCGAATGGTACTGTTTGGATGCTTTGCATATATGTTTCGTAGACTATATAGAAGTAATATATACAAAGATTTCAACCGTCTACCTGTTCCATTCATTGTTCTACTTGTCGAAAATTACAAGTAATTTCCGATAAAGGATTAACCATTGGGGCTCATTGTTCACTTAAACTTGAAGATCAAAAAATTGGCGATTGTTACTGTTTAGATGCTTTGCATATAGGTTTCTTAGACTATATAGAAGCAACATATACAAAGATTTCAACCGTCTACCTGTTCCATTCATTGTTCTACTTGTCGAAAGTTACAAATAATTTCTGTTAAAGGATTAACAATGGGGCTCGTTGTTCACTTAAACTTGAAGAACAAAAAATTGGCGAATTGTACTGTTTCGATGCTTTGCATATATGTTTCTTAGACTATATAGAAGCAATATATACAATGATTTCAACAGTCTACCTGTTCCATTCATTATTCTACTTGTCGAAATTTTCAAATAATTTCCTTTAAAGGATTAACAATGGGGCTCGTAGTTCACTTAAACTTGAAGAACAAAAAATTGGCGAATGGTACTGTTTGGATGCTTTGCATATATGTTTCTTAGACTATATAGAAGCAATATATACAATGATTTCAACAGTCTACCTGTTCCATTCATTGTTCTACTTGTCGAAATTTACAAATAATTTCCTTTAAAGGATTAACAATGGGGCTCGTAGTTCACTTAAACTTGAAGAACAAAAAATTGGCGAATGGTACTGTTTGGATGCTTTGCGTACATGTTTCTTAGACTATATAGACGCAATATTTACATTGATTTCAACCGGTTACCTGTTCCATTCATTGTTCTACTTGTCGAAAGTTACAAATAATTACCGATAAAGGATTAACCATTGGGGCTCATTGTTCACTTAAACTTGAAGAACAAAAAGTTGGCGAATTGTACTGTTTGGATGCTTTGCATATATGTTTCTTAGACTATATAGAAGCAATATATACAAAGATTTCAACCGGCTACCTGTTCCATTCATTGTTCTACTTGTCGAAAGTTACAAATAATCTCCGATAAAGGATTAACAATGGGGCTCATTGTTCACTTAAACTTGAAGAACAAAAAATTGGCGAATGGTACTGTTTGGATGCTTTGCATATATGTTTCTTAGACTATATGGAAGCAATATATACAAAGATTTCAACCGTCTGCGTGTTCCAATCATTGTTCTACTTGTAGAAAGTTACAATTAATTTCCGTTAAAGGATTAACAATGGGGCTCGTAGTTCACTTAAACTTGAAGACCAAAAAATTGGCGAATTGTACTGTTTGGATGCTTTGCATATATGTTTCTTATACTATATAGAAGCAATATATACAAAGATTTCAACCGTCTACCTGTTCCATTCAATGTTCTACTTGTCGAAAGTTACAAATAATCTCCGATAAAGGATTAACAATGGGGCTCATTGTTCACTTAAACTTGAAGAACAAAAAATTGGTGAATGGTACTGTTTGGATGCTTTGCATATATGTTTCTTAGACTATATAGAAGCAATATATACAATGATTTCAACAATCTACCTGTTCCATTCATTGTTCTACTTGTCGAAATTTACAAATAATTTCCTTTAAAGGATTAACAATGGGGCTCGTAGTTCACTTAAACTTGAAGACCAAAAAATTGGCGAATTGTACTGTTTGGATGCTTTGCATATATGTTTCTTAGACTATATAGAAGCAATATATACAATGATTTCAACAATCTACCTGTTCCATTCATTGTTCTACTTGTCGAAATTTACAAATAATTTCCTTTAAAGGATTAACAATGGGGCTCGTAGTTCACTTAAACTTGAAGAACAAAAAATTGGCGAATGGTACTGTTTGGATGCTTTGCATATATGTTTCTTAGATTATATAGACGCAATATATACAAGGATTTCAACCGTCTACCTGTTCCATTCATTGTTCTACTTGTCGAAAGTTACAAATAATTTCCGATAACGGATTGACCATTGGGGCTCATTGTTCACTTAAACTTGAAGAACAAAAAATTGGCGAATAGTACTGTTTGGATGCTTTGCACATATGTTTCTTATACTATATAGAAGCAATATATACAAAGATTTCAACCGTCTACCTGTTCCATTCACTGTTCTACTTGTCGAAAGTTACAAATAATTTCCGTTAAGGGATTAACAATGGGGATCGTAGTTTACTTAAACTTGAAGAACAAAAAATTTGCGAATTGTACTGTTTGGATGCTTTGCATATATGTTTCTTAGACTATATAGAAGCAATATATACAATGTTTTCAACCGTCTACCTATTCCATTCATTGTTCTACTTGCCGAAATTTACAAATAATTTCCTTTAAATGATTAACAATGGGGCTCGTAGTTCACTTAAACTTGAAGAGCAAAAAATTGGCGAATTGTACTGTTTGGATACTTTGAATATATGTTTCTTAGACTATTTAGAAGCAATATATAGAAAGATTTCACCCGTCTACCTGTACTATTCATTGTTCTACTTGTAGAAAGCTACAAATAATTTCCATTTCATGATTATCAATGGGGCTCGCTGTTCACTTAATCATGAAGATCAAAAAATTCGCGATTGTTACTGTTTAGATGCTTTGCATATAGGTTTCGTAGACTATATAGAAGCAATATATACAAAGATTTCAACCGTTTACCTGATCCATACATTGTTCTACTTGTCGAAAGTTACAAATAATTTCCGATAAAAGATTAACCATTGGGGCTCATTGTTCACTTAAACTTGAAGAACAAAAAAATGGCGAATGGTACTGTTTGGATGCTTTGCGTACAAGTTTCTTAGACTATATGGAAGCAATATATACAAAGATTTCAACCGTCTACGTGTTCCAATCATTGTTCTACTTGTCGAAATTTACAAATAATTTC
This sequence comes from Cerceris ruficornis, assembly GCA_963989415.1. NCBI lineage: Eukaryota > Metazoa > Arthropoda > Insecta > Hymenoptera > Crabronidae > Cerceris > Cerceris ruficornis. The sequence continues at coordinate 185,096 of CAXDIW010000111.1, read as the reverse complement.
CTTTAAAGGATTAACAATGGGGCTCGTTGTTCACTTAAACTTGAAGAACAATAAATTGGCGAATTGTACTGTTTGGATGCTTTGCATATATGTTTCTTAGACTATATAGAAGCAATATATACAAAGATTTCAACCGTCTACCTGTTCCATCCATTGTTCTACTTGTCGAAAGTTACAAATAATTTCCGATAAAGGATTATCAATGGGGCTCGCTGTTCACTTAAACTTGAAGATCAAAAAATTGGCGAATGTTACTGTTTAGATGCTTTGCATATAGGTTTGTTAGACTATATAGAAGCAATATATACAAATATTTCAACCGTCTACCTGTTCTATTCATTGTTCTACTTGTAGAAAGTTACAAATAATTTCCTTTAAAGGATTAACAATGGGGCTCGTTGTTCACTTAAACTTGAAGAACAATAAATTGGCGAATTGTACTGTTTGGATGCTTTGCATATATGTTTCTTAGACTATATACAAGCAATATATACAAAGATTTCAACCGTCTACCTGTTCCATCCATTGTTCTACCTGTCGAAAGTTACAAATAATTTCCGATAAAGGATTATCAATGGGGCTCGCTGTTCACTTAAACGTGAAGATCAAAAAATTGGCGAATGTTACTGTTTAGATGCTTTGCATATAGGTTTGTTAGACTATATAGAAGCAATATATACAAATATTTCAACCGTCTACCTGTTCTATTCATTGTTCTACTTGTAGAAAGTTACAAATAATTTCCGTTTCATGATTATCAATGGGGCTCGTTGTTCACTTAAACTTGAAGAACAAAAAATTGGCGAATGGTACTGTTTGGATGCTTTGCATATATGTTTCTTAGATTATATAGAAGCAATATTTACATTGATTTCAACCGGTTACCTGTTCCATTCATTGTTCTACTTGTCGAAAGTTACAAATAATTACCGATAAAGGATTAACCATTGGGGCTCATTGTTCACTTAAACTTGAAGAACAAAAAATTGGCGAATTGTACTGTTTGGATGCTTTGCATATATGTTTCTTAGACTATATAGAAGCAATATATACAAAGATTTCAACCGGCTACCTGTTCTATTCATTGTTCTACTTGTCGAAAGTTACAAATAATCTCCGATAAAGGATTAACAATGGGGCTCATTGTTCACTTAAACTTGAAGAACAAAAAATTGGCGAATGGTACTGTTTGGATGCTTTGCATATATGTTTCTTAGACTATATGGAAGCAATATATACAAAGATTTCAACCGTCTGCGTGTTCCAATCATTGTTCTACTTGCAGAAAGTTACAATTAATTTCCGTTAAAGGATTAACAATGGGGCTCGTAGTTCACTTAAACTTGAAGACCAAAAAATTGGCGAATTGTACTGTTTGGATGCTTTGCATATATGTTTCTTATACTATATAGAAGCAATATATACAAAGATTTCAACCGTCTACCTGTTCCATTCAATGTTCTACTTGTCGAAAGTTACAAATAATCTCCGATAAAGGATTAACAATGGGGCTCATTGTTCACTTAAACTTGAAGAACAAAAAATTGGCGAATTGTACTGTTTGGATGCTTTGCATATATGTTTCTTAGACTATATAGAAGCAATATATACAATGATTTCAACAGTCTATCTATTCCATTCATTGTTCTACTTGCCGAAACTTACAAATAATTTCCTTTAAAGGATTAACAATGGGGCTCGTAGTTCACTTAAACTTGAAGAACAAAAAATTGGCGAATTGTTCTGTTTGGATGCTTTGCATATATGTTTCTTAGAATATATAGAAGCAATATATAGAAAGACTTCACCCGTCTACCTGTACAATTCATTGTTCTACTTGTAGAAAGTTACAAATAATTTCCGTTTCATGATTATCAATGGGGCTCGTTGTTCACTTAAACTTGAAGAACAAAAAATTGGCGAATCGTACTGTTTGGATGCTTTGCATATATGTTTCTTAGACTATATAGAAGCAATATATACAAAGATTTCAACAGTCTAATTGGTCTATTCATTGTTCTGTTTGAAGAAAGTTACAAATAATTTCCCTTTCATGATTATCAATGGGGCTCGTTGTTCACTTAAACTTGAAGAACAAAAAATTGGCGAAATGTACTGTTTGGATGCTTTGCATATATGTTTCTTAGAATATATAGAAGCAATATATAGAAAGACTTCACCCGTCTACCTGTACAATTCATTGTTCTACTTGTAGAAAGTTACAAATAATTTCCGTTTCATGGTTATCAATGGGGCTCGTTGTTCACTTAAACTTGAAGAACAAAAAATTGGCGAATTTTACTGTTTGGATGCTTTGCATATATGTTTCTTAGACTATATAGAAGCAATATATATAAAGACTTCACCCGTCTACCTGTACTATTCATTGTTCTACTTGTAGAAAGTTACAAATAATTTCCATTTCATGATTATCAATGGAGCTCGCTGTTCACTTAAACTTGAAGATCAAAAAATTGGCGAGTTGTACTGTTTGGATGCTTTGCATATATGTTTCTTAGACTATATAGAAGCAATATATACAATGATTTCAACAGTCTATCTATTCCATTCATTGTTCTACTTGCCGAAATTTACAAATAATTTCCTTTAAAGGATTAACATTGGGGCTCGTAGTTCACTTAAACTTGAAGAACAAAAAATTGGCGAATTGTACTGTTTGGATGATTTGCACATATGTTTCTTAGACTATATAGAAGCAATATATACAATGATTTCAACAGTCTACCTGTTCCATTCATTGTTCTACTTGTCGAAATTTACAAATAATTTCCTTTAAAGGATTAACAATGGGGCTCGTAGTTCACTTAAACTTGAAGAACAAAAAATTGGCGAATGGTACTGTTTGGATGCTTTGCATATATGTTTCGTAGACTATATAGAAGTAATATATACAAAGATTTCAACCGTCTACCTGTTCCATTCATTGTTCTACTTGTCGAAAATTACAAGTAATTTCCGATAAAGGATTAACCATTGGGGCTCATTGTTCACTTAAACTTGAAGATCAAAAAATTGGCGATTGTTACTGTTTAGATGCTTTGCATATAGGTTTCTTAGACTATATAGAAGCAACATATACAAAGATTTCAACCGTCTACCTGTTCCATTCATTGTTCTACTTGTCGAAAGTTACAAATAATTTCTGTTAAAGGATTAACAATGGGGCTCGTTGTTCACTTAAACTTGAAGAACAAAAAATTGGCGAATTGTACTGTTTCGATGCTTTGCATATATGTTTCTTAGACTATATAGAAGCAATATATACAATGATTTCAACAGTCTACCTGTTCCATTCATTATTCTACTTGTCGAAATTTTCAAATAATTTCCTTTAAAGGATTAACAATGGGGCTCGTAGTTCACTTAAACTTGAAGAACAAAAAATTGGCGAATGGTACTGTTTGGATGCTTTGCATATATGTTTCTTAGACTATATAGAAGCAATATATACAATGATTTCAACAGTCTACCTGTTCCATTCATTGTTCTACTTGTCGAAATTTACAAATAATTTCCTTTAAAGGATTAACAATGGGGCTCGTAGTTCACTTAAACTTGAAGAACAAAAAATTGGCGAATGGTACTGTTTGGATGCTTTGCGTACATGTTTCTTAGACTATATAGACGCAATATTTACATTGATTTCAACCGGTTACCTGTTCCATTCATTGTTCTACTTGTCGAAAGTTACAAATAATTACCGATAAAGGATTAACCATTGGGGCTCATTGTTCACTTAAACTTGAAGAACAAAAAGTTGGCGAATTGTACTGTTTGGATGCTTTGCATATATGTTTCTTAGACTATATAGAAGCAATATATACAAAGATTTCAACCGGCTACCTGTTCCATTCATTGTTCTACTTGTCGAAAGTTACAAATAATCTCCGATAAAGGATTAACAATGGGGCTCATTGTTCACTTAAACTTGAAGAACAAAAAATTGGCGAATGGTACTGTTTGGATGCTTTGCATATATGTTTCTTAGACTATATGGAAGCAATATATACAAAGATTTCAACCGTCTGCGTGTTCCAATCATTGTTCTACTTGTAGAAAGTTACAATTAATTTCCGTTAAAGGATTAACAATGGGGCTCGTAGTTCACTTAAACTTGAAGACCAAAAAATTGGCGAATTGTACTGTTTGGATGCTTTGCATATATGTTTCTTATACTATATAGAAGCAATATATACAAAGATTTCAACCGTCTACCTGTTCCATTCAATGTTCTACTTGTCGAAAGTTACAAATAATCTCCGATAAAGGATTAACAATGGGGCTCATTGTTCACTTAAACTTGAAGAACAAAAAATTGGTGAATGGTACTGTTTGGATGCTTTGCATATATGTTTCTTAGACTATATAGAAGCAATATATACAATGATTTCAACAATCTACCTGTTCCATTCATTGTTCTACTTGTCGAAATTTACAAATAATTTCCTTTAAAGGATTAACAATGGGGCTCGTAGTTCACTTAAACTTGAAGACCAAAAAATTGGCGAATTGTACTGTTTGGATGCTTTGCATATATGTTTCTTAGACTATATAGAAGCAATATATACAATGATTTCAACAATCTACCTGTTCCATTCATTGTTCTACTTGTCGAAATTTACAAATAATTTCCTTTAAAGGATTAACAATGGGGCTCGTAGTTCACTTAAACTTGAAGAACAAAAAATTGGCGAATGGTACTGTTTGGATGCTTTGCATATATGTTTCTTAGATTATATAGACGCAATATATACAAGGATTTCAACCGTCTACCTGTTCCATTCATTGTTCTACTTGTCGAAAGTTACAAATAATTTCCGATAACGGATTGACCATTGGGGCTCATTGTTCACTTAAACTTGAAGAACAAAAAATTGGCGAATAGTACTGTTTGGATGCTTTGCACATATGTTTCTTATACTATATAGAAGCAATATATACAAAGATTTCAACCGTCTACCTGTTCCATTCACTGTTCTACTTGTCGAAAGTTACAAATAATTTCCGTTAAGGGATTAACAATGGGGATCGTAGTTTACTTAAACTTGAAGAACAAAAAATTTGCGAATTGTACTGTTTGGATGCTTTGCATATATGTTTCTTAGACTATATAGAAGCAATATATACAATGTTTTCAACCGTCTACCTATTCCATTCATTGTTCTACTTGCCGAAATTTACAAATAATTTCCTTTAAATGATTAACAATGGGGCTCGTAGTTCACTTAAACTTGAAGAGCAAAAAATTGGCGAATTGTACTGTTTGGATACTTTGAATATATGTTTCTTAGACTATTTAGAAGCAATATATAGAAAGATTTCACCCGTCTACCTGTACTATTCATTGTTCTACTTGTAGAAAGCTACAAATAATTTCCATTTCATGATTATCAATGGGGCTCGCTGTTCACTTAATCATGAAGATCAAAAAATTCGCGATTGTTACTGTTTAGATGCTTTGCATATAGGTTTCGTAGACTATATAGAAGCAATATATACAAAGATTTCAACCGTTTACCTGATCCATACATTGTTCTACTTGTCGAAAGTTACAAATAATTTCCGATAAAAGATTAACCATTGGGGCTCATTGTTCACTTAAACTTGAAGAACAAAAAAATGGCGAATGGTACTGTTTGGATGCTTTGCGTACAAGTTTCTTAGACTATATGGAAGCAATATATACAAAGATTTCAACCGTCTACGTGTTCCAATCATTGTTCTACTTGTCGAAATTTACAAATAATTTCCTTTAAAGGATTAACAATGGGGCTCGTTGTTCACTTAAACTTGAAGAACAATAAATTGGCGAATTGTACTGTTTGGATGCTTTGCATATATGTTTCTTAGACTATATAGAAGCAATATATACAAAGATTTCAACCGTCTACCTGTTCCATCCATTGTTCTACTTGTCGAAAGTTACAAATAATTTCCGATAAAGGATTATCAATGGGGCTCGCTGTTCACTTAAACTTGAAGATCAAAAAATTGGCGAATGTTACTGTTTAGATGCTTTGCATATAGGTTTGTTAGACTATATAGAAGCAATATATACAAATATTTCAACCGTCTACCTGTTCTATTCATTGTTCTACTTGTAGAAAGTTACAAATAATTTCCTTTAAAGGATTAACAATGGGGCTCGTTGTTCACTTAAACTTGAAGAACAATAAATTGGCGAATTGTACTGTTTGGATGCTTTGCATATATGTTTCTTAGACTATATACAAGCAATATATACAAAGATTTCAACCGTCTACCTGTTCCATCCATTGTTCTACCTGTCGAAAGTTACAAATAATTTCCGATAAAGGATTATCAATGGGGCTCGCTGTTCACTTAAACGTGAAGATCAAAAAATTGGCGAATGTTACTGTTTAGATGCTTTGCATATAGGTTTGTTAGACTATATAGAAGCAATATATACAAATATTTCAACCGTCTACCTGTTCTATTCATTGTTCTACTTGTAGAAAGTTACAAATAATTTCCGTTTCATGATTATCAATGGGGCTCGTTGTTCACTTAAACTTGAAGAACAAAAAATTGGCGAATGGTACTGTTTGGATGCTTTGCATATATGTTTCTTAGATTATATAGAAGCAATATTTACATTGATTTCAACCGGTTACCTGTTCCATTCATTGTTCTACTTGTCGAAAGTTACAAATAATTACCGATAAAGGATTAACCATTGGGGCTCATTGTTCACTTAAACTTGAAGAACAAAAAATTGGCGAATTGTACTGTTTGGATGCTTTGCATATATGTTTCTTAGACTATATAGAAGCAATATATACAAAGATTTCAACCGGCTACCTGTTCTATTCATTGTTCTACTTGTCGAAAGTTACAAATAATCTCCGATAAAGGATTAACAATGGGGCTCATTGTTCACTTAAACTTGAAGAACAAAAAATTGGCGAATGGTACTGTTTGGATGCTTTGCATATATGTTTCTTAGACTATATGGAAGCAATATATACAAAGATTTCAACCGTCTGCGTGTTCCAATCATTGTTCTACTTGCAGAAAGTTACAATTAATTTCCGTTAAAGGATTAACAATGGGGCTCGTAGTTCACTTAAACTTGAAGACCAAAAAATTGGCGAATTGTACTGTTTGGATGCTTTGCATATATGTTTCTTATACTATATAGAAGCAATATATACAAAGATTTCAACCGTCTACCTGTTCCATTCAATGTTCTACTTGTCGAAAGTTACAAATAATCTCCGATAAAGGATTAACAATGGGGCTCATTGTTCACTTAAACTTGAAGAACAAAAAATTGGCGAATGGTACTGTTTGGATGCTTTGCATATATGTTTCTTAGACTATATAGAAGCAATATATACAATGATTTCAACAATCTACCTGTTCCATTCATTGTTCTACTTGTCGAAATTTACAAATAATTTCCTTTAAAGGATTAACAATGGGGCTCGTTGTTCACTTAAACTTGAAGAACAATAAATTGGCGAATTGTACTGTTTGGATGCTTTGCATATATGTTTCTTAGACTATATAGAAGCAATATATACAAAGATTTCAACCGTCTACCTGTTCCATCCATTGTTCTACTTGTCGAAAGTTACAAATAATTTCCGATAAAGGATTATCAATGGGGCTCGCTGTTCACTTAAACTTGAAGATCAAAAATTGGCGAATGTTACTGTTTAGATGCTTTGCATATAGGTTTGTTAGACTATATAGAAGCAATATATACAAATATTTCAACCGTCTACCTGTTCTATTCATTGTTCTACTTGTAGAAAGTTACAAATAATTTCCGTTTCATGATTATCAATGGGGCTCGTTGTTCACTTAAACTTGAAGAACAAAAAATTGGCGAATGGTACTGTTTGGATGCTTTGCATATATGTTTCTTAGATTATATAGAAGCAATATTTACATTGATTTCAACCGGTTACCTGTTCCATTCATTGTTCTACTTGTCGGAAGTTACAAATAATTACCGATAAAGGATTCACCATTGGGGCTCATTGTTCACTTAAACTTGAAGAACAAAAAATTGGCGAATTGTACTGTTTGGATGCTTTGCATATATGTTTCTTAGACTATATAGAAGCAATATATACAAAGATTTCAACCGGCTACCTGTTCTATTCATTGTTCTACTTGTCGAAAGTTACAAATAATCTCCGATAAAGGATTAACAATGGGGCTCATTGTTCACTTAAACTTGAAGAACAAAGAATTGGCGAATGGTACTGTTTGGATGCTTTGCATATATGTTTCTTAGACTATATGGAAGCAATATATACAAAGATTTCAACCGTCTGCGTGTTCCAATCATTGTTCTACTTGTCGAAAGTTACAAATAATTTCCGATAAAGGATTAACAATGGGGCTCATTGTTCACTTAAACTTGAAGAACAAAAAATTGGCGAATTGTACTGTTTGGATGCTTTGCATATATGTTTCTTAGACTATACGGAAGCAATATATACAAATATTTCAACCGTCTACCTGTTCCATTCATTGTTCTACTTGTCGAAAGTTACAAATAATTTCCGATAAAGGATTAACCATTGGGGCTCATTGTTCACTTAACCTTGAAGAACAAAAAATTGGCGAATTGTACTGTTTGGATGCTTTGCATATAACTTTCTTAGACTATATAGAAGCAATATATTCAAAGATTTCAACCGTCTACCTGTTCCATTCCATTAAAGGATTAACAATGGGGCTCGTAGTTCACTTAAACTTGAAGACCAAAAAATTGGCGAATTGTACTGTTTGGATGCTTTGCATATATGTTTCTTATACTATATAGAAGCAATATATACAAAGATTTCAACCGTCTACCTGTTCCATTCAATGTTCTACTTGTCGAAAGTTACAAATAATCTCCGATAAAGGATTAACAATGGGGCTCATTGTTCACTTAAACTTGAAGAACAAAAAATTGGCGAATGGTACTGTTTGGATGCTTTGCATATATGTTTCTTAGACTATATAGAAGCAATATATACAATGATTTCAACAATCTACCTGTTCCATTCATTGTTCTACTTGTCGAAATTTACAAATAATTTCCTTTAAAGGATTAACAATGGGGCTCGTAGTTCACTTAAACTTGAAGAACAAAAAATTGGCGAATGGTACTGTTTGGATGCTTTGCATATATGTTTCTTAGATTATATAGACGCAATATATACAAGGATTTCAACCGTCTACCTGTTCCATTCATTGTTCTACTAGTCGAAAGGTACAAATAATTTCCGATAACGGATTGACCATTGGGGCTCATTGTTCACTTAAACTTGAAGAACAAAAAATTGGCGAATAGTACTGTTTGGATGCTTTGCATGTATGTTTCTTAGACTATATAGAAGCAATATATACAATGATTTCAACAATCTACCTGTTCCATTCATTGTTCTACTTGTCGAAATTTACAAATAATTTCCTTTAAAGGATTAACAATGGGGCTCGTAGTTCACTTAAACTTGAAGAACAAAAAATTGGCGAATGGTACTGTTTGGATGCTTTGCATATATGTTTCTTAGATTATATAGACGCAATATATACAAGGATTTCAACCGTCTACCTGTTCCATTCATTGTTCTACTTGTCGAAAGGTACAAATAATTTCCGATAACGGATTGACCATTGGGGCTCATTGTTCACTTAAACTTGAAGAACAAAAAATTGGCGAATCGTACTGTTTGGATGCTTTGCATATATGTTTCTTAGACTATATAGAAGCAATATATACAAAGATTTCAACAGTCTAATTGGTCTATTCATTGTTCTGTTTGAAGAAAGTTACAAATAATTTCCCTTTCATGATTATCAATGGGGCTCGTTGTTCACTTAAACTTGAAGAACAAAAAATTGGCGAAATGTACTGTTTGGATGCTTTGCATATATGTTTCTTAGAATATATAGAAGCAATATATAGAAAGACTTCACCCGTCTACCTGTACAATTCATTGTTCTACTTGTAGAAAGTTACAAATAATTTCCGTTTCATGGTTATCAATGGGGCTCGTTGTTCACTTAAACTTGAAGAACAAAAAATTGGCGAATTTTACTGTTTGGATGCTTTGCATATATGTTTCTTAGACTATATAGAAGCAATATATATAAAGACTTCACCCGTCTACCTGTACTATTCATTGTTCTACTTGTAGAAAGTTACAAATAATTTCCATTTCATGATTATCAATGGAGCTCGCTGTTCACTTAAACTTGAAGATCAAAAAATTGGCGAGTTGTACTGTTTGGATGCTTTGCATATATGTTTCTTAGACTATATAGAAGCAATATATACAATGATTTCAACAGTCTATCAATTCCATTCATTGTTCTACTTGCCGAAATTTACAAATAATTTCCTTTAAAGGATTAACATTGGGGCTCGTAGTTCACTTAAACTTGAAGAACAAAAAATTGGCGAATTGTACTGTTTGGATGATTTGCACATATGTTTCTTAGACTATATAGAAGCAATATATACAATGATTTCAACAGTCTACCTGTTCCATTCATTGTTCTACTTGTCGAAATTTACAAATAATTTCCTTTAAAGGATTAACAATGGGGCTCGTAGTTCACTTAAACTTGAAGAACAAAAAATTGGCGAATGGTACTGTTTGGATGCTTTGCATATATGTTTCGTAGACTATATAGAAGTAATATATACAAAGATTTCAACCGTCTACCTGTTCCATTCATTGTTCTACTTGTCGAAAATTACAAGTAATTTCCGATAAAGGATTAACCATTGGGGCTCATTGTTCACTTAAACTTGAAGATCAAAAAATTGGCGATTGTTACTGTTTAGATGCTTTGCATATAGGTTTCTTAGACTATATAGAAGCAACATATACAAAGATTTCAACCGTCTACCTGTTCCATTCATTGTTCTACTTGTCGAAAGTTGCAAATAATTTCTGTTAAAGGATTAACAATGGGGCTCGTTGTTCACTTAAACTTGAAGAACAAAAAATTGGCGAATTGTACTGTTTCGATGCTTTGCATATATGTTTCTTAGACTATATAGAAGCAATATATACAATGATTTCAACAGTCTACCTGTTCCATTCATTGTTCTACTTGTCGAAATTTTCAAATAATTTCCTTTAAAGGATTAACAATGGGGCTCGTAGTTCACTTAAACTTGAAGAACAAAAAATTGGCGAATGGTACTGTTTGGATGCTTTGCATATATGTTTCTTAGACTATATAGAAGCAATATATACAATGATTTCAACAGTCTACCTGTTCCATTCATTGTTCTACTTGTCGAAATTTACAAATAATTTCCTTTAAAGGATTAACAATGGGGCTCGTAGTTCACTTAAACTTGAAGAACAAAAAATTGGCGAATGGTACTGTTTGGATGCTTTGCGTACATGTTTCTTAGACTATATAGACGCAATATTTACATTGATTTCAACCGGTTACCTGTTCCATTCATTGTTCTACTTGTCGAAAGTTACAAATAATTACCGATAAAGGATTAACCATTGGGGCTCATTGTTCACTTAAACTTGAAGAACAAAAAGTTGGCGAATTGTACTGTTTGGATGCTTTGCATATATGTTTCTTAGACTATATAGAAGCAATATATACAAAGATTTCAACCGGCTACCTGTTCCATTCATTGTTCTACTTGTCGAAAGTTACAAATAATCTCCGATAAAGGATTAACAATGGGGCTCATTGTTCACTTAAACTTGAAGAACAAAAAATTGGCGAATGGTACTGTTTGGATGCTTTGCATATATGTTTCTTAGACTATATGGAAGCAATATATACAAAGATTTCAACCGTCTGCGTGTTCCAATCATTGTTCTACTTGTAGAAAGTTACAATTAATTTCCGTTAAAGGATTAACAATGGGGCTCGTAGTTCACTTAAACTTGAAGACCAAAAAATTGGCGAATTGTACTGTTTGGATGCTTTGCATATATGTTTCTTATACTATATAGAAGCAATATATACAAAGATTTCAACCGTCTACCTGTTCCATTCAATGTTCTACTTGTCGAAAGTTACAAATAATCTCCGATAAAGGATTAACAATGGGGCTCATTGTTCACTTAAACTTGAAGAACAAAAAATTGGTGAATGGTACTGTTTGGATGCTTTGCATATATGTTTCCTAGACTATATAGAAGCAATATATACAATGATTTCAACAATCTACCTGTTCCATTCATTGTTCTACTTGTCGAAATTTACAAATAATTTCCTTTAAAGGATTAACAATGGGGCTCGTAGTTCACTTAAACTTGAAGACCAAAAAATTGGCGAATTGTACTGTTTGGATGCTTTGCATATATGTTTCTTAGACTATATAGAAGCAATATATACAATGATTTCAACAATCTACCTGTTCCATTCATTGTTCTACTTGTCGAAATTTACAAATAATTTCCTTTAAAGGATTAACAATGGGGCTCGTAGTTCACTTAAACTTGAAGACCAAAAAATTGGCGAATTGTACTGTTTGGATGCTTTGCATATATGTTTCTTAGACTATATAGAAGCAATATATACAATGATTTCAACAATCTACCTGTTCCATTCATTGTTCTACTTGTCGAAATTTACAAATAATTTCCTTTAAAGGATTAACAATGGGGCTCGTAGTTCACTTAAACTTGAAGAACAAAAAATTGGCGAATGGTACTGTTTGGATGCTTTGCATATATGTTTCTTAGATTATATAGACGCAATATATACAAGGATTTCAACCGTCTACCTGTTCCATTCATTGTTCTACTTGTCGAAAGTTACAAATAATTTCCGATAACGGATTGACCATTGGGGCTCATTGTTCACTTAAACTTGAAGAACAAAAAATTGGCGAATAGTACTGTTTGGATGCTTTGCACATATGTTTCTTATACTATATAGAAGCAATATATACAAAGATTTCAACCGTCTACCTGTTCCATTCACTGTTCTACTTGTCGAAAGTTACAAATAATTTCCGTTAAGGGATTAACAATGGGGATCGTAGTTTACTTAAACTTGAAGAACAAAAAATTTGCGAATTGTACTGTTTGGATGCTTTGCATATATGTTTCTTAGACTATATAGAAGCAATATATACAATGTTTTCAACCGTCTACCTATTCCATTCATTGTTCTACTTGCCGAAATTTACAAATAATTTCCTTTAAATGATTAACAATGGGGCTCGTAGTTCACTTAAACTTGAAGAGCAAAAAATTGGCGAATTGTACTGTTTGGATACTTTGAATATATGTTTCTTAGACTATTTAGAAGCAATATATAGAAAGATTTCACCCGTCTACCTGTACTATTCATTGTTCTACTTGTAGAAAGCTACAAATAATTTCCATTTCATGATTATCAATGGGGCTCGCTGTTCACTTAATCATGAAGATCAAAAAATTCGCGATTGTTACTGTTTAGATGCTTTGCATATAGGTTTCGTAGACTATATAGAAGCAATATATACAAAGATTTCAACCGTTTACCTGATCCATACATTGTTCTACTTGTCGAAAGTTACAAATAATTTCCGATAAAAGATTAACCATTGGGGCTCATTGTTCACTTAAACTTGAAGAACAAAAAAATGGCGAATGGTACTGTTTGGATGCTTTGCGTACAAGTTTCTTAGACTATATGGAAGCAATATATACAAAGATTTCAACCGTCTACGTGTTCCAATCATTGTTCGACTTGTCGAAATTTACAAATAATTTCCTTTAAAGGATTAACAATGGGGCTCGTTGTTCACTTAAACTTGAAGAACAATAAATTGGCGAATTGTACTGTTTGGATGCTTTGCATATATGTTTCTTAGACTATATAGAAGCAATATATACAAAGATTTCAACCGTCTACCTGTTCCATCCATTGTTCTACTTGTCGAAAGTTACAAATAATTTCCGATAAAGGATTATCAATGGGGCTCGCTGTTCACTTAAACTTGAAGATCAAAAAATTGGCGAATGTTACTGTTTAGATGCTTTGCATATAGGTTTGTTAGACTATATAGAAGCAATATATACAAATATTTCAACCGTCTACCTGTTCTATTCATTGTTCTACTTGTAGAAAGTTACAAATAATTTCCTTTAAAGGATTAACAATGGGGCTCGTTGTTCACTTAAACTTGAAGAACAATAAATTGGCGAATTGTACTGTTTGGATGCTTTGCATATATGTTTCTTAGACTATATACAAGCAATATATACAAAGATTTCAACCGTCTACCTGTTCCATCCATTGTTCTACCTGTCGAAAGTTACAAATAATTTCCGATAAAGGATTATCAATGGGGCTCGCTGTTCACTTAAACGTGAAGATCAAAAAATTGGCGAATGTTACTGTTTAGATGCTTTGCATATAGGTTTGTTAGACTATATAGAAGCAATATATACAAATATTTCAACCGTCTACCTATTCCATTCATTGTTCTACTTGCCGAAATTTACAAATAATTACCGATAAAGGATTAACCATTGGGGCTCATTGTTCACTTAAACTTGAAGAACAAAAAATTGGCGAATTGTACTGTTTGGATGCTTTGCATATATGTTTCTTAGACTATATAGAAGCAATATATACAAAGATTTCAACCGGCTACCTGTTCTATTCATTGTTCTACTTGTCGAAAGTTACAAATAATCTCCGATAAAGGATTAACAATGGGGCTCATTGTTCACTTAAACTTGAAGAACAAAAAATTGGCGAATGGTACTGTTTGGATGCTTTGCATATATGTTTCTTAGACTATATGGAAGCAATATATACAAAGATTTCAACCGTCTGCGTGTTCCAATCATTGTTCTACTTGCAGAAAGTTACAATTAATTTCCGTTAAAGGATTAACAATGGGGCTCGTAGTTCACTTAAACTTGAAGACCAAAAAATTGGCGAATTGTACTGTTTGGATGCTTTGCATATATGTTTCTTATACTATATAGAAGCAATATATACAAAGATTTCAACCGTCTACCTGTTCCATTCAATGTTCTACTTGTCGAAAGTTACAAATAATCTCCGATAAAGGATTAACAATGGGGCTCATTGTTCACTTAAACTTGAAGAACAAAAAATTGGCGAATGGTACTGTTTGGATGCTTTGCATATATGTTTCTTAGACTATATAGAAGCAATATATACAATGATTTCAACAATCTACCTGTTCCATTCATTGTTCTACTTGTCGAAATTTACAAATAATTTCCTTTAAAGGATTAACAATGGGGCTCGTTGTTCACTTAAACTTGAAGAACAATAAATTGGCGAATTGTACTGTTTGGATGCTTTGCATATATGTTTCTTAGACTATATAGAAGCAATATATACAAAGATTTCAACCGTCTACCTGTTCCATCCATTGTTCTACTTGTCGAAAGTTACAAATAATTTCCGATAAAGGATTATCAATGGGGCTCGCTGTTCACTTAAACTTGAAGATCAAAAAATTGGCGAATGTTACTGTTTAGATGCTTTGCATATAGGTTTGTTAGACTATATAGAAGCAATATATACAAATATTTCAACCGTCTACCTGTTCTATTCATTGTTCTACTTGTAGAAAGTTACAAATAATTTCCGTTTCATGATTATCAATGGGGCTCGTTGTTCACTTAAACTTGAAGAACAAAAAATTGGCGAATGGTACTGTTTGGATGCTTTGCATATATGTTTCTTAGATTATATAGAAGCAATATTTACATTGATTTCAACCGGTTACCTGTTCCATTCATTGTTCTACTTGTCGGAAGTTACAAATAATTACCGATAAAGGATTCACCATTGGGGCTCATTGTTCACTTAAACTTGAAGAACAAAAAATTGGCGAATTGTACTGTTTGGATGCTTTGCATATATGTTTCTTAGACTATATAGAAGCAATATATACAAAGATTTCAACCGGCTACCTGTTCTATTCATTGTTCTACTTGTCGAAAGTTACAAATAATCTCCGATAAAGGATTAACAATGGGGCTCATTGTTCACTTAAACTTGAAGAACAAAGAATTGGCGAATGGTACTGTTTGGATGCTTTGCATATATGTTTCTTAGACTATATGGAAGCAATATATACAAAGATTTCAACCGTCTGCGTGTTCCAATCATTGTTCTACTTGTAGAAAGTTACAATTAATTTCCGTTAAAGGATTAACAATGGGGCTCGTAGTTCACTTAAACTTGAAGACCAAAAAATTGGCGAATTGTACTGTTTGGATGCTTTGCATATATGTTTCTTATACTATATAGAAGCAATATATACAAAGATTTCAACCGTCTACCTGTTCCATTCAATGTTCTACTTGTCGAAAGTTACAAATAATCTCCGATAAAGGATTAACAATGGGGCTCATTGTTCACTTAAACTTGAAGACCAAAAAATTGGCGAATTGTACTGTTTGGATGCTTTGCATATATGTTTCTTATACTATATAGAAGCAATATATACAAAGATTTCAACCGTCTACCTGTTCCATTCAATGTTCTACTTGTCGAAAGTTACAAATAATCTCCGATAAAGGATTAACAATGGGGCTCATTGTTCACTTAAACTTGAAGAACAAAAAATTGGCGAATGGTACTGTTTGGATGTTTTGCATATATGTTTCTTAGACTATATAGAAGCAATATATACAATGATTTCAACAATCTACCTGTTCCATTCATTGTTCTACTTGTCGAAATTTACAAATAATTTCCTTTAAAGGATTAACAATGGGGCTCGTAGTTCACTTAAACTTGAAGAACAAAAAATTGGCGAATGGTACTGTTTGGATGCTTTGCATATATGTTTCTTAGATTATATAGACGCAATATATACAAGGATTTCAACCGTCTACCTGTTCCATTCATTGTTCTACTTGTCGAAAGGTACAAATAATTTCCGATAACGGATTGACCATTGGGGCTCATTGTTCACTTAAACTTGAAGAACAAAAAATTGGCGAATAGTACTGTTTGGATGCTTTGCATATATGTTTCTTATACTATATAGAAGCAATATATACAAAGATTTCAACCGTCTACCTGTTCCATTCAATGTTCTACTTGTCGAAAGTTACAAATAATCTCCGATAAAGGATTAACAATGGGGCTCATTGTTCACTTAAACTTGAAGAACAAAAAATTGGCGAATGGTACTGTTTGGATGCTTTGCATATATGTTTCTTAGACTATATAGAAGCAATATATACAATGATTTCAACAATCTACCTGTTCCATTCATTGCTCTACTTGTCGAAATTTACAAATAATTTCCTTTAAAGGATTAACAATGGGGCTCGTAGTTCACTTAAACTTGAAGAACAAAAAATTGGCGAATGGTACTGTTTGGATGCTTTGCATATATGTTTCTTAGATTATATAGACGCAATATATACAAGGATTTCAACCGTCTACCTGTTCCATTCATTGTTCTACTTGTCGAAAGGTACAAATAATTTCCGATAACGGATTGACCATTGGGGCTCATTGTTCACTTAAACTTGAAGAACAAAAAATTGGCGAATAGTACTGTTTGGATGCTTTGCATATATGTTTCTTAGACTATATAGAAGCAATATATACAATGATTTCAACAATCTACCTGTTCCATTCATTGTTCTACTTGTCGAAATTTACAAATAATTTCCTTTAAAGGATTAACAATGGGGCTCGTAGTTCACGTAAACTTGAAGAACAAAAAATTGGCGAATGGTACTGTTTGGATGCTTTGCATATATGTTTCTTAGATTATATAGACGCAATATATACAAGGATTTCAACCGTCTACCTGTTCCATTCATTGTTCTACTTGTCGAAAGGTACAAATAATTTCCGATAACGGATTGACCATTGGGGCTCATTGTTCACTTAAACTTGAAGAACAAAAAATTGGCGAATAGTACTGTTTGGATGCTTTGCATATATGTTTCTTATACTATATAGAAGCAATATATACAAGGATTTCAACCGTCTACCTGTTCCATCCATTGTTCTACTTGTCGAAACTTACAAATAATTTCCGATAAAGGATTATCAATGGGGCTCGCAGTTCACTTAAACTTGAAGATCAAAAAATTGGCGAATGTTACTGTTTAGATCCTTCGCATATAGGTTTGTTAGACTATATAGAAGCAATATATACAAATATTTCAACCGTCTACCTGTTCTATTCATTGTTCTACTTGTAGAAAGTTACAAATAATTTCCGTTTCATGATTATCAATGGGGCTCGTTGTTCACTTAAACTTGAAGAACAAAAAATTGGCGAATGGTACTGTTTGGATGCTTTGCATATATGTTTCTTAGATTATATAGAAGCAATATATACAAAGATTTCAACCGTCTACCTGTTCCATTCATTGTTCTACTTGTCGAAAATTACAAATAACTTCCTTTAAAGGATTAATAATGGGGCTCGTTGTTCACGTAAACTTGAAGAACAAAAAATTGGCGAATGGTACTGTCTGGATGCTTTGCATATATGTTTCTTAGACTATATAGAAGCAATATATACAATGATTTCAACAGTCTACCTGTTCCATTCATTGTTCTACTTGTCGAAATTTACTAATAATATCCTTTAAAGGATTAACAATGGGGCTCGAAGTTCACTTAAACTTGAAGAAAAAAAAAGTGGCGAATGGTACTGTTTGGAAGCTTTGCGCACATGTTTCTTAGACTATATGGAAGCAATATATACAAAGATTTCAACCGTCTACGTGTTCCAATCATTGTTCTACTTGTCGAAATTTACAAATAATTTCCTTTAAAGGATTAACCATTGGGGCTCATTGTTCACTTAAACTTGAAGAACAAGAAATTGGCGAATGGTACTGTCTGGATGCTCTGCATATATGTTTCTTAGACTATATAGAAGCAATATATACAATGATTTCAACAGTCTACCTGTTCCATTCATTGTTCTACTTTTCGAAAATTACAAATAATTTCCTTTAAAGGATTAACAATGGGGCTCGTTGTTCACTTAAACTTGAAGAACAAAAAATTGGCGAATGGTACTGTCTGGATGCTCTGCATATATGTTTCTTAGACTATATAGAAGCAATATATACAATGATTTCAACAGTCTACCTGTTCCATTCATTGTTCTACTTGTCGAAATTTACAAATAATTTCCTTTAAAGGATTAACAATGGGGCTCATTGTTCACTTAAACTTGAAGAACAAAAAATTGGCGAATGGTACTGTTTGGATGCTTTGCATATATGTTTCTTAGACTATATGGAAGCAATATATACAAAGATTTCAACCGTCTGCGTGTTCCAATCATTGTTCTACTTGTAGAAAGTTACAATTAATTTCCGTTAAAGGATTAACAATGGGGCTCGTAGTTCACTTAAACTTGAAGACCAAAAAATTGGCGAATTGTACTGTTTGGATGCTTTGCATATATGTTTCTTATACTATATAGAAGCAATATATACAAAGATTTCAACCGTCTACCTGTTCCATTCAATGTTCTACTTGTCGAAAGTTACAAATAATCTCCGATAAAGGATTAACAATGGGGCTCATTGTTCACTTAAACTTGAAGAACAAAAAATTGGCGAATGGTACTGTTTGGATGTTTTGCATATATGTTTCTTAGACTATATAGAAGCAATATATACAATGATTTCAACAATCTACCTGTTCCATTCATTGTTCTACTTGTCTAAATTTACAAATAATTTCCTTTAAAGGATTAACAATGGGGCTCGTAGTTCACTTAAACTTGAAGAACAAAAAATTGGCGAATGGTACTGTTTGGATGCTTTGCATATATGTTTCTTAGATTATATAGACGCAATATATACAAGGATTTCAACCGTCTACCTGTTCCATTCATTGTTCTACTTGTCGAAAGGTACAAATAATTTCCGATAACGGATAGACCATTGGGGCTCATTGTTCACTTAAACTTGAAGAACAAAAAATTGGCGAATAGTACTGTTTGGATGCTTTGCATATATGTTTCTTATACTATATAGAAGCAATATATACAAAGATTTCAACCGTCTACCTGTTCCATTCAATGTTCTACTTGTCGAAAGTTACAAATAATCTCCGATAAAGGATTAACAATGGGGCTCATTGTTCACTTAAACTTGAAGAACAAAAAATTGGCGAATGGTACTGTTTGGATGCTTTGCATATATGTTTCTTAGACTATATAGAAGCAATATATACAATGATTTCAACAATCTACCTGTTCCATTCATTGCTCTACTTGTCGAAATTTACAAATAATTTCCTTTAAAGGATTAACAATGGGGCTCGTAGTTCACTTAAACTTGAAGAACAAAAAATTGGCGAATGGTACTGTTTGGATGCTTTGCATATATGTTTCTTAGATTATATAGACGCAATATATACAAGGATTTCAACCGTCTACCTGTTCCATTCATTGTTCTACTTGTCGAAATGTACAAATAATTTCCGATAACGGATTGACCATTGGGGCTCATTGTTCACTTAAACTTGAAGAACAAAAAATTGGCGAATAGTACTGTTTGGATGCTTTGCATATATGTTTCTTAGACTATATAGAAGCAATATATACAATGATTTCAACAATCTACCTGTTCCATTCATTGTTCTACTTGTCGAAATTTACAAATAATTTCCTTTAAAGGATTAACAATGGGGCTCGTAGTTCACTTAAACTTGAAGAACAAAAAATTGGCGAATGGTACTGTTTGGATGCTTTGCATATATGTTTCTTAGATTATATAGACGCAATATATACAAGGATTTCAACCGTCTACCTGTTCCATTCATTGTTCTACTTGTCGAAAGGTACAAATAATTTCCGATAACGGATTGACCATTGGGGCTCATTGTTCACTTAAACTTGAAGAACAAAAAATTGGCGAATAGTACTGTTTGGATGCTTTGCATATATGTTTCTTATACTATATAGAAGCAATATATACAAGGATTTCAACCGTCTACCTGTTCCATCCATTGTTCTACTTGTCGAAACTTACAAATAATTTCCGATAAAGGATTATCAATGGGGCTCGCAGTTCACTTAAACTTGAAGATCAAAAAATTGGCGAATGTTACTGTTTAGATCCTTCGCATATAGGTTTGTTAGACTATATAGAAGCAATATATACAAATATTTCAACCGTCTACCTGTTCTATTCATTGTTCTACTTGTAGAAAGTTACAAATAATTTCCGTTTCATGATTATCAATGGGGCTCGTTGTTCACTTAAACTTGAAGAACAAAAAATTGGCGAATGGTACTGTTTGGATGCTTTGCATATATGTTTCTTAGATTATATAGAAGCAATATATACAAAGATTTCAACCGTCTACCTGTTCCATTCATTGTTCTACTTGTCGAAAATTACAAATAACTTCCTTTAAAGGATTAATAATGGGGCTCGTTGTTCACGTAAACTTGAAGAACAAAAAATTGGCGAATGGTACTGTCTGGATGCTTTGCATATATGTTTCTTAGACTATATAGAAGCAATATATACAATGATTTCAACAGTCTACCTGTTCCATTCATTGTTCTACTTGTCGAAATTTACAAATAATATCCTTTAAAGGATTAACAATGGGGCGCGAAGTTCACTTAAACTTGAAGAAAAAAAAAGTGGCGAATGGTACTGTTTGGAAGCTTTGCGCACATGTTTCTTAGACTATATGGAAGCAATATATACAAAGATTTCAACCGTCTACGTGTTCCAATCATTGTTCTACTTGTCGAAATTTACAAATAATTTCCTTTAAAGGATTAACCATTGGGGCTCATTGTTCACTTAAACTTGAAGAACAAGAAATTGGCGAATGGTACTGTCTGGATGCTCTGCATATATGTTTCTTAGACTATATAGAAGCAATATATACAATGATTTCAACAGTCTACCTGTTCCATTCATTGTTCTACTTTTCGAAAATTACAAATAATTTCCTTTAAAGGATTAACAATGGGGCTCGTTGTTCACTTAAACTTGAAGAACAAAAAATTGGCGAATGGTACTGTCTGGATGCTCTGCATATATGTTTCTTAGACTATATAGAAGCAATATATACAATGATTTCAACAGTCTACCTGTTCCATTCATTGTTCTACTTGTCGAAATTTACAAATAATTTCCTTTAAAGGATTAACAATGGGGCTCATTGTTCACTTAAACTTGAAGAACAAAAAATTGGCGAATGGTACTGTTTGGATGCTTTGCATATATGTTTCTTAGACTATATGGAAGCAATATATACAAAGATTTCAACCGTCTGCGTGTTCCAATCATTGTTCTACTTGTAGAAAGTTACAATTAATTTCCGTTAAAGGATTAACAATGGGGCTCGTAGTTCACTTAAACTTGAAGACCAAAAAATTGGCGAATTGTACTGTTTGGATGCTTTGCATATATGTTTCTTATACTATATAGAAGCAATATATACAAAGATTTCAACCGTCTACCTGTTCCATTCAATGTTCTACTTGTCGAAAGTTACAAATAATCTCCGATAAAGGATTAACAATGGGGCTCATTGTTCACTTAAACTTGAAGAACAAAAAATTGGCGAATGGTACTGTTTGGATGTTTTGCATATATGTTTCTTAGACTATATAGAAGCAATATATACAATGATTTCAACAATCTACCTGTTCCATTCATTGTTCTACTTGTCTAAATTTACAAATAATTTCCTTTAAAGGATTAACAATGGGGCTCGTAGTTCACTTAAACTTGAAGAACAAAAAATTGGCGAATGGTACTGTTTGGATGCTTTGCATATATGTTTCTTAGATTATATAGACGCAATATATACAAGGATTTCAACCGTCTACCTGTTCCATTCATTGTTCTACTTGTCGAAAGGTACAAATAATTTCCGATAACGGATTGACCATTGGGGCTCATTGTTCACTTAAACTTGAAGAACAAAAAATTGGCGAATAGTACTGTTTGGATGCTTTGCATATATGTTTCTTATACTATATAGAAGCAATATATACAAAGATTTCAACCGTCTACCTGTTCCATTCACTGTTCTACTTGTCGAAAGTTACAAATAATTTCCGTTAAGGGATTAACAATGGGGATCGTAGTTTACTTAAACTTGAAGAACAAAAAATTGGCGAATTGTACTGTTTGGATGCTTTGCATATATGTTTCTTAGACTATATAGAAGCAATATATACAATGTTTTCAACCGTCTACCTATTCCATTCATTGTTCTACTTGCCGAAATTTACAAATAATTTCCTTTAAATGATTAACAATGGGGCTCGTAGTTCACTTAAACTTGAAGACCAAAAAATTGGCGAATTGTACTGTTTGGATGCTTTGCATATATGTTTCTTATACTATATAGAAGCAATATATACAAAGATTTCAACCGTCTACCTGTTCCATTCAATGTTCTACTTGTCGAAAGTTACAAATAATTTCCGATAAAGGATTATCAATGGGGCTCGCTGTTCACTTAAACTTGAAGAACAATAAATTGGCGAATGGTACTGTTTGGATACTTTTCGTACATGTTTCTTAGACTATATGGAAGCAACATATACAAAGATTTCAACCGTCTACTTGTTCCATTCATTGTTCTACTTGTCGAAATTTACAAATAATTTCCTTTAAAGGATTAACAATGGGGCTCGTAGTTCACTTAAACTTGAAGAACAAAAAATTGGCGAATGGTACTGTTTGGATGCTTTGCATATATGTTTCTTAGACTATATAGACGCAATATATACAAAGATTTCAACCGTCTACCTGTTCCATTAATTGTTCTACTTGTAGAAAGTTACAATTAATTTCCGTTAAAGGATTAACAATGGGGCTCGTAGTTCACTTAAACTTGAAGAACAAAAAATTGGCGAATTGTACTGTTTGGATGCTTTGCATATATGTTTCTTAGTTTATATAGAAGCAATATATACAAAGATTTCAACCGTCTACCTGTTCCATTCATTGTTCTACTTGTCGAAAGTTACAAATAATTTCCGTTAAAGGATTAATAATGGGGCTCGTAGTTCACTTAAACTTGAAGAACAAAAAATTGGCGAATGGTACTGTTTGGATGCTTTGCGTACATGTTTCTTAGACTATATAGAAGCAATATATACATTGATTTCAACCGTCTACCTATTCCATTCATTGTTCTACTTGTCGAAAGTTACAAATAATTTCCGTTAAAGGATTAATAATGGGGCTCGTAGTTCACTTAAACTTGAAGAACAAAAAATTGTCGAATGGTACTGTTTGGATGCTTTGCATATATGTTTCTTAGACTATATAGAAGCAATATATACAAAGATTTCAACCGTCTACCTGTTCCATACATTGTTCTACTTGTCGAAAATTACAAATAATTTCCTTTAAAGGATTAACAATGGGGCTCGTTGTTCACTTAAACTTGAAGAACAAAAAATTGGCGAATGGTACTGTCTGGATGCTTTGCATATATGTTTCTTAGACTATATAGAAGCAATATATACAAAGATTTCAACCGTCTACGTGTTCCAATCATTGTTCTACTTGTAGAAAGTTACAATTAATTTCCGTTAAAGGATTAATAATGGGGCTCGTAGTTCACTTAAACTTGAAGAACAAAAAATTGGCGAATTGTACTGTTTGGATGCTTTGCATATATGTTTCTTAGATTATATAGAAGCAATATATACAAAGATTTCAACCGTCTACCTGTTCCATTCATTGTTCTACTTTTCGAAAATTACAAATAATTTCCTTTAAAGGATTAACAATGGGGCTCGTTGTTCACTTAAACTTGAAGAACAAAAAATTGAAGAATGGTACTATCTGGATGCTCTGCATATATGTTTCTTAGACTATATCGAAGCAATATATACAATGATTTCAACAGTCTACCTGTTCCATTCATTGTTCTACTTGTCGAAATTTACAAATAATTTCCTCTAAAGGATTAACAATGGGGCTCGAAGTTCACTTAAACTTGAAGAACAAAAAATTGGCGAATGGTACTGTTTGGATGCTTTGCATATATGTTTCTTAGACTATATAGAAGCAATATATACAAAGATTTCAACCGTCTACCTGTTCCATTCATTGTTCTACTTGTCGAAAGTTACAAATAATTTCCTTTAAAGGATTAACAATGGGGCTCATTGTTCACTTAAACTTGAAGAACAAAAAATTGGCGAATTGTACTGTTTGGATGCTTTGCATATATGTTTCTTAGATTATATAGAAGCAATATATACAAAGATTTCAACGGTCTACCTGTTCCATTCATTGTTCACCTTGTCGAAATTTACAAATAACTTCCTTTAAAGGATTAACAATGGGGCTCGTTGTTCACTTAAAGTTGAAGAACAAAAAATTGGCGAATTGTACTGTTTGGATGCTTTGCATATATGTTTCTTAGATTATATAGAAACAATATATACAAAGATTTCAACCGTCTACCTGTTCCATTCATTGTTCTACTTGGCGAAAATTACAAGTAATTTCCGATAAAGGATTAACCATTGGGGCTCATTGTTCACTTAAACTTGAAGAACAAAAAATTGGCGAATTGTACTGTTTGGATGCTTTGCATATATGTTTCTTAGATTATATAGAAGCAATATATACAAAGATTTCAACCGTCTACCTGTTCCATTCATTGTTCACCTTGTCGAAATTTACAAATAACTTCCTTTAAAGGATTAACAATGGGGCTCGTTGTTCACTTAAAGTTGAAGAACAAAAAATTGGCGAATTGTACTGTTTGGATGCTTTGCATATATGTTTCTTAGACTATTTAGAAGCAATATATGGAAAGATTTCACCCGTCTACCTGTACTATTCATTGTTCTACTTGTAGAAAGTTACAAATAATTTCCATTTCATGATTATCAATGGGGCTTGCTGTTCACTTAAACTTGAAGAACAAAAAATTGGCGAATGGTACTGTTTGGATGCTTTGCATATATGTTTCGTAGACTATATAGAAGTAATATATACAAAGATTTCAACCGTCTACCTGTTCCATTCATTGTTCTACTTGTCGAAAATTACAAGTAATTTCCGATAAAGGATTAACCATTGGGGCTCATTGTTCACTTAAACTTGAAGATCAAAAAATTGGCGATTGTTACTGTTTAGATGCTTTGCATATAGGTTTCTTAGACTATATAGAAGCAACATATACAAAGATTTCAACCGTCTACCTGTTCCATTCATTGTTTTACTTGTAGAAAGTTACAATTAATGTCCGTTAAAGTATTAACAATGGGGCTCGTAGTTCACTTAAACTTGAAGATCAAATAATTGGCGAATTGTACTGTTTGGATGCTTTGCATATATGTTTCTTAGACTATTTAGAAGCAACATATAGAAAGATTTCACCCGTCTACCTGTACTATTCATTGTTCTACTTGTCGAAAGTTACAAATAATTTCCGATAAAGGATTAACAATGGGGCTCATTGTTCACTTAAACTTGAAGATCAAATAATTGGCGAATTGTACTGTTTGGATGATTTGCAGATATGTTCCTTAGACTATATAGAAGCAATATATACAATGATTTCAACCGTCTACCTGTTCCATTCATTGTTCTACTTGTCGAAAGTTACAAATAATTTCCGTTAAGGGATTAACAATGGGGATCGTAGTTTACTTAAACTTGAAGAGCAAAAAATTGGCGAATTGTACTGTTTGGACGCTATGCACATATGTTTCTTAGACTATATAGAAGCAATATATACAAAGATTTCAACCGTCTACCTGTTCCATTCATTGTTCTACTTGTCGAAAATTACAAGTAATTTCCGATAAAGGATTAACCATTGGGGCTCATTGTTCACTTAAACTTGAAGAACAAACAATTGGCGAATGGTACTGTTTGGATGCTTTGCGTACATGTTTCTTAGACTATATAGAAGCAATATATACATTGATTTCAACCGTCTACCTGTTCCATTCATTGTTCTACTTGTCGAAAGTTACAAATAATTTCCGTTAAAGGATTAATAATGGGGCTCGTAGTTCACTTAAACTTGAAGAACAAAAAATTGTCGAATGGTACTGTTTGGATGCTTTGCATATATGTTTCTTAGACTATATAGAAGCAATATATACAAAGATTTCAACCGTCTACCTGTTCCATACATTGTTCTACTTGTCGAAAATTACAAATAATTTCCTTTAAAGGATTAACAATGGGGCTCGTTGTTCACTTTAACTTGAAGAACAAAAAATTGGCGAATGGTACTGTCTGGATGCTTTGCATATATGTTTCTTAGACTATATAGAAGCAATATATACAAAGATTGCAACCGTCTACGTGTTCCAATCATTGTTCTACTTGTAGAAAGTTACAATTAATTTCCGTTAAAGGATTAATAATGGGACTCGTAGTTCACTTAAACTTGAAGAACAAAAAATTGGCGAATTGTACTGTTTGGATGCTTTGCATATATGTTTCTTAGATTATATAGAAGCAATATATACAAAGATTTCAACCGTCTACCTGTTCCATTCATTGTTCTACTTTTCGAAAATTACAAATAATTTCCTTTAAAGGATTAACAACGGGGCTCGTTGTTCACTTAAACTTGAAGAACAAAAAATTGAAGAATGGTACTATCTGGATGCTCTGCAGATATGTTTCTTAGACTATATCGAAGCAATATATACAATGATTTCAACAGTCTACCTGTTCCATTCATTGTTCTACTTGTCGAAATTTACAAATAATTTCCTCTAAAGGATTAACAATGGGGCTCGAAGTTCACTTAAACTTGAAGAACAAAAAATTGGCGAATGGTACTGTTTGGATGCTTTGCATATATGTTTCTTAGACTATATAGACGCAATATATACAAAGATTTCAACCGTCTACGTGTTCCAATCATTGTTCTACTTGTAGAAAGTTACAATTAATTTCCGTTAAAGGATTAACAATGGGGCTCGTAGTTCACTTTAACTTGAAGAACAAAAAATTCGCGATTGTTACTGTTTAGATGCTTTGCATATATGTTTCGTAGACTATATAGAAGCAATATATACAAAGATTTCAACCGTCTACCTGTTCCATTCATTGTTCTACTTGTCGAAATTTACAAATAATTTCCTTTAAAGGATTAACAATGGGGCTCATTGTTCACTTAAACTTGAAGAACAAACAATTGGCGAATGGTACTGTTTGGATGCTTTGCGTACATGTTTCTTAGACTATATAGAAGCAATATATACATTGATTTCAACCGTCTACCTGTTCCATTCATTGTTCTACTTGTCGAAAGTTACAAATAATTTCCGTTAAAGGATTAATAATGGGGCTCGTAGTTCACTTAAACTTGAAGAACAAAAAATTGTCGAATGGTACTGTTTGGATGCTTTGCATATATGTTTCTTAGACTATATAGAAGCAATATATACAAAGATTTCAACCGTCTACCTGTTCCATACATTGTTCTACTTGTCGAAAATTACAAATAATTT
Organism: Cerceris ruficornis; assembly: GCA_963989415.1. Lineage (NCBI taxonomy): Eukaryota > Metazoa > Arthropoda > Insecta > Hymenoptera > Crabronidae > Cerceris > Cerceris ruficornis. The sequence goes on along the minus strand of CAXDIW010000111.1, from coordinate 156,646 downwards.
CCTTTAAAGGATTAACAATGGGGCTCGTTGTTCACTTAAACTTGAAGAACAAAAAATTGGCGAATGGTACTGTCTGGATGCTTTGCATATATGTTTCTTAGACTATATAGAAGCAATATATACAAAGATTTCAACCGTCTACGTGTTCCAATCATTGTTCTACTTGTAGAAAGTTACAATTAATTTCCGTTAAAGAATTAATAATGGGGCTCGTAGTTCACTTAAACTTGAAGAACAAAAAATTGGCGAATTGTACTGTTTGGATGCTTTGCATATATGTTTCTTAGATTATATAGAAGCAATATATACAAAGATTTCAACCGTCTACCTGTTCCATTCATTGTTCTACTTTTCGAAAATTACAAATAATTTCCTTTAAAGGATTAACAATGGGGCTCGTTGTTCATTTAAACTTGAAGAACAAAAAATTGAAGAATGGTACTATCTGGATGCTCTGCATATATGTTTCTTAGACTATATCGAAGCAATATATACAATGATTTCAACAGTCTACCTGTTCCATTCATTGTTCTACTTGTCGAAATTTACAAATAATTTCCTCTAAAGGATTAACAATGGGGCTCGAAGTTCACTTAAACTTGAAGAACAAAAAATTGGCGAATGGTACTGTTTGGATGCTTTGCATATATGTTTCTTAGACTATATAGAAGCAATATATACAAAGATTTCAACCGTCTACCTGTTCCATTCATTGTTCTACTTGTCGAAAGTTACAAATAATTTCCTTTAAAGGATTAACAATGGGGCTCATTGTTCACTTAAACTTGAAGAACAAAAAATTGGCGAATTGTACTGTTTGGATGCTTTGCATATATGCTTCTTAGACTATTTAGAAGCAATATATAGAAAGATTTCACCCGTCTACCTGTACTATTCATTGTTCTACTTGACGAAAGTTACAAATAATTTCCGATAAAGGATTAACAATGGGGCTCATTGTTCACTTAAACTTGAAGATCAAATAATTGGCGAATTGTACTGTTTGGATGATTTTCAGATATGTTCCTTAGACTATATAGAAGCAATATATACAATGATTTCAACCGTCTACCTGTTCCATTCATTGTTCTACTTGTCGAAAGTTACAAATAATTTCCGTTAAGGGATTAACAATGGGGATCGTAGTTTACTTAAACTTGAAGAGCAAAAAATTGGCGAATTGTACTGTTTGGACGATATGCACATATGTTTCTTAGACTATATAGAAGCAATATATGCAAAGATTTCAACCGTCTACCTGTTCCATTCATTGTTCTACTTGTCGAAAATTACAAGTAATTTCCGATAAAGGATTAACCGTTGGGGCTCATTGTTCACTTAAACTTGAAGAACAAAAAATTGGCAAATGGTACTGTTTGGATGCTTTGCGTACATGTTTCTTAGACTATATGGAAGCAATATATACAAAGATTTCAACCGTCTACCTGTTCCATTCATTGTTCTACTTGTAGAAAGTTACAATTAATTTCGGTTAAAGGATTAACAATAGGGCTCGTAGTTCACTTAAACTTGAAGAACAAAAAATTGGCGAATTGTACTGTTTGGATGCTTTGCATATATGTTTCTTAGATTATATAGAAGCAATATATACAAAGATTTCAACGGTCTACCTGTTCCATTCATTGTTCACCTTGTCGAAATTTACAAATAACTTCCTTTAAAGGATTAACAATGGGGCTCGTTGTTCACTTAAAGTTGAAGAACAAAAAATTGGCGAATTGTACTGTTTGGATGCTTTGCATATATGTTTCTTAGATTATATAGAAACAATATATACAAAGATTTCAACCGTCTACCTGTTCCATTCATTGTTTTACTTGTAGAAAGTTACAATTAATGTCCGTTAAAGTATTAACAATGGGGCTCGTAGTTCACTTAAACTTGAAGATCAAATAATTGGCGAATTGTACTGTTTGGATGCTTTGCATATATGTTTCTTAGACTATTTAGAAGCAACATATAGAAAGATTTCACCCGTCTACCTGTACTATTCATTGTTCTACTTGTCGAAAGTTACAAATAATTTCCGATAAAGGATTAACAATGGGGCTCATTGTTCACTTAAACTTGAAGATCAAATAATTGGCGAATTGTACTGTTTGGATGATTTGCAGATATGTTCCTTAGACTATATAGAAGCAATATATACAATGATTTCAACCGTCTACCTGTTCCATTCATTGTTCTACTTGTCGAAAGTTACAAATAATTTCCGTTAAGGGATTAACAATGGGGATCGTAGTTTACTTAAACTTGAAGAGCAAAAAATTGGCGAATTGTACTGTTTGGACGCTATGCACATATGTTTCTTAGACTATATAGAAGCAATATATACAAAGATTTCAACCGTCTACCTGTTCCATTCATTGTTCTACTTGTCGAAAATTACAAGTAATTTCCGATAAAGGATTAACCATTGGGGCTCATTGTTCACTTAAACTTGAAGAACAAACAATTGGCGAATGGTACTGTTTGGATGCTTTGCGTACATGTTTCTTAGACTATATAGAAGCAATATATACATTGATTTCAACCGTCTACCTGTTCCATTCATTGTTCTACTTGTCGAAAGTTACAAATAATTTCCGTTAAAGGATTAATAATGGGGCTCGTAGTTCACTTAAACTTGAAGAACAAAAAATTGTCGAATGGTACTGTTTGGATGCTTTGCATATATGTTTCTTAGACTATATAGAAGCAATATATACAAAGATTTAAACCGTCTACCTGTTCCATACATTGTTCTACTTGTCGAAAATTACAAATAATTTCCTTTAAAGGATTAACAATGGGGCTCGTTGTTCACTTAAACTTGAAGAACAAAAAATTGGCGAATGGTACTGTCTGGATGCTTTGCATATATGTTTCTTAGACTATATAGAAGCAATATATACAAAGATTTCAACCGTCTACGTGTTCCAATCATTGTTCTACTTGTAGAAAGTTACAATTAATTTCCGTTAAAGGATTAATAATGGGGCTCGTAGTTCACTTAAACTTGAAGAACAAAAAATTGGCGAATTGTACTGTTTGGATGCTTTGCATATATGTTTCTTAGATTATATAGAAGCAATATATACAAAGATTTCAACCGTCTACCTGTTCCATTCATTGTTCTACTTTTCGAAAATTACAAATAATTTCCTTTAAAGGATTAACAATGGGGCTCGTTGTTCACTTAAACTTGAAGAACAAAAAATTGAAGAATGGTACTATCTGGATGCTCTGCATATATGTTTCTTAGACTATATCGAAGCAATATATACAATGATTTCAACAGTCTACCTGTTCCATTCATTGTTCTACTTGTCGAAATTTACAAATAATTTCCTCTAAAGGATTAACAATGGGGCTCGAAGTTCACTTAAACTTGAAGAACAAAAAATTGGCGAATGGTACTGTTTGGATGCTTTGCATATATGTTTCTTAGACTATATAGAAGCAATATATACAAAGATTTCAACCGTCTACCTGTTCCATTCATTGTTCTACTTGTCGAAAGTTACAAATAATTTCCTTTAAAGGATTAACAATGGGGCTCATTGTTCACTTAAACTTGAAGAACAAAAAATTGGCGAATTGTACTGTTTGGATGCTTTGCATATATGCTTCTTAGACTATTTAGAAGCAATATATAGAAAGATTTCACCCGTCTACCTGTACTATTCATTGTTCTACTTGTCGAAAGTTACAAATAATTTCCGATAAAGGATTAACAATGGGGCTCATTGTTCACTTAAACTTGAAGATCAAATAATTGGCGAATTGTACTGTTTGGATGATTTGCAGATATGTTCCTTAGACTATATAGAAGCAATATATACAATGATTTCAACCGTCTACCTGTTCCATTCATTGTTCTACTTGTCGAAAATTACAAATAATTTCCTTTAAAGGATTAACAATGGGGCTCGTTGTTCATTTAAACTTGAAGAACAAAAAATTGAAGAATGGTACTATCTGGATGCTCTGCATATATGTTTCTTAGACTATATCGAAGCAATATATACAATGATTTCAACAGTCTACCTGTTCCATTCATTGTTCTACTTGTCGAAATTTACAAATAATTTCCTCTAAAGGATTAACAATGGGGCTCGAAGTTCACTTAAACTTGAAGAACAAAAAATTGGCGAATGGTACTGTTTGGATGCTTTGCATATATGTTTCTTAGACTATATAGAAGCAATATATACAAAGATTTCAACCGTCTACCTGTTCCATTCAATGTTCTACTTGTCGAAAGTTACAAATAATTTCCTTTAAAGGATTAACAATGGGGCTCATTGTTCACTTAAACTTGAAGAACAAAAAATTGGCGAATTGTACTGTTTGGATGCTTTGCATATATGCTTCTTAGACTATTTAGAAGCAATATATAGAAAGATTTCACCCGTCTACCTGTACTATTCATTGTTCTACTTGTCGAAAGTTACAAATAATTTCCGATAAAGGATTAACAATGGGGCTCATTGTTCACTTAAACTTGAAGATCAAATAATTGGCGAATTGTACTGTTTGGATGATTTTCAGATATGTTCCTTAGACTATATAGAAGCAATATATACAATGATTTCAACCGTCTACCTGTTCCATTCATTGTTCTACTTGTCGAAAGTTACAAATAATTTCCGTTAAGGGATTAACAATGGGGATCGTAGTTTACTTAAACTTGAAGAGCAAAAAATTGGCGAATTGTACTGTTTGGACGATATGCACATATGTTTCTTAGACTATATAGAAGCAATATATGCAAAGATTTCAACCGTCTACCTGTTCCATTCATTGTTCTACTTGTCGAAAATTACAAGTAATTTCCGATAAAGGATTAACCATTGGGGCTCATTGTTCACTTAAACTTGAAGAACAAAAAATTGGCAAATGGTACTGTTTGGATGCTTTGCGTACATGTTTCTTAGACTATATGGAAGCAATATATACAAAGATTTCAACCGTCTACCTGTTCCATTCATTGTTCTACTTGTAGAAAGTTACAATTAATTTCCGTTAAAGGATTAACAATAGGGCTCGTAGTTCACTTAAACTTGAAGAACAAAAAATTGGCGAATTGTACTGTTTGGATGCTTTGCATATATGTTTCTTAGATTATATAGAAGCAATATATACAAAGATTTCAACGGTCTACCTGTTCCATTCATTGTTCACCTTGTCGAAATTTACAAATAACTTCCTTTAAAGGATTAACAATGGGGCTCGTTGTTCACTTAAAGTTGAAGAACAAAAAATTGGCGAATTGTACTGTTTGGATGCTTTGCATATATGTTTCTTAGATTATATAGAAACAATATATACAAAGATTTCAACCGTTTACCTGTTCCATTCATTGTTCTACTTGGCGAAAATTACAAGTAATTTCCGATAAAGGATTAACCATTGGGGCTCATTGTTCACTTAAACTTGAAGAACAAAAAATTGGCGAATTGTACTGTTTGGATGCTTTGCATATATGTTTCTTAGATTATATAGAAGCAATATATACAAAGATTTCAACCGTCTACCTGTTCCATTCATTGTTCACCTTGTCGAAATTTACAAATAACTTCCTTTAAAGGATTAACAATGGGGCTCGTTGTTCACTTAAAGTTGAAGAACAAAAAATTGGCGAATTGTACTGTTTGGATGCTTTGCATATATGTTTCTTAGACTATTTAGAAGCAATATATGGAAAGATTTCACCCGTCTACCTGTACTATTCATTGTTCTACTTGTAGAAAGTTACAAATAATTTCCATTTCATGATTATCAATGGGGCTTGCTGTTCACTTAAACTTGAAGAACAAAAAATTGGCGAATGGTACTGTTTGGATGCTTTGCATATATGTTTCGTAGACTATATAGAAGTAATATATACAAAGATTTCAACCGTCTACCTGTTCCATTCATTGTTCTACTTGTCGAAAATTACAAGTAATTTCCGATAAAGGATTAACCATTGGGGCTCATTGTTCACTTAAACTTGAAGATCAAAAAATTGGCGATTGTTACTGTTTAGATGCTTTGCATATAGGTTTCTTAGACTATATAGAAGCAACATATACATAGATTTCAACCGTCTACCTGTTCCATTCATTGTTTTACTTGTAGAAAGTTACAATTAATGTCCGTTAAAGTATTAACAATGGGGCTCGTAGTTCACTTAAACTTGAAGATCAAATAATTGGCGAATTGTACTGTTTGGATGCTTTGCATATATGTTTCTTAGACTATTTAGAAGCAACATATAGAAAGATTTCACCCGTCTACCTGTACTATTCATTGTTCTACTTGTCGAAAGTTACAAATAATTTCCGATAAAGGATTAACAATGGGGCTCATTGTTCACTTAAACTTGAAGATCAAATAATTGGCGAATTGTACTGTTTGGATGATTTGCAGATATGTTCCTTAGACTATATAGAAGCAATATATACAATGATTTCAACCGTCTACCTGTTCCATTCATTGTTCTACTTGTCGAAAGTTACAAATAATTTCCGTTAAGGGATTAACAATGGGGATCGTAGTTTACTTAAACTTGAAGAGCAAAAAATTGGCGAATTGTACTGTTTGGACGCTATGCACATATGTTTCTTAGACTATATAGAAGCAATATATACAAAGATTTCAACCGTCTACCTGTTCCATTCATTGTTCTACTTGTCGAAAATTACAAGTAATTTCCGATAAAGGATTAACCATTGGGGCTCATTGTTCACTTAAACTTGAAGAACAAAAAATTGGCAAATGGTACTGTTTGGATGCTTTGCGTACATGTTTCTTAGACTATATGGAAGCAATATATACAAAGATTTCAACCGTCTACCTGTTCCATTCATTGTTCTACTTGTCGAAAATTACAAATAATTTCCGATAAAGGATTAACAATGGGGCTCGTTGTTCACTTAAACTTGAAGAACAAAAAATTGATGAATGGTACTGTTTGGATGCTTTGCATATATGTTTCTTAGATTATATAGAAGCAATATATACAAAGATGTCAACCGTCTACCTGTTCCATTCATTGTTCTACTTGTCGAAATTTACAAATAATTTCCTTTAAAGGATTAACAATGGGGCTCGTGTTCACTTAAACATGAAGAACAAAAAATTGGCGAATGGTACTGTTTGGATGCTTTGCATATATGTTTCTTAGACTATATAGACGCAATATATACAAAGATTTCAACCGTCTACCTGTTCCATTCATTGTTCTACTTGTCGAAATTTACAATTAATTTCCTTTAAAGGATTAACAATGGGGCTCGTGTTCACTTAAACTAGAAGATCAAATAATTGGCGAATAGTACTGTTTGGATGATTTGCATATATGTTTCTTAGACTATATACAAGCAATATATACAATGATTTCAACCGTCTACCTGTTCCATTCATTGTTCTACTTGTCGAAAGTAACAAATAATTTCCGTTAAGGGATTAACAATCGGGATCGTAGTTTACTTAAACTTGAAGAACAAGAAATTGGCGAATTGTACTGTTTGGATGCTTTGCGTACATGTTTCTTAGACTATATGGGAGCAATATATACAAAGATTTCAACAGTCTACGTGTTCCAATCATTGTTCTACTTGTCGAAATTTACAAACAATTTCCTTTAAAGGATTAACAATGGGGCTTGTGTTCACTTAAACTTGAAGAACAAGAAATTGGCGAATGGTACTGTCTGGATGCTCTGCATATATGTTTCTTAGACTATATAGAAGCAATATATACAATGATTTCAACAGTCTACCTGTTCCATTCATTGTTCTACTTTTCGAAAATTACAAATAATTTCCTTTAAAGGATTAACAATGGGGCTCGTTGTTCACTTAAACTTGAAGAACAAAAAATTGGCGAATGGTACTGTCTGGATGCTCTGCATATATGTTTCTTAGACTATATCGAAGCAATATAAACAATGATTTCAACAGTCTACCTGTTCCATTCATTGTTCTACTTGTCGAAATTTACAAATAATTTCCTTTAAAGGATTAACGATGGGGCTCGAAGTTCACTTAAACTTGAAGAACAAAAAATTGGCGAATGGTACTGTTTGGATGCTTTGCATATATGTTTCTTAGACTATATAGAAGCAATATATACAAAGATTTCAACCGTCTACCTGTTCCATTCATTGTTCTACTTGTCGAAAGTTACAAATAATTTCCTTTAAAGGATTACCAATGGGGCTCATTGTTCACTTAAACTTGAAGAACAAAAAATTGGCGAATTGTACTGTCTGGATGCTCTGCATATATGTTTCTTAGACTATATAGAAGCAATATATACAATGATTTCAACAGTCTACCTGTTCCATTCATTGTTCTACATGTCGAAAGTTACAAATAATTTCCTTTAAAGGATTAACAATGGGGCTCATTGTTCACTTAAACTTGAAGGACAAACAATTGGCGAATGGTACTGTTTGGATGCTTTGCGTACATGTTTCTTAGACTATATAGAAGCAATATATACATTGATTTCAACCGTCTACCTGTTCCATTCATTGTTCTACTTGTCGAAAGTTACAAATAATTTCCGTTAAAGGATTAATAATGGGGCTCGTAGTTCACTTAAACTTGAAGAACAAAAAATTGGCGAATTGTACTGTTTGCATGCTTTGCATATATGTTTCTTAGACTATATAGAAGCAATATATACAAAGATTTCAACCGTCTACCTGTTCCATTCATTGTTCTACATGTCGAAAATTACAAATAATTTTCGATACAGGATTAACCATTGGGGCTCATTGTTCACTAAACTTGAAGAACAAAAAATTGTCGAATTGTACTGTTTGGATGCTTTGCATATATGTTTCTTAGACTATATAGAAGCATTATATACAAAGATTTCAACCGTCTACCTGTTCCATTCATTGTTCTACTTGTCGAAATTTACAAATAATTTCCTTTAAAGGATTAACAATGGGGCTCGTTGTTCACTTAAACTTGAAGAACAATAAATTGGCGATTTGTACTGTTTGGATGCTTTGCATATATGTTTCTTAGACTATATAGAAGTAACATATACAAAGATTTCAACCGTCTACTAGTTCTATTCATTGTTCTACTTGTCGAAATTTACAAATAATTTCCTTTAAAGGATTAACAATGGGGCTCGTAGTTCACTTAAACTTGAAGAACAAAAAATTGGCGAATGGTACTGTTTGGATGCTTTGCATATATGTTTCTTAGACTATATAGAAGCAATATATACATTGATTTCAACCGTCTACCTGTTCCATTCATTGTTCTACTTGTAGAAAGTTACAATTAATTTCCGTTAAAGGATTAACAATGGGGTTCGTAGTTCACTTAAACTTGAAGAACAAAAAATTGGCGAATAGTACTGTTTGGATGCTTTGCACATATGTTTCTTATACTATATAGAAGCAATATATACAAAGATTTCAACCGGCTACCTGTTCCATACATTGTTCTACTTGTCGAAAATTACAAATAATTTCCTTTAAAGGATTAACAATGGGGCTCATTGTTCACTTAAACTTGAATGACAAACAATTGGCGAATGGTACTGTTTGGATGCTTTGCGTACATGTTTCTTAGACTATATAGAAGCAATATATACATTGATTTCAACCGTCTACCTGTTCCATTCATTGTTCTACTTGTCGAAAGTTACAAATAATTTCCGTTAAAGGATTAATAATGGGGCTCGTAGTTCACTTAAACTTGAAGAACAAAAAATTGGCGAATTGTACTGTTTGGATGCTTTGCATATATGTTTCGTAGACTATATAGAAGCAATTTATACAATGATTTTAACCGTCTACAGGATCCATTCATTGTTCTACTTGTCGAAATTTACAAATAATTTCCTTTAAAGGATTAACAATGGGGCTCGTAGTTCAATTAAACTTGAAAAACCAAAAATTGGCGATTTGTACTGTTTGGATGCTTTGAATATATGTTTCTTATACTATATGGAAGCAATATATACAAAGATTTCAACCGTCCACGTGTTCCAATCATTGTTCTACTTGTCGAAATTTAAAAATAATTTCCGATAAAGGATTAACAATCGGGCTCATTGTTCACTTAACCTTGAAAAACAAAAAATTGGCGAATGGTACTGTTTGGATGCTTTGCATATATGTTTCTTAGACTATACGGAAGCAATATATACAAATATTTCAACCGTCAACCTGTTCCATTCATTGATCTACATGTCGAAAGTTACAAATAATTTCCGTTTCATGATTATCAATGGGGCTCGTTGTTCACTTAAACTTGAAGAACAAAAAATTGGCGAATGGTACTGTTTGGATGCTTTGCATATATGTTTCTTAGACTATATAGAAGCAATATATACATTGATTTCAACCGTCTACCTGTTCCAATCATTGTTCTACTTGTCGAAAGTTACAAATAATTTCCGTTAAGGGATTAACAATGGGGATCGTAGTTTACTTAAACTTGAAGAACAAAAAATTGGCGAATGGTACTGTTTGGATGCTTTGCATATATGTTTCTTAGACTATATGGAAGCAATATATACAAAGATTTCAACCGCCTGCGTGTTCCAATCATTGTTCTACTTGTAGTAAGTTACAATTAATTTCCGTTAAAGGATTAACAATGGGGCTCGTAGTTCACTTAAACTTGAAGAACAAAAAATTGGCGAATGGTACTGTTTGGATGCTTTGCGTACATGTTTCTTAGACTATATGGAAGCAATATATACAAAGATTTCAACCGTCTACGTGTTCCATTCATTGTTCTACTTGCCGAAATTTACAAATAATTTCCTTCAAAGGATTAACAATGGGGCTCGTAGTTCACTTAAACTTGAAGAACAAAAAATTGGCGAATGGTACTGTTTGGATGCTTTGCATATATGTTTCTTAGACTATATAGAAGCAATATATACATTGATTTCAACCGTCTACCTGTTCCATTCATTGTTCTACTTGTCGAAAGTTACAAATAATTTCCGTTAAGGGATTAACAATGGGGCTCGTTGTTCACTTAAACTTGAAGAACAATAAATTGGCGAATGGTACTGTTTGGATGCTTTGCATATATGTTTCTTAGACTATATGGAAGCAATATATAATAATATTTCAACCGTCTACGTGTTCCAATCATTGTTCTGCTTGTCGAAATTTACAAATAATTTCCTTTAAAGGATTAACAATGGGGCTCGTTGTTCACTTAAACTTGAAGAACAATAAATTGGCGAATTGTACTGTGTGGATGCTATGCATATATGTTTCCTAGACTATATAGAAGCAATATATATAATGATTTCAACCGTCTACCTGTTCCATTCATTGTTCTACATGTCGAAAGTTACAAATAATTTCAGTTTCATGATTATCAATGGGGCTCGTTGTTCACTTAAACTTGAAGAACAAAAAATTGGCGAATGGTACTGTTTGGATGCTTTGCATATAGGTTTCTTAGTCTATATAGAAGCAATATATACAAAGATTTCAACCGTCTACGTGTTCCAATTATTGTTCTACTTGTAGAAAGTTACAAATAATTTCCTTTAAAGGATTATCAATGGGGCTCGTAGTTCACTTAAACTTGAAGAACAAAAAATTGGCGAATGGTACTGTTTGGATGCTTTGCATATATGTTTCTTAGACTATATAGAAGCAATATATACATTGATTTCAACCGTCTACCTGTTCCATTCATTGTTCTACTTGTCGAAAGTTACAAATAATTTCCGTTAAGGGATTAACAATGGGGATCGTAGTTTACTTAAATTGAAGAACAAAAAATTGGCGAATGGTACTGTTTGGATGCTTTGCATATATGTTTCTTAGACTATACGGAAGCAATATATACAAATATTTCAACCGTCTACCTGTTCCATTCATTGTTCTACTTGTCGAAAGTTACAAATAATTTCCGATAAAGGATTAACCATTGGGGCTCATTGTTCACTTAACCTTGAAGAACAAAAAATTGGCGAATTGTTCTGTTTGGATGCTTTGCATATATGTTTCTTAGACTATATAGAAGCAATATATAAAAGATTTCAACCGTCTACCTGTTCCATTCATTGTTCTACTTGTCGAAAGTTACAAATAATTTCCGATAAAGGATTAACCATTGGGGCTCATTGTTCACTTAAACTTGAAGAACAAAAAATTGGCGAATTGTACTGTTTGGATGCTTTGCATATATGTTTCTTAGACTATATAGAAGCAATATATATAATGATTTCAACCGTCTACCTGTTCCATTCATTGTTCTACATGTCGAAAGTTACAAATAATTTCAGTTTCATGATTATCAATGGGGCTCGTTGTTCACTTAAACTTGAAGAACAAAAAATTGGCGAATGGTACTGTTTGGATGCTTTGCATATAGGTTTCTTAGTCTATATAGAAGCAATATATACAAAGATTTCAACCGTCTACGTGTTCCAATTATTGTTCTACTTGTAGAAAGTTACAAATAATTTCCTTTAAAGGATTATCAATGGGGCTCGTAGTTCACTTAAACTTGAAGAACAAAAAATTGGCGAATGGTACTGTTTGGATGCTTTGCATATATGTTTCTTAGACTATATAGAAGCAATATATACGTTGATTTCAACCGTCTACCTGTTCCATTCATTGTTCTACTTGTCGAAAGTTACAAATAATTTCCGTTAAGGGATTAACAATGGGGATCGTAGTTTACTTAAATTGAAGAACAAAAAATTGGCGAATGGTACTGTTTGGATGCTTTGCATATATGTTTCTTAGACTATACGGAAGCAATATATACAAATATTTCAACCGTCTACCTGTTCCATTCATTGTTCTACTTGTCGAAAGTTACAAATAATTTCCGATAAAGGATTAACAATGGGGCTCGTTGTTCACTTAAACTTGAAGAACAATCAATTGGCGAATTGTACTGTTTGGATGCTTTGCATATATGTTTCTTAGACTATATAGAAGCAATATATAAAAAGATTTCAACCGTCTACCTGTTCCATTCATTGTTCTACTTGTCGAAAGTTACAAATAATTTCCGATAAAGGAGTAACAATGGGGCTCATTGTTCACTTAAACTTGAAGAACAAAAAATTGGCGAATGGTACTGTTTGGATGCTTTGCATATATGTTTCTTAGACTATATGGTAGCAATATATAATAATATTTCAACCGTCTACGTGTTCCAATCATTGTTCTACTTGTCGAAATTTACAAATAATTTCCTTTAAAGGATGAACAATGGGGCTCGTTGTTCACTTAAACTTGAAGAACAATAAATTGGCGAATTGTACTGTTTGGATGCTTTGCATATATGTTTCTTAGTCTATATAGAAGCAGCATGTACAAAGATTTCAACCGTCTACGTGTTCCATTCATTGTTCTACTTGCCGAAAGTAAGAAATAATTTCCGATAAAGGATTAACAATGGGGCTCATTGTTCACTTAAACTTGAAGATCAAAAAATTGGCGAATGTTACTGTTTAGATGCTTTGCATATAGGTTCCTTAGACTATATAGAAGCAACATATACAAAGATTGCAACCGTCTACCTGTTCTATTTATTGTTCTTCTCGTCGAAAGTTACAAATAATTTCCGTTTCATGATTATCAATGGGCCTCGTTGTTCACTTAAACTTGCAGAACAATAAATTGGCGAATTGTACTGTTTGGATGCTTTGCGTACATGTTTCTTAGACTATATGGAAGCAATATATACAAAGATTTCAACCGTCTACGTGTTCCAATCATTGTTCTACTTGTAGAAATTTACAAATAATTTCCTTTAAAGGATTAACAATGGGGCTCGTTGTTCACTTAAACTTGAAGAACAATCAATTGGCGAATTGTACTGTTTGGATGCTTTGCATATTTGTTTCTTACACTAGATGGAAGCAATATATACAAAGATTTCAACCGTCTACCTGTTCCATTCATTGTTCTACTTGTCTAAAGTTACAAATAATTTCCGATAAAGGATTAACAATGGGGCTCATTGTTCACTTAACCTTTAAGAACAAAAAATTGGCGAATGGTACTGTTTGGATGCTTTGCATATATGTTTCTTAGACTATATAGAAGCAACATATAGAAAGATTTCACCCGTCTACCAGTTCTATTCATTGTTCTACTTGTAGAAAGTTACAAATAATTTCCGTTTCATGATTATCAATGGGGCTTGTTGTTCACTTAAACTTGATGAACAAAAAATTGGCGAATGGTAGTGTTTGGATGCTTTGCGTACATGTTTCTTAGACTATATGGAAGCAACATATACAAAGATTTCAACCGTCTACGTGTTCCAATCATTGTTCTACTTGTCGAAATTTACAAATAATTTCCTTTAAAGGATGAACAATGGGGCTCGTTGTTCACTTAAACTTGAAGATCAAAAAATTGGCGAATGTTACTGTTTAGATGCTTTGCATATAGGTTCCTTAGACTATATAGAAGCAACATATACAAAGATTGCAACCGTCTACCTGTTCTATTTATTGTTCTTCTTGTCGAAAGTTACAAATAATTTCCGTTTCATGATTATCAATGGGCCTCGTTGTTCACTTAAACTTGAAGAACAATAAATTGGCGAATTGTACTGTTTGGATGCTTTGCATATTTGTTTCTTACACTAGATGGAAGCAATATATACAAAGATTTCAACCGTCTACCTGTTCCATTCATTGTTCTACTTGTCGAAAGTTACAAATAATTTCCGATAAAGGATTAACAATGGGGCTCATTGTTCACTTAACCTTTAAGAAAAAAAAATTGGCGAATGGTTCTGTTTGGATGCTTTGCATATATGTTTCTTAGATTATATAGAAGCAATATATACAAAGATTTCAACCGTCTACGTGTCCCAATCATTGTTCTACTTGTAGAAAGTTACAATTAATTTCCGTTAAAGGATTAACAATGGGGCTCATTGTTCACTTAAACTTGAAGAACAAAAAATTGGCGAATGGTACTGTTTGGATGCTTTGCACATATGTTTCTAAGACTATATAGAAGCAATATATACAATGATTTCAACCGTCTACCTGTTCCATTCATTGTTCTACTTGTCGAAATTTACAAATAATTTCCTTTAAAGGATTAACAATGGGGCTCGTAGTTCACTTAAACTTGAAGAACAAAAAATTGGCGAATGGTACTGTTTGGATGCTTTGCATACATGTTTCTTAGACTATATAGAAGCAACATATAGAAAGATTTCACCCGTCTACCAGTTCTATTCATTGTTCTACTTGTAGAAAGTTACAAATAATTTCCGTTTCATGATTATCAATGGGGCTTGTTGTTCACTTAAACTTGATGAACAAAAAATTGGCGAATGGTACTGTTTGGATGCTTTGCATATATGTTTCTTAGACTATACGGAAGCAATATATACAAATATTTCAACCGTCTACCGGTTCCATTCATTGTTCTACTTGTCGAAAGTTACAAATAATTTCCGATAAAGGATTAACCATTGGGGCTCATTGTTCACTTAAACTTGAAGAACAAAAAATTGGCGAATGGTACTGTTTGGATGCTTTGCATATATGTTTCTTAGGTTATATAGAAGCAATATATCCAAAGATTTCAACCGTTTACATGTTCCATTCATTGTTCTACTTGTCGAAAATTACAAATAATTTCCGATAAAGGATTAACCATTGGGGCTCATTGTTCACTTAAACTTGAAGAACAAAAAATTGGCGAATGGTACTGTTTGGATGCTTTGCGTACATGTTTCTTAGACTATATGGAAGCAATATATACAAAGATTTCAACCGTCTACGTGTTCCAATCATTGTTCTACTTGTCGAAAATTACAAATAATTTCCGATAAAGGATTAACCATTGGGGCTCATTGTTCACTTAAACTTGAAGAACAAAAAATTGGCGAATGGTACTGTTTGGATGCTTTGCATATATGTTTCTAAGACTATATAGAAGCAATATATACAATGATTTCAACCGTCTACCTGTTCCATTCATTGTTCTACTTGTCGAAATTTACAAATAATTTCCTTTAAAGGATTAACGATGGGGTTCGTTGTTCACTTAAACTTGAAGAACAAAAAATTGGCGAATGGTACTCTTTGGATGATTTGCACATATATTTCTTAGACTATATAGAAGCAATATATACATTGATTTCAACCGTCTACCTGTTCCATTCATTGTTCTACTTGTCGCAAGTTACAAATAATTTCCGTTAAAGTATTAACAATGGGGCTCGTAGTTCACTTAAACTTGAGGAACAAAAAATTGGCGAATGGTACTGTTTGGATGCTTTGCGTACATGTTTCTTAGACTATATAGAAGCAATATATACAAAGTTTTCAACCGTCTACCTGTTCCATTCATTGTTCTACTTGTCGAAAGTTACAAATAATTTCCGATAAAGGATTAACAATGGGGCTCATTTTTCACTTAACCTTGAAGAACAAAAAATTGGCGGATGGTACTGTTTGGATGCTTTGCATATATGTTTCTTAGACTATATAGAAGCAATATATACAAAGATTTCAACCGTCTACCTGTTCCATTCATTGTTCTATTTGTCGAAAATTACAAATAATTTCCGATAAAGGATTAACAATGGGGCTCGTAGTTCACTTAAACTTGAAGAACAAAAAAAGTGGCGAATTGTACTGTTTGGATGCTTTGCATATATGTTTCTTAGACTATATAGAAGCAATATATAGAAGGATTTCACCCGTCTACCTGTTCCAATCATTGTTCTACTTGTCGAAATTTAGAAATAATTTCCCTTTCATGATTATCAATGGGGCTCGTTGTTCACTTAAACTTGAAGAACAAAAAATTGGCGAATGGTACTGTTTGGATGCTTTGCATATATGTTTCTTAGACTATATAGAAGCAATATTTACAAAGATTTCAACCGTCTACCTGTTCCATTCATTGTTCTACTTGTAGAAAGTTACAAATAATTTCCGATAAAGGATTAACAATGGGTCCCATTGTTCACTTAAACTTGAGGAACAAAAAATTGGCGAATGGTACTGTTTGGAAGCTTTGCGTACATGTTTCTTAGACTATATAGAAGCAATATATACAAAGTTTTCAACCGTCTACCTGTTCCATTCATTGTTCTACTTGTCGAAAGTTACAAATAATTTCCGATAAAGGATTAACAATGGGGCTCATTTTTCACTTAACCTTGAAGAACAAAAAATTAGCGAATGGTACTGTTTAGATGCTTTGCATATAGGTTTCTTAGACTATATAGAAGCAACATATACAAAGATTTCAACCGTCTACCTGTTCCATTCATTGTTCTACTTGTCGAAATTTACAAATAATTTCCTTTAAAGCATTAACAATGGGGCTCGTAGTTCACTTAAACTTGAAGAACAAAAAATTGGCGAATTGTACTGTTTGGATGCTTTGCATATATGTTTCTTAGACTATTTAGATGCAATATATAGAAAGATTTCACCCCTCTACCTGCACTATTCATTGTTCTACTTGTAGAAAGTTACAAATAATTTCCATTTCATGATTATCAATGGGGCTCGCTGTTCACTTAAACTTGAAGATCAAAAAATTGGCGAATGGTACTGTTTAGATGCTTTGCATATAGGTTTCTTAGACTATATAGAAGCAACATATACAAAGATTTCAACCGTCTACCTGTTCCATTCATTGTCCTAGTTGTCGAAAGTTACAAATAATTTCCGATAAAGGATCAGCAATGGGGCTCATTGTTCACTTAAACATGAAGAACAAAAAATTGGCGAATGGTACTGTTTGGATGCTTTGCATATATGTTTCTTAGACTATATGGAAGCAATATATACAAAGATTTCAACCGTCTACGTGTTCCAATCATTGTTCTACTTGTAGAAAGTTACAATTAATTTCCGTTAAAGGATTAACAATGGGGCTCGTAGTTCACTTAAACTTGAAGAACAAAAAATTGGCGAATTGTACTGTTTGGATGCTTTGCATATATGTTTCGTAGACTATATAGAAGCAATTTATACAATGATTTTAACCATCTACATGATCCATTCATTGTTCTACTTGTCGAAATTTACAAATAATTTCCTTTAAAGGATTAACAATGGGGCTCGTAGTTCAATTAAACTTGAAAAACCAAAAATTGGCGAATTGTACTGTTTGGATGCTTTGCATATATGTTTCTTAGACTATATAGAAGCAATATATACAAAGATTTCAACCGTCTACCTGTTCCATTCATTGTTCCACTTGTCGAAAGTTACAAATAATTTCCGATAAAGGATTAACCATTGGGGCTCATTGTTCACTTAAACTTGAAGAACAAAAAATTGGCGAATGGTACTGTTTGGATGCTTTGCATATATGTTTCTTAGACTATACGGAAGCAATATATACAAATATTTCAACCGTCAACCTGTTCCATTCATTGATCTACATGTCGAAAGTTACAAATAATTTCCGTTTCATGATTATCAATGGGGCTCGTTGTTCACTTAAACTTGAAGAACAAAAAATTGGCGAATGGTACTGTTTGGATGCTTTGCATATATGTTTCTTAGACTATATAGAAGCAATATATACATTGATTTCAACCGTCTACCTGTTCCAATCATTGTTCTACTTGTCGAAAGTTACAAATAATTTCCGTTAAGGGATTAACAATGGGGATCGTAGTTTACTTAAACTTGAAGAACAAAAAATTGGCGAATGGTACTGTTTGGATGCTTTGCATATATGTTTCTTAGACTATATGGAAGCAATATATACAAAGATTTCAACCGCCTGCGTGTTCCAATCATTGTTCTACTTGTAGTAAGTTACAATTAATTTCCGTTAAAGGATTAACAATGGGGCTCGTAGTTCACTTAAACTTGAAGAACAAAAAATTGGCGAATGGTACTGTTTGGATGCTTTGCGTACATGTTTCTTAGACTATATGGAAGCAATATATACAAAGATTTCAACCGTCTACGTGTTCCATTCATTGTTCTACTTGCCGAAATTTACAAATAATTTCCTTCAAAGGATTAACAATGGGGCTCGTAGTTCACTTAAACTTGAAGAACAAAAAATTGGCGAATGGTACTGTTTGGATGCTTTGCATATATGTTTCTTAGACTATATAGAAGCAATATATACATTGATTTCAACCGTCTACCTGTTCCATTCATTGTTCTACTTGTCGAAAGTTACAAATAATTTCCGTTAAGGGATTAACAATGGGGCTCGTTGTTCACTTAAACTTGAAGAACAATAAATTGGCGAATGGTACTGTTTGGATGCTTTGCATATATGTTTCTTAGACTATATGGAAGCAATATATAATAATATTTCAACCGTCTACGTGTTCCAATCATTGTTCTGCTTGTCGAAATTTACAAATAATTTCCTTTAAAGGATTAACAATGGGGCTCGTTGTTCACTTAAACTTGAAGAACAATAAATTGGCGAATTGTACTGTGTGGATGCTATGCATATATGTTTCTTAGACTATATAGAAGCAATATATATAATGATTTCAACCGTCTACCTGTTCCATTCATTGTTCTACATGTCGAAAGTTACAAATAATTTCAGTTTCATGATTATCAATGGGGCTCGTTGTTCACTTAAACTTGAAGAACAAAAAATTGGCGAATGGTACTGTTTGGATGCTTTGCATATAGGTTTCTTAGTCTATATAGAAGCAATATATACAAAGATTTCAACCGTCTACGTGTTCCAATTATTGTTCTACTTGTAGAAAGTTACAAATAATTTCCTTTAAAGGATTATCAATGGGGCTCGTAGTTCACTTAAACTTGAAGAACAAAAAATTGGCGAATGGTACTGTTTGGATGCTTTGCATATATGTTTCTTAGACTATATAGAAGCAATATATACATTGATTTCAACCGTCTACCTGTTCCATTCATTGTTCTACTTGTCGAAAGTTACAAATAATTTCCGTTAAGGGATTAACAATGGGGATCGTAGTTTACTTAAATTGAAGAACAAAAAATTGGCGAATGGTACTGTTTGGATGCTTTGCATATATGTTTCTTAGACTATACGGAAGCAATATATACAAATATTTCAACCGTCTACCTGTTCCATTCATTGTTCTACTTGTCGAAAGTTACAAATAATTTCCGATAAAGGATTAACCATTGGGGCTCATTGTTCACTTAACCTTGAAGAACAAAAAATTGGCGAATTGTTCTGTTTGGATGCTTTGCATATATGTTTCTTAGACTATATAGAAGCAATATATAAAAAGATTTCAACCGTCTACCTGTTCCATTCATTGTTCTACTTGTCGAAAGTTACAAATAATTTCCGATAAAGGATTAACCATTGGGGCTCATTGTTCACTTAAACTTGAAGAACAAAAAATTGGCGAATTGTACTGTTTGGATGCTTTGCATATATGTTTCTTAGACTATATAGAAGCAATATATATAATGATTTCAACCGTCTACCTGTTCCATTCATTGTTCTACATGTCGAAAGTTACAAATAATTTCAGTTTCATGATTATCAATGGGGCTCGTTGTTCACTTAAA
Organism: Cerceris ruficornis; assembly: GCA_963989415.1. Classification (NCBI taxonomy): domain Eukaryota; kingdom Metazoa; phylum Arthropoda; class Insecta; order Hymenoptera; family Crabronidae; genus Cerceris; species Cerceris ruficornis. The sequence continues at coordinate 136,138 of CAXDIW010000111.1, read as the reverse complement.
CTTGAAGAACAAAAAATTGGCGAATGGTACTGTTTGGATGCTTTGCATATAGGTTTCTTAGTCTATATAGAAGCAATATATACAAAGATTTCAACCGTCTACGTGTTCCAATTATTGTTCTACTTGTAGAAAGTTACAAATAATTTCCTTTAAAGGATTATCAATGGGGCTCGTAGTTCACTTAAACTTGAAGAACAAAAAATTGGCGAATGGTACTGTTTGGATGCTTTGCATATATGTTTCTTAGACTATATAGAAGCAATATATACGTTGATTTCAACCGTCTACCTGTTCCATTCATTGTTCTACTTGTCGAAAGTTACAAATAATTTCCGTTAAGGGATTAACAATGGGGATCGTAGTTTACTTAAATTGAAGAACAAAAAATTGGCGAATGGTACTGTTTGGATGCTTTGCATATATGTTTCTTAGACTATACGGAAGCAATATATACAAATATTTCAACCGTCTACCTGTTCCATTCATTGTTCTACTTGTCGAAAGTTACAAATAATTTCCGATAAAGGATTAACAATGGGGCTCGTTGTTCACTTAAACTTGAAGAACAATCAATTGGCGAATTGTACTGTTTGGATGCTTTGCATATATGTTTCTTAGACTATATAGAAGCAATATATAAAAAGATTTCAACCGTCTACCTGTTCCATTCATTGTTCTACTTGTCGAAAGTTACAAATAATTTCCGATAAAGGAGTAACAATGGGGCTCATTGTTCACTTAAACTTGAAGAACAAAAAATTGGCGAATGGTACTGTTTGGATGCTTTGCATATATGTTTCTTAGACTATATGGTAGCAATATATAATAATATTTCAACCGTCTACGTGTTCCAATCATTGTTCTACTTGTCGAAATTTACAAATAATTTCCTTTAAAGGATGAACAATGGGGCTCGTTGTTCACTTAAACTTGAAGAACAATAAATTGGCGAATTGTACTGTTTGGATGCTTTGCATATATGTTTCTTAGTCTATATAGAAGCAGCATGTACAAAGATTTCAACCGTCTACGTGTTCCATTCATTGTTCTACTTGCCGAAAGTAAGAAATAATTTCCGATAAAGGATTAACAATGGGGCTCATTGTTCACTTAAACTTGAAGATCAAAAAATTGGCGAATGTTACTGTTTAGATGCTTTGCATATAGGTTCCTTAGACTATATAGAAGCAACATATACAAAGATTGCAACCGTCTACCTGTTCTATTTATTGTTCTTCTCGTCGAAAGTTACAAATAATTTCCGTTTCATGATTATCAATGGGCCTCGTTGTTCACTTAAACTTGAAGAACAATAAATTGGCGAATTGTACTGTTTGGATGCTTTGCGTACATGTTTCTTAGACTATATGGAAGCAATATATACAAAGATTTCAACCGTCTACGTGTTCCAATCATTGTTCTACTTGTAGAAATTTACAAATAATTTCCTTTAAAGGATTAATAATGGGGCTCGTTGTTCACTTAAACTTGAAGAACAATCAATTGGCGAATTGTACTGTTTGGATGCTTTGCATATTTGTTTCTTACACTAGATGGAAGCAATATATACAAAGATTTCAACCGTCTACCTGTTCCATTCATTGTTCTACTTGTCTAAAGTTACAAATAATTTCCGATAAAGGATTAACAATGGGGCTCATTGTTCACTTAACCTTTAAGAACAAAAAATTGGCGAATGGTACTGTTTGGATGCTTTGCATATATGTTTCTTAGACTATATAGAAGCAACATATAGAAAGATTTCACCCGTCTACCAGTTCTATTCATTGTTCTACTTGTAGAAAGTTACAAATAATTTCCGTTTCATGATTATCAATGGGGCTTGTTGTTCACTTAAACTTGAAGAACAAAAAATTGGCGAATGGTACTGTTTGGATGCTTTGCATATATGTTTCTAAGACTATATAGAAGCAATATATACAATGATTTCAACCGTCTACCTGTTCCATTCATTGTTCTACTTGTCGAAATTTACAAATAATTTCCTTTAAAGGATTAACAATGGGGCTCGTAGTTCACTTAAACTTGAAGAACAAAAAATTGGCGAATGGTACTGTTTGGATGCTTTGCATACATGTTTCTTAGACTATATAGAAGCAACATATAGAAAGATTTCACCCGTCTACCAGTTCTATTCATTGTTCTACTTGTAGAAAGTTACAAATAATTTCCGTTTCATGATTATCAGTGGGGCTTGTTGTTCACTTAAACTTGATGAACAAAAAATTGGCGAATGGTACTGTTTGGATGCTTTGCATATATGTTTCTTAGACTATACGGAAGCAATATATTCAAATATTTCAACCGTCTACCGGTTCCATTCATTGTTCTACTTGTCGAAAGTTACAAATAATTTCCGATAAAGGATTAACCATTGGGGCTCATTGTTCACTTAAACTTGAAGAACAAAAAATTGGCGAATGGTACTGTTTGGATGCTTTGCATATATGTTTCTTAGGTTATATAGAAGCAATATATCCAAAGATTTCAACCGTTTACATGTTCCATTCATTGTTCTACTTGTCGAAAATTACAAATAATTTCCGATAAAGGATTAACCATTGGGGCTCATTGTTCACTTAAACTTGAAGAACAAAAAATTGGCGAATGGTACTGTTTGGATGCTTTGCGTACATGTTTCTTAGACTATATGGAAGCAATATATACAAAGATTTCAACCGTCTACGTGTTCCAATCATTGTTCTACTTGTCGAAAATTACAAATAATTTCCGATAAAGGATTAACCATTGGGGCTCATTGTTCACTTAAACTTGAAGAACAAAAAATTGGCGAATGGTACTGTTTGGATGCTTTGCATATATGTTTCTAAGACTATATAGAAGCAATATATACAATGATTTCAACCGTCTACCTGTTCCATTCATTGTTCTACTTGTCGAAATTTACAAATAATTTCCTTTAAAGGATTAACGATGGGGCTCGTTGTTCACTTAAACTTGAAGAACAAAAAATTGGCGAATGGTACTCTTTGGATGATTTGCACATATATTTCTTAGACTATATAGAAGCAATATATACATTGATTTCAACCGTCTACCTGTTCCATTCATTGTTCTACTTGTCGCAAGTTACAAATAATTTCCGTTAAAGTATTAACAATGGGGCTCGTAGTTCACTTAAACTTGAGGAACAAAAAATTGGCGAATGGTACTGTTTGGATGCTTTGCGTACATGTTTCTTAGACTATATAGAAGCAATATATACAAAGTTTTCAACCGTCTACCTGTTCCATTCATTGTTCTACTTGTCGAAAGTTACAAATAATTTCCGATAAAGGATTAACAATGGGGCTCATTTTTCACTTAACCTTGAAGAACAAAAAATTGGCGGATGGTACTGTTTGGATGCTTTGCATATATGTTTCTTAGACTATATAGAAGCAATATATACAAAGATTTCAACCGTCTACCTGTTCCATTCATTGTTCTATTTGTCGAAAATTACAAATAATTTCCGATAAAGGATTAACAATGGGGCTCGTAGTTCACTTAAACTTGAAGAACAAAAAAAGTGGCGAATTGTACTGTTTGGATGCTTTGCATATATGTTTCTTAGACTATATAGAAGCAATATATAGAAGGATTTCACCCGTCTACCTGTTCCAATCATTGTTCTACTTGTCGAAATTTAGAAATAATTTCCCTTTCATGATTATCAATGGGGCTCGTTGTTCACTTAAACTTGAAGAACAAAAAATTGGCGAATGGTACTGTTTGGATGCTTTGCATATATGTTTCTTAGACTATATAGAAGCAATATTTACAAAGATTTCAACCGTCTACCTGTTCCATTCATTGTTCTACTTGTAGAAAGTTACAAATAATTTCCGATAAAGGATTAACAATGGGTCTCATTGTTCACTTAAACTTGAGGAACAAAAAATTGGCGAATGGTACTGTTTGGAAGCTTTGCGTACATGTTTCTTAGACTATATAGAAGCAATATATACAAAGTTTTCAACCGTCTACCTGTTCCATTCATTGTTCTACTTGTCGAAAGTTACAAATAATTTCCGATAAAGGATTAACAATGGGGCTCTTTTTTCACTTAACCTTGAAGAACAAAAAATTAGCGAATGGTACTGTTTAGATGCTTTGCATATAGGTTTCTTAGACTATATAGAAGCAACATATACAAAGATTTCAACCGTCTACCTGTTCCATTCATTGTTCTACTTGTCGAAATTTACAAATAATTTCCTTTAAAGCATTAACAATGGGGCTCGTAGTTCACTTAAACTTGAAGAACAAAAAATTGGCGAATTGTACTGTTTGGATGCTTTGCATATATGTTTCTTAGACTATTTAGATGCAATATATAGAAAGATTTCACCCCTCTACCTGCACTATTCATTGTTCTACTTGTAGAAAGTTACAAACAATTTCCATTTCATGATTATCAATGGGGCTCGCTGTTCACTTAAACTTGAAGATCAAAAAATTGGCGAATGGTACTGTTTAGATGCTTTGCATATAGGTTTCTTAGACTATATAGAAGCAACATATACAAAGATTTCAACCGTCTACCTGTTCCATTCATTGTCCTAGTTGTCGAAAGTTACAAATAATTTCCGATAAAGGATCAGCAATGGGGCTCATTGTTCACTTAAACATGAAGAACAAAAAATTGGCGAATGGTACTGTTTGGATGCTTTGCATATATGTTTCTTAGACTATATGGAAGCAATATATACAAAGATTTCAACCGTCTACGTGTTCCAATCATTGTTCTACTTGTAGAAAGTTACAATTAATTTCCGTTAAAGGATTAACAATGGGGCTCGTAGTTCACTTAAACTTGAAGAACAAAAAATTGGCGAATTGTACTGTTTGGATGCTTTGCATATATGTTTCGTAGACTATATAGAAGCAATTTATACAATGATTTTAACCATCTACATGATCCATTCATTGTTCAACTTGTCGAAATTTACAAATAATTTCCTTTAAAGGATTAACAATGGGGCTCGTAGTTCAATTAAACTTGAAAAACCAAAAATTGGCGAATTGTACTGTTTGGATGCTTTGCATATATGTTTCTTAGACCATATAGAAGCAATATATACAAAGATTTCAACCGTCTACCTGTTTCATTCATTGTTCCACTTGTCGAAAGTTACAAATAATTTCCGATAAAGGATTAACCATTGGGGCTCATTGTTCACTTAAACTTGAAGAACAAAAAATTGGCGAATTGTACTGTGTGGATGCTTTGAATATATGTTTCTTATACAATATGGAAGCAATATATACAAAGATTTCAACCGTCCACGTGTTCCAATCATTGTTCTACTTGTCGAAATTTACAAATAATTTCCGATAAAGGATTAACAATCGGGCTCATTGTTCACTTAACCTTGAAGAACAAAAAATTGGCGAATGGTACTGTTTTGATGCTTTGCATATATGTTTCTTAGACTATACGGAAGCAATATATACAAATATTTCAACCGTCTACCTGTTCCATTCATTGATCTACATGTCGAAAGTTACAAATAATTTCCGTTTCATGATTATCAATGGGGCTCGTTGTTCACTTAAACTTGAAGAACAATAAATTGGCGAATGGTACTGTTTGGATGCTTTGCATATATGTTTCTTAGTCTATATAGAAGCAGCATGTACAAAGATTTCAACCGTCTACGTGTTCCATTCATTGTTCTACTTGCCGAAAGTAAGAAATAATTTCCGATAAAGGATTAACAATGGGGCTCATTGTTCACTTAAACTTGAAGATCAAAAAATTGGCGAATGTTACTGTTTAGATGCTTTGCATATAGGTTCCTTAGACTATATAGAAGCAACATATACAAAGATTGCAACCGTCTACCTGTTCTATTTATTGTTCTTCTCGTCGAAAGTTACAAATAATTTCCGTTTCATGATTATCAATGGGCCTCGTTGTTCACTTAAACTTGAAGAACAATAAATTGGCGAATTGTACTGTTTGGATGCTTTGCGTACATGTTTCTTAGACTATATGGAAGCAATATATACAAAGATTTCAACCGTCTACGTGTTCCAATCATTGTTCTACTTGTAGAAATTTACAAATAATTTCCGTTAAGGGATTAACAATGGGGATCGTAGTTTACTTAAACTTGAAGAACAAAAAATTGGCGAATGGTACTGTTTGGATGCTTTGCATATATGTTTCTTAGACTATATGGAAGCAATATATACGAAGATTTCAACCGCCTGCGTGTTCCAATCATTGTTCTACTTGTAGTAAGTTACAATTAATTTCCGTTAAAGGATTAACAATGGGGCTCGTAGTTCACTTAAACTTGAAGAACAAAAAATTGGCGAATGGTACTGTTTGGATGCTTTGCGTACATGTTTCTTAGACTATATGGAAGCAATATATACAAAGATTTCAACCGTCTACGTGTTCCATTCATTGTTCTACTTGCCGAAATTTACAAATAATTTCCTTCAAAGGATTAACAATGGGGCTCGTAGTTCACTTAAACTTGAAGAACAAAAAATTGGCGAATGGTACTGTTTGGATGCTTTGCATATATGTTTCTTAGACTATATAGAAGCAATATATACATTGATTTCAACCGTCTACCTGTTCCATTCATTGTTCTACTTGTCGAAAGTTACAAATAATTTCCGTTAAGGGATTAACAATGGGGCTCGTTGTTCACTTAAACTTGAAGAACAATAAATTGGCGAATGGTACTGTTTGGATGCTTTGCATATATGTTTCTTAGACTATATGGAAGCAATATATAATAATATTTCAACCGTCTACGTGTTCCAATCATTGTTCTACTTGTAGAAATTTACAAATAATTTCCTTTAAAGGATTAACAATGGGGCTCGTTGTTCACTTAAACTTGAAGAACAATCAATTGGCGAATTGTACTGTTTGGATGCTTTGCATATTTGTTTCTTACACTAGATGGAAGCAATATATACAAAGATTTCAACCGTCTACCTGTTCCATTCATTGTTCTACTTGTCTAAAGTTACAAATAATTTCCGATAAAGGATTAACAATGGGGCTCATTGTTCACTTAACCTTTAAGAACAAAAAATTGGCGAATGGTACTGTTTGGATGCTTTGCATATATGTTTCTTAGACTATATAGAAGCAACATATAGAAAGATTTCACCCGTCTACCAGTTCTATTCATTGTTCTACTTGTAGAAAGTTACAAATAATTTCCGTTTCATGATTATCAATGGGGCTTGTTGTTCACTTAAACTTGATGAACAAAAAATTGGCGAATGGTAGTGTTTGGATGCTTTGCGTACATGTTTCTTAGACTATATGGAAGCAACATATACAAAGATTTCAACCGTCTACGTGTTCCAATCATTGTTCTACTTGTCGAAATTTACAAATAATTTCCTTTAAAGGATGAACAATGGGGCTCGTTGTTCACTTAAACTTGAAGATCAAAAAATTGGCGAATGTTACTGTTTAGATGCTTTGCATATAGGTTCCTTAGACTATATAGAAGCAACATATACAAAGATTGCAACCGTCTACCTGTTCTATTTATTGTTCTTCTTGTCGAAAGTTACAAATAATTTCCGTTTCATGATTATCAATGGGCCTCGTTGTTCACTTAAACTTGAAGAACAATAAATTGGCGAATTGTACTGTTTGGATGCTTTGCATATTTGTTTCTTACACTAGATGGAAGCAATATATACAAAGATTTCAACCGTCTACCTGTTCCATTCATTGTTCTACTTGTCGAAAGTTACAAATAATTTCCGATAAAGGATTAACAATGGGGCTCATTGTTCACTTAACCTTTAAGAAAAAAAAATTGGCGAATGGTTCTGTTTGGATGCTTTGCATATATGTTTCTTAGATTATATAGAAGCAATATATACAAAGATTTCAACCGTCTACGTGTCCCAATCATTGTTCTACTTGTAGAAAGTTACAATTAATTTCCGTTAAAGGATTAACAATGGGGCTCATTGTTCACTTAAACTTGAAGAACAAAAAATTGGCGAATGGTACTGTTTGGATGCTTTGCATATATGTTTCTAAGACTATATAGAAGCAATATATACAATGATTTCAACCGTCTACCTGTTCCATTCATTGTTCTACTTGTCGAAATTTACAAATAATTTCCTTTAAAGGATTAACAATGGGGCTCGTAGTTCACTTAAACTTGAAGAACAAAAAATTGGCGAATGGTACTGTTTGGATGCTTTGCATACATGTTTCTTAGACTATATAGAAGCAACATATAGAAAGATTTCACCCGTCTACCAGTTCTATTCATTGTTCTACTTGTAGAAAGTTACAAATAATTTCCGTTTCATGATTATCAATGGGGCTTGTTGTTCACTTAAACTTGATGAACAAAAAATTGGCGAATGGTACTGTTTGGATGCTTTGCATATATGTTTCTTAGACTATACGGAAGCAATATATACAAATATTTCAACCGTCTACCGGTTCCATTCATTGTTCTACTTGTCGAAAGTTACAAATAATTTCCGATAAAGGATTAACCATTGGGGCTCATTGTTCACTTAAACTTGAAGAACAAAAAATTGACGAATGGTACTGTTTGGATGCTTTGCATATATGTTTCTTAGGTTATATAGAAGCAATATATCCAAAGATTTCAACCGTTTACATGTTCCATTCATTGTTCTACTTGTCGAAAATTACAAATAATTTCCGATAAAGGATTAACCATTGGGGCTCATTGTTCACTTAAACTTGAAGAACAAAAAATTGGCGAATGGTACTGTTTGGATGCTTTGCGTACATGTTTCTTAGACTATATGGAAGCAATATATACAAAGATTTCAACCGTCTACGTGTTCCAATCATTGTTCTACTTGTCGAAAATTACAAATAATTTCCGTTAAAGGATTAACAATGGGGCTCATTGTTCACTTAAACTTGAAGAACAAAAAATTGGCGAATGGTACTGTTTGGATGCTTTGCATATATGTTTCTTAGACTATATGGAAGCAATATATACAAAGATTTCAACCGCCTGCGTGTTCCAATCATTGTTCTACTTGTAGTAAGTTACAATTAATTTCCGTTAAAGGATTAACAATGGGGCTCGTAGTTCACTTAAACTTGAAGAACAAAAAATTGGCGAATGGTACTGTTTGGATGCTTTGCGTACATGTTTCTTAGACTATATGGAAGCAATATATACAAAGATTTCAACCGTCTACGTGTTCCATTCATTGTTCTACTTGCCGAAATTTACAAATAATTTCCTTCAAAGGATTAACAATGGGGCTCGTAGTTCACTTAAACTTGAAGAACAAAAAATTGGCGAATGGTACTGTTTGGATGCTTTGCGTACATGTTTCTTAGACTATATGGAAGCAATATATACAAAGATTTCAACCGTCTACGTGTTCCATTCATTGTTCTACTTGCCGAAATTTACAAATAATTTCCTTCAAAGGATTAACAATGGGGCTCGTAGTTCACTTAAACTTGAAGAACAAAAAATTGGCGAATGGTACTGTTTGGATGCTTTGCATATATGTTTCTTAGACTATATAGAAGCAATATATACATTGATTTCAACCGTCTACCTGTTCCATTCATTGTTCTACTTGTCGAAAGTTACAAATAATTTCCGTTAAGGGATTAACAATGGGGCTCGTTGTTCACTTAAACTTGAAGAACAATAAATTGGCGAATGGTACTGTTTGGATGCTTTGCATATATGTTTCTTAGACTATATGGAAGCAATATATAATAATATTTCAACCGTCTACGTGTTCCAATCATTGTTCTGCTTGTCGAAATTTACAAATAATTTCCTTTAAAGGATTAACAATGGGGCTCGTTGTTCACTTAAACTTGAAGAACAATAAATTGGCGAATTGTACTGTGTGGATGCTATGCATATATGTTTCTTAGACTATATAGAAGCAATATATATAATGATTTCAACCGTCTACCTGTTCCATTCATTGTTCTACATGTCGAAAGTTACAAATAATTTCAGTTTCATGATTATCAATGGGGCTCGTTGTTCACTTAAACTTGAAGAACAAAAAATTGGCGAATGGTACTGTTTGGATGCTTTGCATATAGGTTTCTTAGTCTATATAGAAGCAATATATACAAAGATTTCAACCGTCTACGTGTTCCAATTATTGTTCTACTTGTAGAAAGTTACAAATAATTTCCTTTAAAGGATTATCAATGGGGCTCGTAGTTCACTTAAACTTGAAGAACAAAAAATTGGCGAATGGTACTGTTTGGATGCTTTGCATATATGTTTCTTAGACTATATAGAAGCAATATATACATTGATTTCAACCGTCTACCTGTTCCATTCATTGTTCTACTTGTCGAAAGTTACAAATAATTTCCGTTAAGGGATTAACAATGGGGATCGTAGTTTACTTAAATTGAAGAACAAAAAATTGGCGAATGGTACTGTTTGGATGCTTTGCATATATGTTTCTTAGACTATACGGAAGCAATATATACAAATATTTCAACCGTCTACCTGTTCCATTCATTGTTCTACTTGTCGAAAGTTACAAATAATTTCCGATAAAGGATTAACCATTGGGGCTCATTGTTCACTTAACCTTGAAGAACAAAAAATTGGCGAATTGTTCTGTTTGGATGCTTTGCATATATGTTTCTTAGACTATACGGAAGCAATATATACAAATATTTCAACCGTCTACCGGTTCCATTCATTGTTCTACTTGTCGAAAGTTACAAATAATTTCCGATAAAGGATTAACCATTGGGGCTCATTGTTCACTTAAACTTGAAGAACAAAAAATTGGCGAATGGTACTGTTTGGATGCTTTGCATATATGTTTCTTAGGTTATATAGAAGCAATATATCCAAAGATTTCAACCGTTTACATGTTCCATTCATTGTTCTACTTGTCGAAAATTACAAATAATTTCCGATAAAGGATTAACCATTGGGGCTCATTGTTCACTTAAACTTGAAGAACAAAAAATTGGCGAATGGTACTGTTTGGATGCTTTGCGTACATGTTTCTTAGACTATATGGAAGCAATATATACAAAGATTTCAACCGTCTACGTGTTCCAATCATTGTTCTACTTGTCGAAAATTACAAATAATTTCCGATAAAGGATTAACCATTGGGGCTCATTGTTCACTTAAACTTGAAGAACAAAAAATTGGCGAATGGTACTGTTTGGATGCTTTGCATATATGTTTCTAAGACTATATAGAAGCAATATATACAATGATTTCAACCGTCTACCTGTTCCATTCATTGTTCTACTTGTCGAAATTTACAAATAATTTCCTTTAAAGGATTAACGATGGGGCTCGTTGTTCACTTAAACTTGAAGAACAAAAAATTGGCGAATGGTACTCTTTGGATGATTTGCACATATATTTCTTAGACTATATAGAAGCAATATATACATTGATTTCAACCGTCTACCTGTTCCATTCATTGTTCTACTTGTCGCAAGTTACAAATAATTTCCGTTAAAGTATTAACAATGGGGCTCGTAGTTCACTTAAACTTGAGGAACAAAAAATTGGCGAATGGTACTGTTTGGATGCTTTGCGTACATGTTTCTTAGACTATATAGAAGCAATATATACAAAGTTTTCAACCGTCTACCTGTTCCATTCATTGTTCTACTTGTCGAAAGTTACAAATAATTTCCGATAAAGGATTAACAATGGGGCTCATTTTTCACTTAACCTTGAAGAACAAAAAATTGGCGGATGGTACTGTTTGGATGCTTTGCATATATGTTTCTTAGACTATATAGAAGCAATATATACAAAGATTTCAACCGTCTACCTGTTCCATTCATTGTTCTATTTGTCGAAAATTACAAATAATTTCCGATAAAGGATTAACAATGGGGCTCGTAGTTCACTTAAACTTGAAGAACAAAAAAAGTGGCGAATTGTACTGTTTGGATGCTTTGCATATATGTTTCTTAGACTATATAGAAGCAATATATAGAAGGATTTCACCCGTCTACCTGTTCCAATCATTGTTCTACTTGTCGAAATTTAGAAATAATTTCCCTTTCATGATTATCAATGGGGCTCGTTGTTCACTTAAACTTGAAGAACAAAAAATTGGCGAATGGTACTGTTTGGATGCTTTGCATATATGTTTCTTAGACTATATAGAAGCAATATTTACAAAGATTTCAACCGTCTACCTGTTCCATTCATTGTTCTACTTGTAGAAAGTTACAAATAATTTCCGATAAAGGATTAACAATGGGTCTCATTGTTCACTTAAACTTGAGGAACAAAAAATTGGCGAATGGTACTGTTTGGAAGCTTTGCGTACATGTTTCTTAGACTATATAGAAGCAATATATACAAAGTTTTCAACCGTCTACCTGTTCCATTCATTGTTCTACTTGTCGAAAGTTACAAATAATTTCCGATAAAGGATTAACAATGGGGCTCATTTTTCACTTAACCTTGAAGAACAAAAAATTAGCGAATGGTACTGTTTAGATGCTTTGCATATAGGTTTCTTAGACTATATAGAAGCAACATATACAAAGATTTCAACCGTCTACCTGTTCCATTCATTGTTCTACTTGTCGAAATTTACAAATAATTTCCTTTAAAGCATTAACAATGGGGCTCGTAGTTCACTTAAACTTGAAGAACAAAAAATTGGCGAATTGTACTGTTTGGATGCTTTGCATATATGTTTCTTAGACTATTTAGATGCAATATATAGAAAGATTTCACCCCTCTACCTGCACTATTCATTGTTCTACTTGTAGAAAGTTACAAATAATTTCCATTTCATGATTATCAATGGGGCTCGCTGTTCACTTAAACTTGAAGATCAAAAAATTGGCGAATGGTACTGTTTAGATGCTTTGCATATAGGTTTCTTAGACTATATAGAAGCAACATATACAAAGATTTCAACCGTCTACCTGTTCCATTCATTGTCCTAGTTGTCGAAAGTTACAAATAATTTCCGATAAAGGATCAGCAATGGGGCTCATTGTTCACTTAAACATGAAGAACAAAAAATTGGCGAATGGTACTGTTTGGATGCTTTGCATATATGTTTCTTAGACTATATGGAAGCAATATATACAAAGATTTCAACCGTCTACGTGTTCCAATCATTGTTCTACTTGTAGAAAGTTACAATTAATTTCCGTTAAAGGATTAACAATGGGGCTCGTAGTTCACTTAAACTTGAAGAACAAAAAATTGGCGAATTGTACTGTTTGGATGCTTTGCATATATGTTTCGTAGACTATATAGAAGCAATTTATACAATGATTTTAACCATCTACATGATCCATTCATTGTTCTACTTGTCGAAATTTACAAATAATTTCCTTTAAAGGATTAACAATGGGGCTCGTAGTTCAATTAAACTTGAAAAACCAAAAATTGGCGAATTGTACTGTTTGGATGCTTTGCATATATGTTTCTTAGACTATATAGAAGCAATATATACAAAGATTTCAACCGTCTACCTGTTCCATTCATTGTTCCACTTGTCGAAAGTTACAAATAATTTCCGATAAAGGATTAACCATTGGGGCTCATTGTTCACTTAAACTTGAAGAACAAAAAATTGGCGAATTGTACTGTGTGGATGCTTTGAATATATGTTTCTTATACTATATGGAAGCAATATATACAAAGATTTCAACCGTCCACGTGTTCCAATCATTGTTCTACTTGTCGAAATTTACAAATAATTTCCGATAAAGGATTAACAATCGGGCTCATTGTTCACTTAACCTTGAAGAACAAAAAATTGGCGAATGGTACTGTTTTGATGCTTTGCATATATGTTTCTTAGACTATACGGAAGCAATATATACAAATATTTCAACCGTCTACCTGTTCCATTCATTGATCTACATGTCGAAAGTTACAAATAATTTCCGTTTCATGATTATCAATGGGGCTCGTTGTTCACTTAAACTTGAAGAACAATAAATTGGCGAATGGTACTGTTTGGATGCTTTGCATATATGTTTCTTAGTCTATATAGAAGCAGCATGTACAAAGATTTCAACCGTCTACGTGTTCCATTCATTGTTCTACTTGCCGAAAGTAAGAAATAATTTCCGATAAAGGATTAACAATGGGGCTCATTGTTCACTTAAACTTGAAGATCAAAAAATTGGCGAATGTTACTGTTTAGATGCTTTGCATATAGGTTCCTTAGACTATATAGAAGCAACATATACAAAGATTGCAACCGTCTACCTGTTCTATTTATTGTTCTTCTCGTCGAAAGTTACAAATAATTTCCGTTTCATGATTATCAATGGGCCTCGTTGTTCACTTAAACTTGAAGAACAATAAATTGGCGAATTGTACTGTTTGGATGCTTTGCGTACATGTTTCTTAGACTATATGGAAGCAATATATACAAAGATTTCAACCGTCTACGTGTTCCAATCATTGTTCTACTTGTAGAAATTTACAAATAATTTCCGTTAAGGGATTAACAATGGGGATCGTAGTTTACTTAAACTTGAAGAACAAAAAATTGGCGAATGGTACTGTTTGGATGCTTTGCATATATGTTTCTTAGACTATATGGAAGCAATATATACGAAGATTTCAACCGCCTGCGTGTTCCAATCATTGTTCTACTTGTAGTAAGTTACAATTAATTTCCGTTAAAGGATTAACAATGGGGCTCGTAGTTCACTTAAACTTGAAGAACAAAAAATTGGCGAATGGTACTGTTTGGATGCTTTGCGTACATGTTTCTTAGACTATATGGAAGCAATATATACAAAGATTTCAACCGTCTACGTGTTCCATTCATTGTTCTACTTGCCGAAATTTACAAATAATTTCCTTCAAAGGATTAACAATGGGGCTCGTAGTTCACTTAAACTTGAAGAACAAAAAATTGGCGAATGGTACTGTTTGGATGCTTTGCATATATGTTTCTTAGACTATATAGAAGCAATATATACATTGATTTCAACCGTCTACCTGTTCCATTCATTGTTCTACTTGTCGAAAGTTACAAATAATTTCCGTTAAGGGATTAACAATGGGGCTCGTTGTTCACTTAAACTTGAAGAACAATAAATTGGCGAATTGTACTGTGTGGATGCTATGCATATATGTTTCTTAGACTATATAGAAGCAATATATATAATGATTTCAACCGTCTACCTGTTCCATTCATTGTTCTACATGTCGAAAGTTACAAATAATTTCAGTTTCATGATTATCAATGGGGCTCGTTGTTCACTTAAACTTGAAGAACAAAAAATTGGCGAATGGTACTGTTTGGATGCTTTGCATATAGGTTTCTTAGTCTATATAGAAGCAATATATACAAAGATTTCAACCGTCTACGTGTTCCAATTATTGTTCTACTTGTAGAAAGTTACAAATAATTTCCTTTAAAGGATTATCAATGGGGCTCGTAGTTCACTTAAACTTGAAGAACAAAAAATTGGCGAATGGTACTGTTTGGATGCTTTGCATATATGTTTCTTAGACTATATAGAAGCAATATATACATTGATTTCAACCGTCTACCTGTTCCATTCATTGTTCTACTTGTCGAAAGTTACAAATAATTTCCGTTAAGGGATTAACAATGGGGATCGTAGTTTACTTAAATTGAAGAACAAAAAATTGGCGAATGGTACTGTTTGGATGCTTTGCATATATGTTTCTTAGACTATACGGAAGCAATATATACAAATATTTCAACCGTCTACCTGTTCCATTCATTGTTCTACTTGTCGAAAGTTACAAATAATTTCCGATAAAGGATTAACAATGGGGCTCGTTGTTCACTTAAACTTGAAGAACAATCAATTGGCGAATTGTACTGTTTGGATGCTTTGCATATATGTTTCTTAGACTATATAGAAGCAATATATAAAAAGATTTCAACCGTCTACCTGTTCCATTCATTGTTCTACTTGTCGAAAGTTACAAATAATTTCCGATAAAGGAGTAACAATGGGGCTCATTGTTCACTTAAACTTGAAGAACAAAAAATTGGCGAATGGTACTGTTTGGATGCTTTGCATATATGTTTCTTAGACTATATGGTAGCAATATATAATAATATTTCAACCGTCTACGTGTTCCAATCATTGTTCTACTTGTCGAAATTTACAAATAATTTCCTTTAAAGGATGAACAATGGGGCTCGTTGTTCACTTAAACTTGAAGAACAATAAATTGGCGAATTGTACTGTTTGGATGCTTTGCATATATGTTTCTTAGTCTATATAGAAGCAGCATGTACAAAGATTTCAACCGTCTACGTGTTCCATTCATTGTTCTACTTGCCGAAAGTAAGAAATAATTTCCGATAAAGGATTAACAATGGGGCTCATTGTTCACTTAAACTTGAAGATCAAAAAATTGGCGAATGTTACTGTTTAGATGCTTTGCATATAGGTTCCTTAGACTATATAGAAGCAACATATACAAAGATTGCAACCGTCTACCTGTTCTATTTATTGTTCTTCTCGTCGAAAGTTACAAATAATTTCCGTTTCATGATTATCAATGGGCCTCGTTGTTCACTTAAACTTGAAGAACAATAAATTGGCGAATTGTACTGTTTGGATGCTTTGCGTACATGTTTCTTAGACTATATGGAAGCAATATATACAAAGATTTCAACCGTCTACGTGTTCCAATCATTGTTCTACTTGTAGAAATTTACAAATAATTTCCTTTAAAGGATTAACAATGGGGCTCGTTGTTCACTTAAACTTGAAGAACAATCAATTGGCGAATTGTACTGTTTGGATGCTTTGCATATTTGTTTCTTACACTAGATGGAAGCAATATATACAAAGATTTCAACCGTCTACCTGTTCCATTCATTGTTCTACTTGTCTAAAGTTACAAATAATTTCCGATAAAGGATTAACAATGGGGCTCATTGTTCACTTAACCTTTAAGAACAAAAAATTGGCGAATGGTACTGTTTGGATGCTTTGCATATATGTTTCTTAGACTATATAGAAGCAACATATAGAAAGATTTCACCCGTCTACCAGTTCTATTCATTGTTCTACTTGTAGAAAGTTACAAATAATTTCCGTTTCATGATTATCAATGGGGCTTGTTGTTCACTTAAACTTGATGAACAAAAAATTGGCGAATGGTAGTGTTTGGATGCTTTGCGTACATGTTTCTTAGACTATATGGAAGCAACATATACAAAGATTTCAACCGTCTACGTGTTCCAATCATTGTTCTACTTGTCGAAATTTACAAATAATTTCCTTTAAAGGATGAACAATGGGGCTCGTTGTTCACTTAAACTTGAAGATCAAAAAATTGGCGAATGTTACTGTTTAGATGCTTTGCATATAGGTTCCTTAGACTATATAGAAGCAACATATACAAAGATTGCAACCGTCTACCTGTTCTATTTATTGTTCTTCTTGTCGAAAGTTACAAATAATTTCCGTTTCATGATTATCAATGGGCCTCGTTGTTCACTTAAACTGGAAGAACAATAAATTGGCGAATTGTACTGTTTGGATGCTTTGCATATTTGTTTCTTACACTAGATGGAAGCAATATATACAAAGATTTCAACCGTCTACCTGTTCCATTCATTGTTCTACTTGTCGAAAGTTACAAATAATTTCCGATAAAGGATTAACAATGGGGCTCATTGTTCACTTAACCTTTAAGAAAAAAAAATTGGCGAATGGTTCTGTTTGGATGCTTTGCATATATGTTTCTTAGATTATATAGAAGCAATATATACAAAGATTTCAACCGTCTACGTGTCCCAATCATTGTTCTACTTGTAGAAAGTTACAATTAATTTCCGTTAAAGGATTAACAATGGGTCTCATTGTTCACTTAAACTTGAAGAACAAAAAATTGGCGAATGGTACTGTTTGGATGCTTTGCATATATGTTTCTAAGACTATATAGAAGCAATATATACAATGATTTCAACCGTCTACCTGTTCCATTCATTGTTCTACTTGTCGAAATTTACAAATAATTTCCTTTAAAGGATTAACAATGGGGCTCGTAGTTCACTTAAACTTGAAGAACAAAAAATTGGCGAATGGTACTGTTTGGATGCTTTGCATACATGTTTCTTAGACTATATAGAAGCAACATATAGAAAGATTTCACCGGTCTACCAGTTCTATTCATTGTTCTACTTGTAGAAAGTTACAAATAATTTCCGTTTCATGATTATCAATGGGGCTTGTTGTTCACTTAAACTTGATGAACAAAAAATTGGCGAATGGTACTGTTTGGATGCTTTGCATATATGTTTCTTAGACTATACGGAAGCAATATATACAAATATTTCAACCGTCTACCGGTTCCATTCATTGTTCTACTTGTCGAAAGTTACAAATAATTTCCGATAAAGGATTAACCATTGGGGCTCATTGTTCACTTAAACTTGAAGAACAAAAAATTGGCGAATGGTACTGTTTGGATGCTTTGCATATATGTTTCTTAGGTTATATAGAAGCAATATATCCAAAGATTTCAACCGTTTACATGTTCCATTCATTGTTCTACTTGTCGAAAATTACAAATAATTTCCGATAAAGGATTAACCATTGGGGCTCATTGTTCACTTAAACTTGAAGAACAAAAAATTGGCGAATGGTACTGTTTGGATGCTTTGCGTACATGTTTCTTAGACTATATGGAAGCAATATATACAAAGATTTCAACCGTCTACGTGTTCCAATCATTGTTCTACTTGTCGAAAATTACAAATAATTTCCGATAAAGGATTAACCATTGGGGCTCATTGTTCACTTAAACTTGAAGAACAAAAAATTGGCGAATGGTACTGTTTGGATGCTTTGCATATATGTTTCTAAGACTATATAGAAGCAATATATACAATGATTTCAACCGTCTACCTGTTCCATTCATTGTTCTACTTGTCGAAATTTACAAATAATTTCCTTTAAAGGATTAACGATGGGGCTCGTTGTTCACTTAAACTTGAAGAACAAAAAATTGGCGAATGGTACTCTTTGGATGATTTGCACATATATTTCTTAGACTATATAGAAGCAATATATACATTGATTTCAACCGTCTACCTGTTCCATTCATTGTTCTACTTGTCGCAAGTTACAAATAATTTCCGTTAAAGTATTAACAATGGGGCTCGTAGTTCACTTAAACTTGAGGAACAAAAAATTGGCGAATGGTACTGTTTGGATGCTTTGCGTACATGTTTCTTAGACTATATAGAAGCAATATATACAAAGTTTTCAACCGTCTACCTGTTCCATTCATTGTTCTACTTGTCGAAAGTTACAAATAATTTCCGATAAAGGATTAACAATGGGGCTCATTTTTCACTTAACCTTGAAGAACAAAAAATTGGCGGATGGTACTGTTTGGATGCTTTGCATATATGTTTCTTAGACTATATAGAAGCAATATATACAAAGATTTCAACCGTCTACCTGTTCCATTCATTGTTCTATTTGTCGAAAATTACAAATAATTTCCGATAAAGGATTAACAATGGGGCTCGTAGTTCACTTAAACTTGAAGAACAAAAAAAGTGGCGAATTGTACTGTTTGGATGCTTTGCATATATGTTTCTTAGACTATATAGAAGCAATATATAGAAGGATTTCACCCGTCTACCTGTTCCAATCATTGTTCTACTTGTCGAAATTTAGAAATAATTTCCCTTTCATGATTATCAATGGGGCTCGTTGTTCACTTAAACTTGAAGAACAAAAAATTGGCGAATGGTACTGTTTGGATGCTTTGCATATATGTTTCTTAGACTATATAGAAGCAATATTTACAAAGATTTCAACCGTCTACCTGTTCCATTCATTGTTCTACTTGTAGAAAGTTACAAATAATTTCCGATAAAGGATTAACAATGGGTCTCATTGTTCACTTAAACTTGAGGAACAAAAAATTGGCGAATGGTACTGTTTGGAAGCTTTGCGTACATGTTTCTTAGACTATATAGAAGCAATATATACAAAGTTTTCAACCGTCTACCTGTTCCATTCATTGTTCTACTTGTCGAAAGTTACAAATAATTTCCGATAAAGGATTAACAATGGGGCTCATTTTTCACTTAACCTTGAAGAACAAAAAATTAGCGAATGGTACTGTTTAGATGCTTTGCATATAGGTTTCTTAGACTATATAGAAGCAACATATACAAAGATTTCAACCGTCTACCTGTTCCATTCATTGTTCTACTTGTCGAAATTTACAAATAATTTCCTTTAAAGCATTAACAATGGGGCTCGTAGTTCACTTAAACTTGAAGAACAAAAAATTGGCGAATTGTACTGTTTGGATGCTTTGCATATATGTTTCTTAGACTATTTAGATGCAATATATAGAAAGATTTCACCCCTCTACCTTCACTATTCATTGTTCTACTTGTAGAAAGTTACAAATAATTTCCATTTCATGATTATCAATGGGGCTCGCTGTTCACTTAAACTTGAAGATCAAAAAATTGGCGAATGGTACTGTTTAGATGCTTTGCATATAGGTTTCTTAGACTATATAGAAGCAACATATACAAAGATTTCAACCGTCTACCTGTTCCATTCATTGTCCTAGTTGTCGAAAGTTACAAATAATTTCCGATAAAGGATCAGCAATGGGGCTCATTGTTCACTTAAACATGAAGAACAAAAAATTGGCGAATGGTACTGTTTGGATGCTTTGCATATATGTTTCTTAGACTATATGGAAGCAATATATACAAAGATTTCAACCGTCTACGTGTTCCAATCATTGTTCTACTTGTAGAAAGTTACAATTAATTTCCGTTAAAGGATTAACAATGGGGCTCGTAGTTCACTTAAACTTGAAGAACAAAAAATTGGCGAATTGTACTGTTTGGATGCTTTGCATATATGTTTCGTAGACTATATAGAAGCAATTTATACAATGATTTTAACCATCTACATGATCCATTCATTGTTCTACTTGTCGAAATTTACAAATAATTTCCTTTAAAGGATTAACAATGGGGCTCGTAGTTCAATTAAACTTGAAAAACCAAAAATTGGCGAATTGTACTGTTTGGATGCTTTGCATATATGTTTCTTAGACTATATAGAAGCAATATATACAAAGATTTCAACCGTCTACCTGTTCCATTCATTGTTCCACTTGTCGAAAGTTACAAATAATTTCCGATAAAGGATTAACCATTGGGGCTCGTAGTTCACTTAAACTTGAAGATCAAATAATTGGCGAATTGTACTGTTTGGACGCTTTGCATATATGTTTCTTAGACTATATAGAAGCAATATATACATTGATTTCAACCGGCTACCTGTTCCATTCATTGTTCTACTTGTCGAAATTTACAAATAATTTCCTTTAAAGGATTATCAATGGGGCTCGTAGTTCACTTAAACTTGAAGAACAAAAAATTGGCGAATGGTACTGTTTGGATGCTTTGCATATATGTTTCTTAGACTATATAGAAGCAATATATACATTGATTTCAACCGTCTACCTGTTCCATTCATTGTTCTACTTGTCGAAATTTACAAATAATTTCCTTTAAAGCATTAACAATGGGGCTCGTAGTTCACTTAAACTTGAAGAACAAAAAATTGGCGAATTGTACTGTTTGGATGCTTTGCATATATGTTTCTTAGACTATTTAGATGCAATATATAGAAAGATTTCACCCCTCTACCTGCACTATTCATTGTTCTACTTGTAGAAAGTTACAAATAATTTCCATTTCATGATTATCAATGGGGCTCGCTGTTCACTTAAACTTGAAGATCAAAAAATTGGCGAATGGTACTGTTTAGATGCTTTGCATATAGGTTTCTTAGACTATATAGAAGCAACATATACAAAGATTTCAACCGTCTACCTGTTCCATTCATTGTCCTAGTTGTCGAAAGTTACAAATAATTTCCGATAAAGGATCAGCAATGGGGCTCATTGTTCACTTAAACATGAAGAACAAAAAATTGGCGAATGGTACTGTTTGGATGCTTTGCATATATGTTTCTTAGACTATATGGAAGCAATATATACAAAGATTTCAACCGTCTACGTGTTCCATTCATTGTTCTACTTGCCGAAATTTACAAATAATTTCCTTCAAAGGATTAACAATGGGGCTCGTAGTTCACTTAAACTTGAAGAACAAAAAATTGGCGAATGGTACTGTTTGGATGCTTTGCATATATGTTTCTTAGACTATATAGAAGCAATATATACATTGATTTCAACCGTCTACCTGTTCCATTCATTGTTCTACTTGTCGAAAGTTACAAATAATTTCCGTTAAGGGATTAACAATGGGGCTCGTTGTTCACTTAAACTTGAAGAACAATAAATTGGCGAATGGTACTGTTTGGATGCTTTGCATATATGTTTCTTAGACTATATGGAAGCAATATATAATAATATTTCAACCGTCTACGTGTTCCAATCATTGTTCTGCTTGTCGAAATTTACAAATAATTTCCTTTAAAGGATTAACAATGGGGCTCGTTGTTCACTTAAACTTGAAGAACAATAAATTGGCGAATTGTACTGTGTGGATGCTATGCATATATGTTTCTTAGACTATATAGAAGCAATATATATAATGATTTCAACCGTCTACCTGTTCCATTCATTGTTCTACATGTCGAAAGTTACAAATAATTTCAGTTTCATGATTATCAATGGGGCTCGTTGTTCACTTAAACTTGAAGAACAAAAAATTGGCGAATGGTACTGTTTGGATGCTTTGCATATAGGTTTCTTAGTCTATATAGAAGCAATATATACAAAGATTTCAACCGTCTACGTGTTCCAATTATTGTTCTACTTGTAGAAAGTTACAAATAATTTCCTTTAAAGGATTATCAATGGGGCTCGTAGTTCACTTAAACTTGAAGAACAAAAAATTGGCGAATGGTACTGTTTGGATGCTTTGCATATATGTTTCTTAGACTATATAGAAGCAATATATACATTGATTTCAACCGTCTACCTGTTCCATTCATTGTTCTACTTGTCGAAAGTTACAAATAATTTCCGTTAAGGGATTAACAATGGGGATCGTAGTTTACTTAAATTGAAGAACAAAAAATTGGCGAATGGTACTGTTTGGATGCTTTGCATATATGTTTCTTAGACTATACGGAAGCAATATATACAAATATTTCAACCGTCTACCTGTTCCATTCATTGTTCTACTTGTCGAAAGTTACAAATAATTTCCGATAAAGGATTAACCATTGGGGCTCATTGTTCACTTAACCTTGAAGAACAAAAAATTGGCGAATTGTTCTGTTTGGATGCTTTGCATATATGTTTCTTAGACTATATAGAAGCAATATATAAAAAGATTTCAACCGTCTACCTGTTCCATTCATTGTTCTACTTGTCGAAAGTTACAAATAATTTCCGATAAAGGATTAACCATTGGGGCTCATTGTTCACTTAAACTTGAAGAACAAAAAATTGGCGAATGGTACTGTTTGGATGCTTTGCATATATGTTTCTTAGACTATATGGTAGCAATATATAATAATATTTCAACCGTCTACGTGTTCCAATCATTGTTCTACTTGTCGAAATTTACAAATAATTTCCTTTAAAGGATGAACAATGGGGCTCGTTGTTCACTTAAACTTGAAGAACAATAAATTGGCGAATTGTACTGTTTGGATGCTTTGCATATATGTTTCTTAGTCTATATAGAAGCAGCATGTACAAAGATTTCAACCGTCTACGTGTTCCATTCATTGTTCTACTTGCCGAAAGTAAGAAATAATTTCCGATAAAGGATTAACAATGGGGCTCATTGTTCACTTAAACTTGAAGATCAAAAAATTGGCGAATGTTACTGTTTAGATGCTTTGCATATAGGTTCCTTAGACTATATAGAAGCAACATATACAAAGATTGCAACCGTCTACCTGTTCTATTTATTGTTCTTCTCGTCGAAAGTTACAAATAATTTCCGTTTCATGATTATCAATGGGCCTCGTTGTTCACTTAAACTTGAAGAACAATAAATTGGCGAATTGTACTGTTTGGATGCTTTGCGTACATGTTTCTTAGACTATATGGAAGCAATATATACAAAGATTTCAACCGTCTACGTGTTCCAATCATTGTTCTACTTGTAGAAATTTACAAATAATTTCCTTTAAAGGATTAACAATGGGGCTCGTTGTTCACTTAAACTTGAAGAACAATCAATTGGCGAATTGTACTGTTTGGATGCTTTGCATATTTGTTTCTTACACTAGATGGAAGCAATATATACAAAGATTTCAACCGTCTACCTGTTCCATTCATTGTTCTACTTGTCTAAAGTTACAAATAATTTCCGATAAAGGATTAACAATGGGGCTCATTGTTCACTTAACCTTTAAGAACAAAAAATTGGCGAATGGTACTGTTTGGATGCTTTGCATATATGTTTCTTAGACTATATAGAAGCAACATATAGAAAGATTTCACCCGTCTACCAGTTCTATTCATTGTTCTACTTGTAGAAAGTTACAAATAATTTCCGTTTCATGATTATCAATGGGGCTTGTTGTTCACTTAAACTTGATGAACAAAAAATTGGCGAATGGTAGTGTTTGGATGCTTTGCGTACATGTTTCTTACACTAGATGGAAGCAATATATACAAAGATTTCAACCGTCTACCTGTTCCATTCATTGTTCTACTTGTCGAAAGTTACAAATAATTTCCGATAAAGGATTAACAATGGGGCTCATTGTTCACTTAACCTTTAAGAAAAAAAAATTGGCGAATGGTTCTGTTTGGATGCTTTGCATATATGTTTCTTAGATTATATAGAAGCAATATATACAAAGATTTCAACCGTCTACGTGTCCCAATCATTGTTCTACTTGTAGAAAGTTACAATTAATTTCCGTTAAAGGATTAACAATGGGGCTCATTGTTCACTTAAACTTGAAGAACAAAAAATTGGCGAATGGTACTGTTTGGATGCTTTGCATATATGTTTCTAAGACTATATAGAAGCAATATATACAATGATTTCAACCGTCTACCTGTTCCATTCATTGTTCTACTTGTCGAAATTTACAAATAATTTCCTTTAAAGGATTAACAATGGGGCTCGTAGTTCACTTAAACTTGAAGAACAAAAAATTGGCGAATGGTACTGTTTGGATGCTTTGCATACATGTTTCTTAGACTATATAGAAGCAACATATAGAAAGATTTCACCCGTCTACCAGTTCTATTCATTGTTCTACTTGTAGAAAGTTACAAATAATTTCCGTTTCATGATTATCAATGGGGCTTGTTGTTCACTTAAACTTGATGAACAAAAAATTGGCGAATGGTACTGTTTGGATGCTTTGCATATATGTTTCTTAGACTATACGGAAGCAATATATACAAATATTTCAACCGTCTACCGGTTCCATTCATTGTTCTACTTGTCGAAAGTTACAAATAATTTCCGATAAAGGATTAACCATTGGGGCTCATTGTTCACTTAAACTTGAAGAACAAAAAATTGGCGAATGGTACTGTTTGGATGCTTTGCATATATGTTTCTTAGGTTATATAGAAGCAATATATCCAAAGATTTCAACCGTTTACATGTTCCATTCATTGTTCTACTTGTCGAAAATTACAAATAATTTCCGATAAAGGATTAACCATTGGGGCTCATTGTTCACTTAAACTTGAAGAACAAAAAATTGGCGAATGGTACTGTTTGGATGCTTTGCGTACATGTTTCTTAGACTATATGGAAGCAATATATACAAAGATTTCAACCGTCTACGTGTTCCAATCATTGTTCTACTTGTCGAAAATTACAAATAATTTCCGATAAAGGATTAACCATTGGGGCTCATTGTTCACTTAAACTTGAAGAACAAAAAATTGGCGAATGGTACTGTTTGGATGCTTTGCATATATGTTTCTAAGACTATATAGAAGCAATATATACAATGATTTCAACCGTCTACCTGTTCCATTCATTGTTCTACTTGTCGAAATTTACAAATAATTTCCTTTAAAGGATTAACGATGGGGCTCGTTGTTCACTTAAACTTGAAGAACAAAAAATTGGCGAATGGTACTCTTTGGATGATTTGCACATATATTTCTTAGACTATATAGAAGCAATATATACATTGATTTCAACCGTCTACCTGTTCCATTCATTGTTCTACTTGTCGCAAGTTACAAATAATTTCCGTTAAAGTATTAACAATGGGGCTCGTAGTTCACTTAAACTTGAGGAACAAAAAATTGGCGAATGGTACTGTTTGGATGCTTTGCGTACATGTTTCTTAGACTATATAGAAGCAATATATACAAAGTTTTCAACCGTCTACCTGTTCCATTCATTGTTCTACTCGTCGAAAGTTACAAATAATTTCCGATAAAGGATTAACAATGGGGCTCATTTTTCACTTAACCTTGAAGAACAAAAAATTGGCGGATGGTACTGTTTGGATGCTTTGCATATATGTTTCTTAGACTATATAGAAGCAATATATACAAAGATTTCAACCGTCTACCTGTTCCATTCATTGTTCTATTTGTCGAAAATTACAAATAATTTCCGATAAAGGATTAACAATGGGGCTCGTAGTTCACTTAAACTTGAAGAACAAAAAAAGTGGCGAATTGTACTGTTTGGATGCTTTGCATATATGTTTCTTAGACTATATAGAAGCAATATATAGAAGGATTTCACCCGTCTACCTGTTCCAATCATTGTTCTACTTGTCGAAATTTAGAAATAATTTCCCTTTCATGATTATCAATGGGGCTCGTTGTTCACTTAAACTTGAAGAACAAAAAATTGGCGAATGGTACTGTTTGGATGCTTTGCATATATGTTTCTTAGACTATATAGAAGCAATATTTACAAAGATTTCAACCGTCTACCTGTTCCATTCATTGTTCTACTTGTAGAAAGTTACAAATAATTTCCGATAAAGGATTAACAATGGGTCTCATTGTTCACTTAAACTTGAGGAACAAAAAATTGGCGAATGGTACTGTTTGGAAGCTTTGCGTACATGTTTCTTAGACTATATAGAAGCAATATATACAAAGTTTTCAACCGTCTACCTGTTCCATTCATTGTTCTACTTGTCGAAAGTTACAAATAATTTCCGATAAAGGATTAACAATGGGGCTCATTTTTCACTTAACCTTGAAGAACAAAAAATTAGCGAATGGTACTGTTTAGATGCTTTGCATATAGGTTTCTTAGACTATATAGAAGCAACATATACAAAGATTTCAACCGTCTACCTGTTCCATTCATTGTCCTAGTTGTCGAAAGTTACAAATAATTTCCGATAAAGGATCAGCAATGGGGCTCATTGTTCACTTAAACATGAAGAACAAAAAATTGGCGAATGGTACTGTTTGGATGCTTTGCATATATGTTTCTTAGACTATATGGAAGCAATATATACAAAGATTTCAACCGTCTACGTGTTCCAATCATTGTTCTACTTGTAGAAAGTTACAATTAATTTCCGTTAAAGGATTAACAATGGGGCTCGTAGTTCACTTAAACTTGAAGAACAAAAAATTGGCGAATTGTACTGTTTGGATGCTTTGCATATATGTTTCGTAGACTATATAGAAGCAATTTATACAATGATTTTAACCATCTACATGATCCATTCATTGTTCTACTTGTCGAAATTTACAAATAATTTCCTTTAAAGGATTAACAATGGGGCTCGTAGTTCAATTAAACTTGAAAAACCAAAAATTGGCGAATTGTACTGTTTGGATGCTTTGCATATATGTTTCTTAGACTATATAGAAGCAATATATACAAAGATTTCAACCGTCTACCTGTTCCATTCATTGTTCCACTTGTCGAAAGTTACAAATAATTTCCGATAAAGGATTAACCATTGGGGCTCATTGTTCACTTAAACTTGAAGAACAAAAAATTGGCGAATTGTACTGTGTGGATGCTTTGAATATATGTTTCTTATACTATATGGAAGCAATATATACAAAGATTTCAACCGTCCACGTGTTCCAATCATTGTTCTACTTGTCGAAATTTACAAATAATTTCCGATAAAGGATTAACAATCGGGCTCATTGTTCACTTAACCTTGAAGAACAAAAAATTGGCGAATGGTACTGTTTTGATGCTTTGCATATATGTTTCTTAGACTATACGGAAGCAATATATACAAATATTTCAACCGTCTACCTGTTCCATTCATTGATCTACATGTCGAAAGTTACAAATAATTTCCGTTTCATGATTATCAATGGGGCTCGTTGTTCACTTAAACTTGAAGAACAATAAATTGGCGAATGGTACTGTTTGGATGCTTTGCATATATGTTTCTTAGTCTATATAGAAGCAGCATGTACAAAGATTTCAACCGTCTACGTGTTCCATTCATTGTTCTACTTGCCGAAAGTAAGAAATAATTTCCGATAAAGGATTAACAATGGGGCTCATTGTTCACTTAAACTTGAAGATCAAAAAATTGGCGAATGTTACTGTTTAGATGCTTTGCATATAGGTTCCTTAGACTATATAGAAGCAACATATACAAAGATTGCAACCGTCTACCTGTTCTATTTATTGTTCTTCTCGTCGAAAGTTACAAATAATTTCCGTTTCATGATTATCAATGGGCCTCGTTGTTCACTTAAACTTGAAGAACAATAAATTGGCGAATTGTACTGTTTGGATGCTTTGCGTACATGTTTCTTAGACTATATGGAAGCAATATATACAAAGATTTCAACCGTCTACGTGTTCCAATCATTGTTCTACTTGTAGAAATTTACAAATAATTTCCTTTAAAGGATTAACAATGGGGCTCGTTGTTCACTTAAACTTGAAGAACAATCAATTGGCGAATTGTACTGTTTGGATGCTTTGCATATTTGTTTCTTACACTAGATGGAAGCAATATATACAAAGATTTCAACCGTCTACCTGTTCCATTCATTGTTCTACTTGTCTAAAGTTACAAATAATTTCCGATAAAGGATTAACAATGGGGCTCATTGTTCACTTAACCTTTAAGAACAAAAAATTGGCGAATGGTACTGTTTGGATGCTTTGCATATATGTTTCTTAGACTATATAGAAGCAACATATAGAAAGATTTCACCCGTCTACCAGTTCTATTCATTGTTCTACTTGTAGAAAGTTACAAATAATTTCCGTTTCATGATTATCAATGGGGCTTGTTGTTCACTTAAACTTGATGAACAAAAAATTGGCGAATGGTAGTGTTTGGATGCTTTGCGTACATGTTTCTTAGACTATATGGAAGCAACATATACAAAGATTTCAACCGTCTACGTGTTCCAATCATTGTTCTACTTGTCGAAATTTACAAATAATTTCCTTTAAAGGATGAACAATGGGGCTCGTTGTTCACTTAAACTTGAAGATCAAAAAATTGGCGAATGTTACTGTTTAGATGCTTTGCATATAGGTTCCTTAGACTATATAGAAGCAACATATACAAAGATTGCAACCGTCTACCTGTTCTATTTATTGTTCTTCTTGTCGAAAGTTACAAATAATTTCCGTTTCATGATTATCAATGGGCCTCGTTGTTCACTTAAACTTGAAGAACAATAAATTGGCGAATTGTACTGTTTGGATGCTTTGCATATTTGTTTCTTACACTAGATGGAAGCAATATATACAAAGATTTCAACCGTCTACCTGTTCCAATCATTGTTCTACTTGTCGAAAGTTACAAATAATTTCCGATAAAGGATTAACCATTGGGGCTCATTGTTCACTTAAACCTGAAGAACAAAAAGTTGGCGAATGGTACTGTTTGGATGCTTTGCATATATGTTTCTTATACCATATAGAAGCAATATATACAAAGATTTCAACCGTCTACCTGTTCCATTCACTGTTCTACTTGTCGAAAGTTACAAATAATTTCCGTTAAGGGATTAACAATGGGGATCGTAGTTTACTTAAACTTGAAGAACAAAAAATTGGCGAATTGTACTGTTTGGATGCTTTGCATAAATGTTTCTTAGACTATATAGAAGCAATATATACAATGATTTCAACAGTCTACCTGTTCCATTCATTGTTCTACTTGTCGAAAGTTACAAATAATTTCCTTTAAAGGATTAACAATGGAGCTCGCAGTTCACTTAAACTTGAAAAACAAAAAATTGGCGAATGGTACTGTTTGGATGCTTTGCATATATGTTTCTTATACTATATAGAAGCAATAGATACAAAGATTTCAACCGTCTACCTGTTCCATTCAATGTTCTACTTGTCGAAAGTTACAAATAATTTCCGATAAAGGATTAACAATGGGGCTCATTGTTCACTTAAACTTGAAGAACAAAAAATTGGTGAATGGTACTGTTTGGATGCTTTGCATATATGTTTCTTAGACTATATGGAAGCAATATATACAAAGATTTCAACCGTCTGCGTGTTCCAATCATTGTTCTACTTGTAGAAAGTTACAATTAATTTCCGTTAAAGGATTAACAATGGGGCTCGTAGTTCACTTAAACTTGAAGAACAAAAAATTGGCGAATTGTACTGTTTGGATGCTTTGCATATATGTTTCGTAGGTTATATAGAAGCAATATATACAATGATTTCAACCGTCTACCTGATCCATTCATTGTTCTACTTGTCGAAATTTACAAATAATTCCCTTTAAAGGATTAACAATGGGGCTCGTTGTTCACTTAAACTAGAAGAACAAAAAATTGGCGAATGGTACTGATTGGATGCTTTGCATATATGTTTCTTAGATTATATAGAAGCAATATATACAAAGATTTCAACCGTCTACCTGTTCCATTCATTGTTCTACTTGTCGAAAATTACAAATAATTTCCGATAACGGATTAACCATTGGGGCTCATTGTTCACTTAAACTTGAAGAACAAAAAATTGGCGAATTGTACTGTTTGGATGCTTTGCATATATGTTTCTTATACTATAAAGAAGCAATATATACAAAGATTTCAACCGTCTACCTGTTCCATTCACTGTTGTACTTGTCGAAATTTACAAATAATTTCCTTTAAAGGATTAACAATGGGGCTCGTAGTTCACTTAAACTTGAAGAACAAAAAATTGGCGAATGGTACTGTTTGGATGCTTTGCATATATGTTTCTTAGACTATATAGAAGCAATATATACAATGATTTCAACAGTCTACCTGTTCCATTCATTGTTCTACTTGTCGAAAATTACAAACAATTACCGATAAAGGATTAACCATTGGGGCTCATTGTTCACTTAAACTAGAAGAACAAAAAATTGGCGAATGGTACTGATTGGATGCTTTGCATATATGTTTCGTAGGTTATATAGAAGCAATATATACAATGATTTCAACCGTCTACCTGTTCCATTCATTGTTCTACTTGTCGAAAATTACAAATAATTTCCGTTAAGGGATTAACAATGGGGATCGTAGTTTACTTAAACTTGAAGAACAAAAAATTGGCGAATTGTACTGTTTGGATGCTTTGCATAAATGTTTCTTATACTATATAGAAGCAATAGATACAAAGATTTCAACCGTCTACCTGTTCCATTCATTGTTCTACTTGTCGAAATTTACAAATAATTTCCTTTAAAGCATTAACAATGGGGCTCGTAGTTCACTTAAACTTGAAGAACAAAAAATTGGCGAATTGTACTGTTTGGATGCTTTGCATATATGTTTCTTAGACTATTTAGATGCAATATATAGAAAGATTTCACCCCTCTACCTGCACTATTCATTGTTCTACTTGTAGAAAGTTACAAATAATTTCCATTTCATGATTATCAATGGGGCTCGCTGTTCACTTAAACTTGAAGATCAAAAAATTGGCGAATGGTACTGTTTAGATGCTTTGCATATAGGTTTCTTAGACTATATAGAAGCAACATATACAAAGATTTCAACCGTCTACCTGTTCCATTCATTGTCCTAGTTGTCGAAAGTTACAAATAATTTCCGATAAAGGATCAGCAATGGGGCTCATTGTTCACTTAAACATGAAGAACAAAAAATTGGCGAATGGTACTGTTTGGATGCTTTGCATATATGTTTCTTAGACTATATGGAAGCAATATATACAAAGATTTCAACCGTCTACGTGTTCCAATCATTGTTCTACTTGTAGAAAGTTACAATTAATTTCCGTTAAAGGATTAACAATGGGGCTCGTAGTTCACTTAAACTTGAAGAACAAAAAATTGGCGAATTGTACTGTTTGGATGC
The DNA here is from genome assembly GCA_963989415.1 of Cerceris ruficornis. NCBI lineage: Eukaryota > Metazoa > Arthropoda > Insecta > Hymenoptera > Crabronidae > Cerceris > Cerceris ruficornis. Next base: position 103,895 of record CAXDIW010000111.1, on the reverse strand, counting down.
TTTGCATATATGTTTCGTAGACTATATAGAAGCAATTTATACAATGATTTTAACCATCTACATGATCCATTCATTGTTCTACTTGTCGAAATTTACAAATAATTTCCTTTAAAGGATTAACAATGGGGCTCGTAGTTCAATTAAACTTGAAAAACCAAAAATTGGCGAATTGTACTGTTTGGATGCTTTGCATATATGTTTCTTAGACTATATAGAAGCAATATATACAAAGATTTCAACCGTCTACCTGTTCCATTCATTGTTCCACTTGTCGAAAGTTACAAATAATTTCCGATAAAGGATTAACCATTGGGGCTCATTGTTCACTTAAACTTGAAGAACAAAAAATTGGCGAATTGTACTGTGTGGATGCTTTGAATATATGTTTCTTATACTATATGGAAGCAATATATACAAAGATTTCAACCGTCCACGTGTTCCAATCATTGTTCTACTTGTCGAAATTTACAAATAATTTCCGATAAAGGATTAACAATCGGGCTCATTGTTCACTTAACCTTGAAGAACAAAAAATTGGCGAATGGTACTGTTTTGATGCTTTGCATATATGTTTCTTAGACTATACGGAAGCAATATATACAAATATTTCAACCGTCTACCTGTTCCATTCATTGATCTACATGTCGAAAGTTACAAATAATTTCCGTTTCATGATTATCAATGGGGCTCGTTGTTCACTTAAACTTGAAGAACAATAAATTGGCGAATGGTACTGTTTGGATGCTTTGCATATATGTTTCTTAGTCTATATAGAAGCAGCATGTACAAAGATTTCAACCGTCTACGTGTTCCATTCATTGTTCTACTTGCCGAAAGTAAGAAATAATTTCCGATAAAGGATTAACAATGGGGCTCATTGTTCACTTAAACTTGAAGATCAAAAAATTGGCGAATGTTACTGTTTAGATGCTTTGCATATAGGTTCCTTAGACTATATAGAAGCAACATATACAAAGATTGCAACCGTCTACCTGTTCTATTTATTGTTCTTCTCGTCGAAAGTTACAAATAATTTCCGTTTCATGATTATCAATGGGCCTCGTTGTTCACTTAAACTTGAAGAACAATAAATTGGCGAATTGTACTGTTTGGATGCTTTGCGTACATGTTTCTTAGACTATATGGAAGCAATATATACAAAGATTTCAACCGTCTACGTGTTCCAATCATTGTTCTACTTGTAGAAATTTACAAATAATTTCCTTTAAAGGATTAACAATGGGGCTCGTTGTTCACTTAAACTTGAAGAACAATCAATTGGCGAATTGTACTGTTTGGATGCTTTGCATATTTGTTTCTTACACTAGATGGAAGCAATATATACAAAGATTTCAACCGTCTACCTGTTCCATTCATTGTTCTACTTGTCTAAAGTTACAAATAATTTCCGATAAAGGATTAACAATGGGGCTCATTGTTCACTTAACCTTTAAGAACAAAAAATTGGCGAATGGTACTGTTTGGATGCTTTGCATATATGTTTCTTAGACTATATAGAAGCAACATATAGAAAGATTTCACCCGTCTACCAGTTCTATTCATTGTTCTACTTGTAGAAAGTTACAAATAATTTCCGTTTCATGATTATCAATGGGGCTTGTTGTTCACTTAAACTTGATGAACAAAAAATTGGCGAATGGTAGTGTTTGGATGCTTTGCGTACATGTTTCTTAGACTATATGGAAGCAACATATACAAAGATTTCAACCGTCTACGTGTTCCAATCATTGTTCTACTTGTCGAAATTTACAAATAATTTCCTTTAAAGGATGAACAATGGGGCTCGTTGTTCACTTAAACTTGAAGATCAAAAAATTGGCGAATGTTACTGTTTAGATGCTTTGCATATAGGTTCCTTAGACTATATAGAAGCAACATATACAAAGATTGCAACCGTCTACCTGTTCTATTTATTGTTCTTCTTGTCGAAAGTTACAAATAATTTCCGTTTCATGATTATCAATGGGCCTCGTTGTTCACTTAAACTTGAAGAACAATAAATTGGCGAATTGTACTGTTTGGATGCTTTGCATATTTGTTTCTTACACTAGATGGAAGCAATATATACAAAGATTTCAACCGTCTACCTGTTCCAATCATTGTTCTACTTGTCGAAAGTTACAAATAATTTCCGATAAAGGATTAACCATTGGGGCTCATTGTTCACTTAAACCTGAAGAACAAAAAGTTGGCGAATGGTACTGTTTGGATGCTTTGCATATATGTTTCTTATACCATATAGAAGCAATATATACAAAGATTTCAACCGTCTACCTGTTCCATTCACTGTTCTACTTGTCGAAAGTTACAAATAATTTCCGTTAAGGGATTAACAATGGGGCTCGTTGTTCACTTAAACTTGAAGAACAAAAAAGTGGCGTATGGTACTGTTTGGATGCTTTGCATATATGTTTCTTAGACTATAAAGAAGTAATATATACATTGATTTCAACCGTCTACCTGTTCCATTCATTGTTCTACTTGTCGCAAGTTACAAATAATTTCCGTTAAAGTATTAACAATGGGGCTCGTAGTTCACTTAAACTTGAAGATCAAATAATTGGCGAATTGTACTGTTTGGACGATTTGCATATATGTTTCTTAGACTATATAGAAGCAATATATACAAAGATTTCAACCGTCTACCTGTTCCATTCATTGTTCTACTTGTCGAAATTTACAAATAATTTCCTTTAAAGGATTAACAATGGGGCTCGTAGTTCAATTAAACTTGAAAAACCAAAAATTGGCGAATTGTACTGTTTGGATGCTTTGCATATATGTTTCTTAGACTATATAGAAGCAATATATACAAAGATTTCAACCGTCTACCTGTTCCATTCATTGTTCCACTTGTCGAAAGTTACAAATAATTTCCGATAAAGGATTAACCATTGGGGCTCATTGTTCACTTAAACTTGAAGAACAAAAAATTGGCGAATTGTACTGTGTGGATGCTTTGAATATATGTTTCTTATACTATATGGAAGCAATATATACAAAGATTTCAACCGTCCACGTGTTCCAATCATTGTTCTACTTGTCGAAATTTACAAATAATTTCCGATAAAGGATTAACAATCGGGCTCATTGTTCACTTAACCTTGAAGAACAAAAAATTGGCGAATGGTACTGTTTTGATGCTTTGCATATATGTTTCTTAGACTATACGGAAGCAATATATACAAATATTTCAACCGTCTACCTGTTCCATTCATTGATCTACATGTCGAAAGTTACAAATAATTTCCGTTTCATGATTATCAATGGGGCTCGTTGTTCACTTAAACTTGAAGAACAATAAATTGGCGAATGGTACTGTTTGGATGCTTTGCATATATGTTTCTTAGACTATATAGAAGCAATATATACATTGATTTCAACCGTCTACCTGTTCCATTCATTGTTCTACTTGTCGAAAGTTACAAATAATTTCCGTTAAGGGATTAACAATGGGGATCGTAGTTCACTTAAACTTGAAGATCAAATAATTGGCGAATTGTACTGTTTGGATGATTTGCATATATGTTTCTTAGACTATATGGAAACAATATATACAAAGATTTCAACCGTCTGCGTGTTCCAATCATTGTTCTACTTGTAGAAAGTTACAATTAATTTCCGTTAAAGGATTAACAATGGGGCTCGTAGTTCACTTAAACTTGAAGAACAAAAAGTTGGCGAATGGTACTGTTTGGATGCTTTGCATATATGTTTCTTATACTATATAGAAGCAATATATACAAAGATTTCAACCGTCTACCTGTTCCATTCACTGTTCTACTTGTCGAAAGTTACAAATAATTTCCGTTAAGGGATTAACAATGGGGATCGTAGTTCACTTAAACTTGAAGATCAAATAATTGGCGAATTGTACTGTTTGGATGCTTTGCATAAATGTTTCTTAGACTATATAGAAGCAATATATACAAAGATTTCAACCGTCTACCTGTTCCATTCATTGTTCTACTTGTCGAAAATTACAAACAATTACCGATAAAGGATTAACCATTGGGGCTCATTGTTCACTTAAACTTGAAGAACAAAAAAGTGGCGAATGGTACTGTTTGGATGCTTTGCATATATGTTTCTTAGACTATAAGGAAACAATATATACATTGATTTCAACCGAATACCTGTTCCATTCACTGTTCTACTTGTCGAAAGTTACAAATAATTTCCGTTAAGGGATTAACAATGGGGATCGTAGTTTACTTAAACTTGAAGAACAAGAAGTTGGCGAATTGTACTGTTTGGATGATTTGCATATATGTTTCTTAGACTATATAGAAGCAATATATACAAAGATTTCAACCGTCTACCTGTTCCATTCATTGTTCTACTTGTCGAAAGTTACAAATAATTTCCGTTAAGGGATTAACAATGGGGATCGTAGTTTACTTAAACTTGAAGAACAAAAAATTGGCGAATTGTACTGTGTGGATGCTTTGCATATATGTTTCTTAGACTATAAGGAAACAATATATACATTGATTTCAACCGTCTACCTGTTCCATTCATTGTTCTACTTGTCGCAAGTTACAAATAATTTCCGTTAAAGTATTAACAATGGGGCTCGTAGTTCACTTAAACTTGAAGATCAAATAATTGGCGAATTGTACTGTTTGGATGATTTGCATATATGTTTCTTAGACTATATGGAAGCAATATATACAAAGATTTCAACCGTCTGCGTGTTCCAATCATTGTTCTACTTGTAGAAAGTTACAATTAATTTCCGTTAAAGGATTAACAATGGGGCTCGTAGTTCACTTAAACTTGAAGAACAAAAAGTTGGCGAATGGTACTGTTTGGATGCTTTGCATATATGTTTCTTATACTATATAGAAGCAATATATACAAAGATTTCAACCGTCTACCTGTTCCATTCACTGTTGTACTTGTCGAAATTTACAAATAATTTCCTTTAAAGGATTAACAATGGGGCTCGTAGTTCACTGAAACTTGAAGAACAAAAAATTGGCGAATGGTACTGTTTGGATGCTTTGCATATATGTTTCTTAGACTATATAGAAGCAATATATACAATGATTTCAACAGTCTACCTGTTCCATTCATTGTTCTACTTGTCGAAAATTACAAACAATTACCGATAAAGGATTAACCATTGGGGCTCATTGTTCACTTAAACTAGAAGAACAAAAAATTGGCGAATGGTACTGATTGGATGCTTTGCATATATGTTTCGTAGGTTATATAGAAGCAATATATACAATGATTTCAACCGTCTACCTGTTCCATTCATTGTTCTACTTGTCGAAAATTACAAATAATTTCCGTTAAGGGATTAACAATGGGGATCGTAGTTTACTTAAACTTGAAGAACAAAAAATTGGCGAATTGTACTGTTTGGATGCTTTGCATAAATGTTTCTTAGACTATATAGAAGCAATATATACAATGATTTCAACAGTCTACCTGTTCCATTCATTGTTCTACTTGTCGAAAGTTACAAATAATTTCCTTTAAAGGATTAACAATGGAGCTCGCAGTTCACTTAAACTTGAAGAACAAAAAATTGGCGAATGGTACTGTTTGGATGCTTTGCATATATGTTTCTTATACAATATAGAAGCAATAGATACAAAGATTTCAACCGTCTACCTGTTCCATTCAATGTTCTACTTGTCGAAAGTTACAAATAATTTCCGATAAAGGATTAACCATTGGGGCTCATTGTTCACTTAAACTTGAAGAACAAAAAATTGGCGAATTGTACTGTTTGGATGCTTTGCGTACATCTTTCTTAGACTATATGGAAACAATATATACAAAGATTTCAACCGTCTACGTGTTCCAATCATTGTTCTACTTGTCGAAATTTACAAATAATTTCCATTAAAGGATTAACATTGGGGCTCGTTGTTCACTTAAACTTGAAGAACAAAAAAGTGGCGTATGGTACTGTTTGGATGCTTTGCATATATGTTTCTTAGACTATAAAGAAGTAATATATACATTGATTTCAACCGTCTACCTGTTCCATTCATTGTTCTACTTGTCGCAAGTTACAAATAATTTCCGTTAAAGTATTAACAATGGGGCTCGTAGTTCACTTAAACTTGAAGATCAAATAATTGGCGAATTGTACTGTTTGGACGATTTGCATATATGTTTCTTAGACTATATAGAAGCAATATATACAAAGATTTCAACCGTCTACCTGTTCCATTCATTGTTCTACTTGTCGAAATTTACAAATAATTTCCTTTAAAGGATTAACAATGGGGCTCGTAGTTCAATTAAACTTGAAAAACCAAAAATTGGCGAATTGTACTGTTTGGATGCTTTGCATATATGTTTCTTAGACTATATAGAAGCAATATATACAAAGATTTCAACCGTCTACCTGTTCCATTCATTGTTCCACTTGTCGAAAGTTACAAATAATTTCCGATAAAGGATTAACCATTGGGGCTCATTGTTCACTTAAACTTGAAGAACAAAAAATTGGCGAATTGTACTGTGTGGATGCTTTGAATATATGTTTCTTATACTATATGGAAGCAATATATACAAAGATTTCAACCGTCCACGTGTTCCAATCATTGTTCTACTTGTCGAAATTTACAAATAATTTCCGATAAAGGATTAACAATCGGGCTCATTGTTCACTTAACCTTGAAGAACAAAAAATTGGCGAATGGTACTGTTTTGATGCTTTGCATATATGTTTCTTAGACTATACGGAAGCAATATATACAAATATTTCAACCGTCTACCTGTTCCATTCATTGATCTACATGTCGAAAGTTACAAATAATTTCCGTTTCATGATTATCAATGGGGCTCGTTGTTCACTTAAACTTGAAGAACAATAAATTGGCGAATGGTACTGTTTGGATGCTTTGCATATATGTTTCTTAGACTATATAGAAGCAATATATACATTGATTTCAACCGTCTACCTGTTCCATTCATTGTTCTACTTGTCGAAAGTTACAAATAATTTCCGTTAAGGGATTAACAATGGGGATCGTAGTTCACTTAAACTTGAAGATCAAATAATTGGCGAATTGTACTGTTTGGATGATTTGCATATATGTTTCTTAGACTATATGGAAGCAATATATACAAAGATTTCAACCGTCTGCGTGTTCCAATCATTGTTCTACTTGTAGAAAGTTACAAATAATTTCCGTTAAGGGATTAACAATGGGGATCGTAGTTTACTTAAACTTGAAGAACAAAAAATTGGCGAATTGTACTGTTTGGATGCTTTGCATATATGTTTCTTATACTATATAGAAGCAATAGATACAAAGATTTCAACCGTCTACCTGTTCCATTCAATGTTCTACTTGTCGAAAGTTACAAATAATTTCCGATAAAGGATTAACCATTGGGGCTCATTGTTCACTTAAACTTGAAGAACAAAAAGTTGGCGAATTGTACTGTTTGGATGCTTTGCATATATGTTTCGTAGGTTATATAGAAGCAATATATACAATGAATTCAACCGTCTACCTGATCCATTCATTGTTCTACTTGTCGAAATTTACAAATAATTTCCTTTAAAGGATTAACAATGGGGCTCGTTGTTCACTTAAACTAGAAGAACAAAAAATTGGCGAATGGTGCTGATTGGATGCTTTGCATATATGTTTCTTAGATTATATAGAAGCAATATATACAAAGATTTCAACCGTCTACCTGTTTCATTCATTGTTCTACTTGTCGAAAATTACAAATAATTTCCGATAAAGGATTAACCATTGGGGCTCATTGGTCTCTAAACTTGAAGAACAAAAAATTGTCGAATTGTACTGTTTGTATGCTTTGCATATATGTTTCTTAGACTATATAGAAGCAATATATACAATGATTTCAACCGTCTACCTGTTCCATTCATTGTTCTACTTGTCGAAAGTTACAAATAATTTCCCTCGAGGGATTAACAATGGGGATCGTAGTTTACTTAAACTTGAAGAACAAAAAATTGGCGAATTGTACTGTTTGGATGCTTTGCATATATGTTTCTTAGACTATTTAGAAGCAATATATACAATGATTTCAACAGTCTACCTGTTCCATTCATTGTTCTACTTGTCGCAATTTACAAATAATTTCCTTTAAAGGATTAACAATGGGGCTCGTAGTTCACTTAAACTTGAAGAACAAAAAAATGGCGAATGGTACTGTTTGGATGCTTTGCATATATGTTTCTTAGACTATATAGAAGCAATATATACAATGATTTCAACCGTCTACCTGATCCATTCATTGTTCTACTTGTCGAAATTTACAATTAATTTCCGTTAAAGGATTAACAATGGGGCTCGTAGTTCACTTAAACTTGAAGAACAAAAAATTGGCGAATTGTACTGTTTGGATGCTTTGCATATATGTTTCGTAGGTTATATAGAAGCAATATATACAATGATTTCAACCGTCTACCTGATCCATTCATTGTTCTACTTGTCGAAATTTACAAATAATTTCCTTTAAAGGATTAACAATGGGGCTCGTTGTTCACTTAAACTAGAAGAACAAAAAATTGGCGAATGGTACTGTTTGGATGCTTTGCATATATGTTTCTTAGACTATATAGAAGCAATATATACCATGATTTCAACAGTCTACCAGTTCCATTCATTGTTCTACTTGTCGAAAATTACAAACAATTACCGATAAAGGATTAACCATTGGGGCTCATTGTTCACTTAAACTTGAAGAACAAAAAAGTGGCGAATGGTACTGTTTGGATGCTTTGCATATATGTTTCTTAGACTATAAGGAAGCAATATATACATTGATTTCAACCGTCTACCTGTTTCATTCATTGTTCTACTTGTCGCAAGTTACAAATAATTTCCGTTAAAGTATTAACAATGGGGCTCGTAGTTCACTTAAACTTGAAGATCAAATAATTGGCGAATGGTACTGTTTGGATGCTTTGCATATATGTTTCTTATACTATATAGAAGCAATAGATACGAAGATTTCAACCGTCTACCTGTTCCATTCAATGTTCTACTTGTCGAAAGTTACAAATAATTTCCGATAAAGGATTAACAATGGGGCTCATTGTTCACTTAAACTTGAAGAACAAAAAATTGGTGAATGGTACTGTTTGGATGCTTTGCATATATGTTTCTTAGACTATATGGAAGCAATATATACAAAGATTTCAACCGTCTGCGTGTTCCAATCATTGTTCTACTTGTAGAAAGTTACAATTACTTTCCGTTAAAGGATTAACAATGGGGCTCGTAGTTCACTTAAACTTGAAGAACAAAAAATTGGCGAATTGTACTGTTTGGATGCTTTGCATATATGTTTCTTAGACTATTTAGAAGCAATATATACAATGATTTCAACAGTCTACCTGTTCCATTCATTGTTCTACTTGTCGAAATTTACAAATAATTTCCTTTAAAGGATTAACAATGGGGCTCGTAGTTAACTTAAACTTGAAGAACAAAAAAATGGCGAATGGTACTGTTTGGATGCTTTGCATATATGTTTCTTAGACTATATAGAAGCAATATATACAAAGATTTCAACCATCTACCTGTTCCATTCATTGTTCTACTTGTCGAAAGTTACAAATAATTTCCGATAACGGATTAACCATTGGGGCTCATTGTTCACTTAAACTTGAAGAACAAAAAATTGGCGAATTGTACTGTTTGGATGCTTTGCATATATGTTTCTTATACTATAAAGAAGCAATATATACAAAGATTTCAACCGTCTACCTGTTCCATTCACTGTTGTACTTGTCGAAATTTACAAATAATTTCCTTTAAAGGATTAACAATGGGGCTCGTAGTTCACTTAAACTTGAAGAACAAAAAATTGGCGAATGGTACTGTTTGGATGCTTTGCATATATGTTTCTTAGACTATATAGAAGCAATATATACAATGATTTCAACAGTCTACCTGTTCCATTCATTGTTCTACTTGTCGAAAATTACAAACAATTACCGATAAAGGATTAACCATTGGGGCTCATTGTTCACTTAAACTAGAAGAACAAAAAATTGGCGAATGGTACTGATTGGATGCTTTGCATATATGTTTCGTAGGTTATATAGAAGCAATATATACAATGATTTCAACCGTCTACCTGTTCCATTCATTGTTCTACTTGTCGAAAATTACAAATAATTTCCGTTAAGGGATTAACAATGGGGATCGTAGTTTACTTAAACTTGAAGAACAAAAAATTGGCGAATTGTACTGTTTGGATGCTTTGCATAAATGTTTCTTAGACTATATAGAAGCAATATATACAATGATTTCAACCGTCTACCTGTTCCATTCAATGTTCTACTTGTCGAAAGTTACAAATAATTTCCGATAAAGGATTAACCATTGGGGCTCATTGTTCACTTAAACTTGAAGAACAAAAAATTGGCGAATTGTACTGTTTGGATGCTTTGCGTACATCTTTCTTAGACTATATGGAAACAATATATACAAAGATTTCAACCGTCTACGTGTTCCAATCATTGTTCTACTTGTCGAAATTTACAAATAATTTCCATTAAAGGATTAACATTGGGGCTCGTTGTTCACTTAAACTTGAAGAACAAAAAAGTGGCGTATGGTACTGTTTGGATGCTTTGCATATATGTTTCTTAGACTATAAAGAAGTAATATATACATTGATTTCAACCGTCTACCTGTTCCATTCATTGTTCTACTTGTCGCAAGTTACAAATAATTTCCGTTAAAGTATTAACAATGGGGCTCGTAGTTCACTTAAACTTGAAGATCAAATAATTGGCGAATTGTACTGTTTGGACGATTTGCATATATGTTTCTTAGACTATATAGAAGCAATATATACAAAGATTTCAACCGTCTACCTGTTCCATTCATTGTTCTACTTGTCGAAATTTACAAATAATTTCCTTTAAAGGATTAACAATGGGGCTCGTAGTTCAATTAAACTTGAAAAACCAAAAATTGGCGAATTGTACTGTTTGGATGCTTTGCATATATGTTTCTTAGACTATATAGAAGCAATATATACAAAGATTTCAACCGTCTACCTGTTCCATTCATTGTTCCACTTGTCGAAAGTTACAAATAATTTCCGATAAAGGATTAACCATTGGGGCTCATTGTTCACTTAAACTTGAAGAACAAAAAATTGGCGAATTGTACTGTGTGGATGCTTTGAATATATGTTTCTTATACTATATGGAAGCAATATATACAAAGATTTCAACCGTCCACGTGTTCCAATCATTGTTCTACTTGTCGAAATTTACAAATAATTTCCGATAAAGGATTAACAATCGGGCTCATTGTTCACTTAACCTTGAAGAACAAAAAATTGGCGAATGGTACTGTTTTGATGCTTTGCATATATGTTTCTTAGACTATACGGAAGCAATATATACAAATATTTCAACCGTCTACCTGTTCCATTCATTGATCTACATGTCGAAAGTTACAAATAATTTCCGTTTCATGATTATCAATGGGGCTCGTTGTTCACTTAAACTTGAAGAACAATAAATTGGCGAATGGTACTGTTTGGATGCTTTGCATATATGTTTCTTAGACTATATAGAAGCAATATATACATTGATTTCAACCGTCTACCTGTTCCATTCATTGTTCTACTTGTCGAAAGTTACAAATAATTTCCGTTAAGGGATTAACAATGGGGATCGTAGTTCACTTAAACTTGAAGATCAAATAATTGGCGAATTGTACTGTTTGGATGATTTGCATATATGTTTCTTAGACTATATGGAAGCAATATATACAAAGATTTCAACCGTCTGCGTGTTCCAATCATTGTTCTACTTGTAGAAAGTTACAATTAATTTCCGTTAAAGGATTAACAATGGGGCTCGTAGTTCACTTAAACTTGAAGAACAAAAAGTTGGCGAATGGTACTGTTTGGATGCTTTGCATATATGTTTCTTATACTATATAGAAGCAATATATACAAAGATTTCAACCGTCTACCTGTTCCATTCACTGTTCTACTTGTCGAAAGTTACAAATAATTTCCGTTAAGGGATTAACAATGGGGATCGTAGTTCACTTAAACTTGAAGATCAAATAATTGGCGAATTGTACTGTTTGGATGCTTTGCATAAATGTTTCTTAGACTATATAGAAGCAATATATACAATGATTTCAACAGTCTACCTGTTCCATTCATTGTTCTACTTGTCGAAAGTTACAAATAATTTCCTTTAAAGGATTAACAATGGAGCTCGCAGTTCACTTAAACTTGAAGAACAAAAAATTGGCGAATTGTACTGTTTGGATGCTTTGCATATATGTTTCGTAGGTTATATAGAAGCAATATATACAATGATTTCAACCGTCTACCTGATCCATTCATTGTTCTACTTGTCGAAATTTACAAATAATTTCCTTTAAAGGATTAACAATGGGGCTCGTTGTTCACTTAAACTAGAAGAACAAAAAATTGGCGAATGGTCCTGATTGGATGCTTTGCATATATGTTTCTTAGATTATATAGAAGCAATATATACAAAGATTTCAACCGTCTACCTGTTCCATTCATTGTTCTACTTGTCGAAAATTACAAATAATTTCCGATAAAGGATTAACCATTGGGGCTCATTGTTCTCTAAACTTGAAGAACAAAAAATTGTCGAATTGTACTGTTTGTATGCTTTGCATATATGTTTCTTAGACTATATAGAAGCAATATATACAATGATTTCAACAGTCTACCTGTTCCATTCATTGTTCTACTTGTCGAAAGTTACAAATAATTTCCGTCGAGGGATTAACAATGGGGATCGTAGTTTACTTAAACTCGAAGAACAAAAAATTGGCGAATTGTACTGTTTGGATGCTTTGCATATATGTTTCTTAGACTATTTAGAAGCAATATATACAATGATTTCAACAGTCTACCTGTTCCATTCATTGTTCTACTTCCCGAAATTTACAAATAATTTCCTTTAAAGGATTAACAATGGGGCTCGTAGTTCACTTAAACTTGAAGTACAAAAAATTGGCGAATTGTACTGTTTGGATGCTTTGCATATATGTTTCGTAGGTTATATAGAAGCAATATATACAATGATTTCAACCGTCTACCTGATCCATTCATTGTTCTACTTGTCGAAATTTACAAATAATTTCCTTTAAAGGATTAACAATGGGGCTCGTTGTTCACTTAAACTAGAAGAACAAAAAATTGGCGAATTGTACTGATTGGATGCTTTGCATATATGTTTCTTAGATTATATAGAAGCAATATATACAAAGATTTCAACCGTCTACCTGTTCCATTCATTGTTCTACTTGTCGAAAATTACAAACAATTACCGATAAAGGATTAACCATTGGGGCTCATTGTTCACTTAAACTTGAAGAACAAAAAAGTGGCGAATGGTACTGTTTGGATGCTTTGCATATATGTTTCTTAGACTATAAGGAAACAATATATACATTGATTTCAACCGAATACCTGTTCCATTCACTGTTCTACTTGTCGAAAGTTACAAATAATTTCCGTTAAGGGATTAACAATGGGGATCGTAGTTTACTTAAACTTGAAGAACAAGAAGATGGCGAATTGTACTGTTTGGATGATTTGCATATATGTTTCTTAGACTATATAGAAGCAATATATACAAAGATTTCAACCGTCTACCTGTTCCATTCATTGTTCTACTTGTCGAAAGTTACAAATAATTTCCGTTAAGGGATTAACAATGGGGATCGTAGTTTACTTAAACTTGAAGAACAAAAAATTGGCGAATTGTACTGTGTGGATGCTTTGCATATATGTTTCTTAGACTATAAGGAAACAATATATACATTGATTTCAACCGTCTACCTGTTCCATTCATTGTTCTACTTGTCGCAAGTTACAAATAATTTCCGTTAAAGTATTAACAATGGGGCTCGTAGTTCACTTAAACTTGAAGATCAAATAATTGGCGAATTGTACTGTTTGGATGATTTGCATATATGTTTCTTAGACTATATGGAAGCAATATATACAAAGATTTCAACCGTCTGCGTGTTCCAATCATTGTTCTACTTGTAGAAAGTTACAATTAATTTCCGTTAAAGGATTAACAATGGGGCTCGTAGTTCACTTAAACTTGAAGAACAAAAAGTTGGCGAATGGTACTGTTTGGATGCTTTGCATATATGTTTCTTATACTATATAGAAGCAATATATACAAAGATTTCAACCGTCTACCTGTTCCATTCACTGTTCTACTTGTCGAAAGTTACAAATAATTTCCGTTAAGGGATTAACAATGGGGATCGTAGTTTACTTAAACTTGAAGAACAAAAAATTGGCGAATTGTACTGTTTGGATGCTTTGCATATATGTTTCTTATACTATATAGAAGCAATAGATACAAAGATTTCAACCGTCTACCTGTTCCATTCAATGTTCTACTTGTCGAAAGTTACAAATAATTTCCGATAAAGGATTAACCATTGGGGCTCATTGTTCACTTAAACTTGAAGAACAAAAAGTTGGCGAATTGTACTGTTTGGATGCTTTGCATATATGTTTCGTAGGTTATATAGAAGCAATATATACAATGAATTCAACCGTCTACCTGATCCATTCATTGTTCTACTTGTCGAAATTTACAAATAATTTCCTTTAAAGGATTAACAATGGGGCTCGTTGTTCACTTAAACTAGAAGAACAAAAAATTGGCGAATGGTGCTGATTGGATGCTTTGCATATATGTTTCTTAGATTATATAGAAGCAATATATACAAAGATTTCAACCGTCTACCTGTTTCATTCATTGTTCTACTTGTCGAAAATTACAAATAACTTCCGATAAAGGATTAACCATTGGGGCTCATTGTTCTCTAAACTTGAAGAACAAAAAATTGTCGAATTGTACTGTTTGTATGCTTTGCATATATGTTTCTTAGACTATATAGAAGCAATATATACAATGATTTCAACCGTCTACCTGTTCCATTCATTGTTCTACTTGTCGAAAGTTACAAATAATTTCCGTCGAGGGATTAACAATGGGGATCGTAGTTTACTTAAACTTGAAGAACAAAAAATTGGCGAATTGTACTGTTTGGATGCTTTGCATATATGTTTCTTAGACTATTTAGAAGCAATATATACAATGATTTCAACAGTCTACCTGTTCCATTCATTGTTCTACTTGTCGAAATTTACAAATAATTTCCTTTAAAGGATTAACAATGGGGCTCGTAGTTCACTTAAACTTGAAGAACAAAAAAATGGCGAATGGTACTGTTTGGATGCTTTGCATATATGTTTCTTAGACTATATAGAAGCAATATATACAATGATTTCAACCGTCTACCTGATCCATTCATTGTTCTACTTGTCGAAATTTACAATTAATTTCCGTTAAAGGATTAACAATGGGGCTCGTAGTTCACTTAAACTTGAAGAACAAAAAATTGGCGAATTGTACTGTTTGGATGCTTTGCATATATGTTTCGTAGGTTATATAGAAGCAATATATACAATGATTTCAACCGTCTACCTGATCCATTCATTGTTCTACTTGTCGAAATTTACAAATAATTTCCTTTAAAGGATTAACAATGGGGCTCGTTGTTCACTTAAACTAGAAGAACAAAAAATTGGCGAATGGTACTGTTTGGATGCTTTGCATATATGTTTCTTAGACTATATAGAAGCAATATATACCATGATTTCAACAGTCTACCAGTTCCATTCATTGTTCAACTTGTCGAAAATTACAAACAATTACCGATAAAGGATTAACCATTGGGGCTCATTGTTCACTTAAACTTGAAGAACAAAAAAGTGGCGAATGGTACTGTTTGGATGCTTTGCATATATGTTTCTTAGACTATAAGGAAGCAATATATACATTGATTTCAACCGTCTACCTGTTTCATTCATTGTTCTACTTGTCGCAAGTTACAAATAATTTCCGTTAAAGTATTAACAATGGGGCTCGTAGTTCACTTGAACTTGAAGATCAAATAATTGGCGAATGGTACTGTTTGGATGCTTTGCATATATGTTTCTTATACTATATAGAAGCAATAGATACGAAGATTTCAACCGTCTACCTGTTCCATTCAATGTTCTACATGTCGAAAGTTACAAATAATTTCCGATAAAGGATTAACAATGGGGCTCATTGTTCACTTAAACTTGAAGAACAAAAAATTGGTGAATGGTACTGTTTGGATGCTTTGCATATATGTTTCTTAGACTATATGGAAGCAATATATACAAAGATTTCAACCGTCTGCGTGTTCCAATCATTGTTCTACTTGTAGAAAGTTACAATTAATTTCCGTTAAAGGATTAACAATGGGGCTCGTAGTTCACTTAAACTTGAAGAACAAAAAATTGGCGAATTGTACTGTTTGGATGTTTTGCATATATGTTTCTTAGACTATTTAGAAGCAATATATACAATGATTTCAACAGTCTACCTGTTCCATTCATTGTTCTACTTGTCGAAATTTACAAATAATTTCCTTTAAAGGATTAACAATGGGGCTCGTAGTTAACTTAAACTTGAAGAACAAAAAAATGGCGAATGGTACTGTTTGGATGCTTTGCATATATGTTTCTTAGACTATATAGAAGCAATATATACAAAGATTTCAACCATCTACCTGTTCCATTCATTGTTCTACTTGTCGAAAGTTACAAATAATTTCCGATAACGGATTAACCATTGGGGCTCATTGTTCACTTAAACTTGAAGAACAAAAAATTGGCGAATTGTACTGTTTGGATGCTTTGCATATATGTTTCTTATACTATAAAGAAGCAATATATACAAAGATTTCAACCGTCTACCTGTTCCATTCACTGTTGTACTTGTCGAAATTTACAAATAATTTCCTTTAAAGGATTAACAATGGGGCTCGTACTTCACTTAAACTTGAAGAACAAAAAATTGGCGAATGGTACTGTTTGGATGCTTTGCATATATGTTTGTAAGACTATATAGAAGCAATATATACAATGATTTCAACAGTCTACCTGTTCCATTCATTGTTCTACTTGTCGAAAATTACAAACAATTACCGATAAAGGATTAACCATTGGGGCTCATTGTTCACTTAAACTTCAAGAACAAAAAAGTGGCGAATGGTACTGTTTGGATGCTTTGCATATATGTTTCTTAGACTATAAGGAAGCAATATATACATTGATTTCAACCGTCTACCTGTTCCATTCATTGTTCTACTTGTCGCAAGTTACAAATAATTTCCGTTAAAGTATTAACAATGGGGCTCGTAGTTCACTTAAACTTGAAGATCAAATAATTGGCGAATTGTACTGTTTGGATGATTTGCATATATGTTTCTTAGAGTATATAGAAGCAATATATACAAAGATTTCAACCGTCTACCTGTTCCATTCACTCTTCTACTTGTCGAAAGTTACAAATAATTTCCGTTAAGGGATTAACAATGGGGATCGTAGTTTACTTAAACTTGAAGAACAAGAAGTTGGCGAATTGTACTGTTTGGATGATTTGCATATATGTTTCTTAGACTATATAGAAGCAATATATACAAAGATTTCAACCGTCTACCTGTTCCATTCATTGTTCTACTTGTCGAAAGTTACAAATAATTTCCGATAAAGGATTAACCATTGGGGCTCATTGTTCACTTAAACCTGAAGAACAAAAAGTTGGCGAATGGTACTGTTTGGATGCTTTGCATATATGTTTCTTATACCATATAGAAGCAATATATACAAAGATTTCAACCGTCTACCTGTTCCATTCACTGTTCTACTTGTCGAAAGTTACAAATAATTTCCGTTAAGGGATTAACAATGGGGATCGTAGTTTACTTAAACATGAAGAACAAAAAATTGGCGAATTGTACTGTTTGGATGCTTTGCATAAATGTTTCTTAGACTATATAGAAGCAATATATACAATGATTTCAACAGTCTACCTGTTCCATTCATTGTTCTACTTGTCGAAAGTTACAAATAATTTCCTTTAAAGGATTAACAATGGAGCTCGCAGTTCACTTAAACTTGAAGAACAAAAAATTGGCGAATGGTACTGTTTGGATGCTTTGCATATATGTTTCTTATACTATATAGAAGCAATAGATACAAAGATTTCAACCGTCTACCTGTTCCATTCATTGTTCTACTTGTCGAAAATTACAAACAATTACCGATAAAGGATTAACCATTGGGGCTCATTGTTCACTTAAACTAGAAGAACAAAAAATTGGCGAATGGTACTGATTGGATGCTTTGCATATATGTTTCGTAGGTTATATAGAAGCAATATATACAATGATTTCAACCGTCTACCTGTTCCATTCATTGTTCTACTTGTCGAAAATTACAAATAATTTCCGTTAAGGGATTAACAATGGGGATCGTAGTTTACTTAAACTTGAAGAACAAAAAATTGGCGAATTGTACTGTTTGGATGCTTTGCATAAATGTTTCTTAGACTATATAGAAGCAATATATACAATGATTTCAACAGTCTACCTGTTCCATTCATTGTTCTACTTGTCGAAAGTTACAAATAATTTCCTTTAAAGGATTAACAATGGAGCTCGCAGTTCACTTAAACATGAAGAACAAAAAATTGGCGAATGGTACTGTTTGGATGCTTTGCATATATGTTTCTTAGACTATATAGAAGCAATATATACAAAGATTTCAACCGTCTACCTGTTCCATTCATTGTTCTACTTGTCGAAAGTTACAAATAATTTCCGTTAAGGGATTAACCATTGGGGCTCATTGTTCACTTACACTTGAAGAACAAAAAATTGGCGAATTATACTGTTTGGATGCTTTGCATATATGTTTCTTATACTATAAAGAAGCAATATATACAAAGATTTCAACCGTCTACCTGTTCCATTCACTGTTCTACTTGTCGAAAGTTACAAATAATTTCCGTTAAGGGATTAACAATGGGGATCGTAGTTCACTTAAACTTGAAGAACAAAAAATTGGCGAATTGTACTGTTTGGATGCTTTGCGTACATGTTTCTTAGACTATATGGAAGCAATATATACAAAGATTTCAACCGTCTACGTGTTCCAATCATTGTTCTACTTGTCGAAATTTACAAATAATTTCCTTTAAAGGATTAACAATGGGGCTCGTTGTTCACTTAAACTTGAAGAACAAAAAATTGGCGAACGGTACTGCTTGGATGCTTTGCGTACATGTTTCTTAGACTATATGGAAGCAATATATACAAAGATTTCAACCGTCTACGTGTTCCAATCATTGTTCTACTTGTCTAAAGTTACAAATAATTTCCTTTAAAGGATTAACAATGGGGCTCGTTGTTCACTTAAACTTGAAGAACAATAAATTGGCGAATTGTACTGGTTGGATGCTTTGCATATATGTTTCTTAGACTATGTAGAAGCAATATATACAAAGATTTCAAACGTCTACCTGTTCCATTCATTGTTCTACTTGTCGAATGTTACAAATAATTTCCGATAAAGGATTAACAATGGGGCTCATTGTTCACTTAAACTTGAAGAACAAAAAATTGGCGAATGGTACTGTTTGGATGCTTTGCATATATGTTTCTTAGACTATATAGAAGCAATATATACATTGATTTCAACCGTCTAACTGTTCCACTCATTGTTCTACTTGTCGCAAGTTACAAATAATTTCCGATAACGGATTAACCATTGGGGCTCATTGTTCACTTAGACTTGAAGATAAAAAAATTGGCGAATGTTACTGTCTAGATGCTTTGCATATAAGTTTCTTAGACTATATAGAAGCAATATATACAAAGATTTCAACCGTCTACCTGTTCCATTCATTGTTCTACTTGTCGAAAGTTACAAATAATTTCCGATAACGGATTAACCATTGGGGCTCATTGTTCACTTAAACTTGAAGATAAAAAAATTGGCGAATGATACTGTTTAGATGCTTTGCATATAAGTTTCTTAGACTATATAGAAGCAACATATACAAAGATTTCAACCGTCTACCTGTTCTATTCATTATTCTACTTGTAGAAAGTTACAAATAATTTCCTTTAAAGGATTAACAATGGAGCTCGCAGTTCACTTAAACATGAAGAACAAAAAATTGGCGAATGGTACTGTTTGGATGCTTTGCATATATGTTTCTTAGACTATATAGAAGCAATATATACAAAGATTTCAACCGTCTACCTGTTCCATTCATTGTTCTACTTGTCGAAAGTTACAAATAATTTCCGTTAAGGGATTAACCATTGGGGCTCATTGTTCACTTACACTTGAAGAACAAAAAATTGGCGAATTATACTGTTTGGATGCTTTGCATATATGTTTCTTATACTATAAAGAAGCAATATATACAAAGATTTCAACCGTCTACCTGTTCCATTCACTGTTCTACTTGTCGAAAGTTACAAATAATTTCCGTTAAGGGATTAACAATGGGGATCGTAGTTCACTTAAACTTGAAGAACAAAAAATTGGCGAATTGTACTGTTTGGATGCTTTGCGTACATGTTTCTTAGACTATATGGAAGCAATATATACAAAGATTTCAACCGTCTACGTGTTCCAATCATTGTTCTACTTGTCGAAATTTACAAATAATTTCCTTTAAAGGATTAACAATGGGGCTCGTTGTTCACTTAAACTTGAAGAACAAAAAATTGGCGAACGGTACTGCTTGGATGCTTTGCGTACATGTTTCTTAGACTATATGGAAGCAATATATACAAAGATTTCAACCGTCTACGTGTTCCAATCATTGTTCTACTTGTCTAAAGTTACAAATAATTTCCTTTAAAGGATTAACAATGGGGCTCGTTGTTCACTTAAACTTGAAGAACAATAAATTGGCGAATTGTACTGGTTGGATGCTTTGCATATATGTTTCTTAGACTATGTAGAAGCAATATATACAAAGATTTCAACCGTCTACCTGTTCCATTCATTGTTCTACTTGTCGAATGTTACAAATAATTTCCGATAAAGGATTAACAATGGGGCTCATTGTTCACTTAAACTTGAAGAACAAAAAATTGGCGAATGGTACTGTTTGGATGCTTTGCATATATGTTTCTTAGACTATATAGAAGCAATATATACATTGATTTCAACCGTCTAACTGTTCCACTCATTGTTCTACTTGTCGCAAGTTACAAATAATTTCCGATAACGGATTAACCATTGGGGCTCATTGTTCACTTAGACTTGAAGATAAAAAAATTGGCGAATGTTACTGTCTAGATGCTTTGCATATAAGTTTCTTAGACTATATAGAAGCAATATATACAAAGATTTCAACCGTCTACCTGTTCCATTCATTGTTCTACTTGTCGAAAGTTACAAATAATTTCCGATAACGGATTAAACATTGGGGCTCATTGTTCACTTAAACTTGAAGATAAAAAAATTGGCGAATGATACTGTTTAGATGCTTTGCATATAAGTTTCTTAGACTATATAGAAGCAACATATACAAAGATTTCAACCGTCTACCTGTTCTATTCATTATTCTACTTGTAGAAAGTTACAAATAATTTCCGTTTCATGATTATCAATGAGGCTCGTAGTTCACTTAAACTTCAAGAACAAAAAATTGGCGAATTGTACTGTTTGGATGCTTTGCATATTTGTTTCTTAGACTATATAGAAGCAATATATACAATGATTTCAACCGTCTACATGATCCATTCATTGTTCTACTTGTCGAAATTTACAAATAATTTCCTTTAAAGGATTAACAATGGGGCTCGTAGTTCACTTAAACATGAAGATGAAATAATTGGCGAATTGTACTGTTTTGATGCTTTACATATATGTTTCTTAGATTATATAGAAGCAATATATACAATGATTTCAACCGTCTACCTGTTCAATTCATTGTTCTACTTGTCGAAAGTTACAAATAATTTCCGTTAAGGGATTAACAATGGGGATCGTAGTTTACTTAAACTTGAAGAACAAAAAATTGGCGAATTGTACTGTTTGGATGCTTTGCGTACATGTTTCTTAGACTATATGGAAGCAATATATACAAAGATTTCAACCGTCTACGTGTTCCAATCATTGTTCTACTTGTCGAAATTTACAAATAATTTCCTTTAAAGGATTAACAATGGGGCTCGTTGTTCACTTAAACTTGAAGAACAAAAAATTGGCGAACGGTACTGCTTGGATGCTTTGCGTACATGTTTCTTAGACTATATGGAAGCAATATATACAAAGATTTCAACCGTCTACGTGTTCCAATCATTGTTCTACTTGTCTAAAGTTACAAATAATTTCCTTTAAAGGATTAACAATGGGGCTCGTTGTTCACTTAAACTTGAAGAACATTAAATTGGCGAATTGTACTGGTTGGATGCTTTGCATATATGTTTCTTAGACTATGTAGAAGCAATATATACAAAGATTTCAACCGTCTACCTGTTCCATTCATTGTTCTACTTGTCGAATGTTACAAATAATTTCCGATAAAGGATTAACAATGGGGCTCATTGTTCACTTAAACTTGAAGAACAAAAAATTGGCGAATGGTACTGTTTGGATGCTTTGCATATATGTTTCTTAGACTATATAGAAGCAATATATACATTGATTTCAACCGTCTAACTGTTCCACTCATTGTTCTACTTGTCGCAAGTTACAAATAATTTCCGATAACGGATTAACCATTGGGGCTCATTGTTCACTTAGACTTGAAGATAAAAAAATTGGCGAATGTTACTGTCTAGATGCTTTGCATATAAGTTTCTTAGACTATATAGAAGCAATATATACAAAGATTTCAACCGTCTACCTGTTCCATTCATTGTTCTACTTGTCGAAAGTTACAAATAATTTCCGATAACGGATTAACCATTGGGGCTCATTGTTCACTTAAACTTGAAGATAAAAAAATTGGCGAATGATACTGTTTAGATGCTTTGCATATAAGTTTCTTAGACTATATAGAAGCAACATATACAAAGATTTCAACCGTCTACCTGTTCTATTCATTATTCTACTTGTAGAAAGTTACAAATAATTTCCGTTTCATGATTATCAATGAGGCTCGTAGTTCACTTAAACTTCAAGAACAAAAAATTGGCGAATTGTACTGTTTGGATGCTTTGCATATTTGTTTCTTAGACTATATAGAAGCAATATATACAATGATTTCAACCGTCTACATGATCCATTCATTGTTCTACTTGTCGAAATTTACAAATAATTTCCTTTAAAGGATTAACAATGGGGCTCGTAGTTCACTTAAACATGAAGATGAAATAATTGGCGAATTGTACTGTTTTGATGCTTTACATATATGTTTCTTAGATTATATAGAAGCAATATATACAATGATTTCAACCGTCTACCTGTTCAATTCATTGTTCTACTTGTCGAAAGTTACAAATAATTTCCGTTAAGGGATTAACAATGGGGATCGTAGTTTACTTAAACTTGAAGAACAAAAAATTGGCGAATTGTACTGTTTGGATGCTTTGCATATATGTTTCTTAGACTATATAGAAGCAATATATACAATGATTTCAACAGTCTACCTGTTCCATTCATTGTTCTACTTGTCGAAATTCACAAATAATTTCCTTTAAAGGATTAACAATGGGGCTCGTAGTTCACTTAAACTTGAAGAACAAAAAATTGGCGAATGGTACTGTTTGGATGCTTTGCATATATGTTTCTTAGACTATTTAGATGCAATATATAGAAAGATTTCACCCGTCTACCTGTACTATTCATTGTTCTACTTGTAGAAAGTTACAAATAATTTCCATTTCATGATTATCAATGGGGCTCGCAGTTCACTTAAACTTAAAGAACAAAAAATTGGCGAATGGTACTGTTTGGATGCTTTGCATATATTTTTCTTAGACTATATGGAAGCAATGTATACAAAGACTTCAACCGTCTACCTGATCCATTCATTGTTCTACTTGTCGAAATTTACAAATAATTTCCTTTAAAGGATTAACAATGGGGCTCGTAGTTCACTTAAACTTGATGAACAAAAAATTGGCGAATGGTAGTGTTTAGATGCTTTGCATATATGTTTCTTAGACTATATAGAAGCAATATATACAAAGATTTCACCCGTCTACCAGTTCCATTCATTGTTCTACTTGTCGAAAGATACAAATAATTTTCGATAACGGATTAACCATTGGGGCTCATTGTTCACTTAAACTTGAAGAACAAAAAATTGGCGAATTGTACTGTTGGATGCTTTGCATATATGTTTCTTATACTATATAGAAGCAATATATGCAAAGATATCAACCGTCTACCTGTTCCATTCAATGTTCTACTTGTCGAAATTTACAAATAATTTCCTTTAAAGGATTAACAATGGGGCTCGTAGTTTACTTAAACTTGAAGAACAAAAAATTGGCGAACGGTACTGTTTGGATGCTTTGCGTACATGTTTCTTAGACTATATGGAAGCAATATATACAAAAATTTCAACCGTCTACGTGTTCCAATCATTGTTCTACTTGTCGAAATTTACAAATAATTTCCTTTAAAGGATTAACAATGGGGCTCGTTGTTCACTTAAACTTGAAGAACAATAAATTGGCGAATTGTACTGTTTGGATGCTTTGCATATATGTTTCTTAGACTATATAGAAGCAATATATACAAAGATTTCAACCGTCTACCTGTTCCATTCATTGTTCTACTTGTCGAAAGTTACAAATAATTTCCTTTAAAGGATTAACAATGTGGCTCGTTGTTCACTTAAACTTGAAGAACAATAAATTGGCGAATTGTACTGGTTGGATGCTTTGCATATATGTTTCTTAGACTATGTAGAAGCAATATATACAAAGATTTCAACCGTCTACCTGTTCCATTCAATGTTCTACTTGTCGAAAGTTACAAATAATTTCCGATAAAGGATTAACAATGGGGCTCATTGTTCACTTAAACTTGAAGAACAAAAAATTGGCGAATGGTACTGTTTGGATGCTTTGCATATATGTTTCTTAGACTATATAGAAGCAATATATACAAAGATTTCAGCCATCTACCTGTTCCATTCATTGTTCTACTTGTCGAAAGTTACAAATAATTTCCGATAACGGATTAACCTTTGGGGCTCATTGTTCACTTAAACTTGAAGAACAAAAAATTGGCGAATGGTACTGTTTGGATGCTTTGCATATATGTTTCTTAGATTATATAGAAGCAATATATACAAAGATTTCAACCGTCTACCTGTTCCATTCATTGTTCTACTTGTCGAAATTTACAAATAATTTCCTTTAAAGGATTAACAATGGGGTTCGTAGTTCACTTAAACTTGAAGAACAAAAAATTGGCGAATTGTACTGTTTGGATGCTTTGCACATATGTTTCTTAGACTATATAGAAGCAATATATACAAAGATTTCAACCGTCTACCTGTTCCATTCATTGTTCTACTTGCCGAAAGTTACAAATAATTTCCGTTAAAGTATTAACAATGGGGCTAGTAGTTCACTTAAACTTGAAGATCAAATAATTGGCGAATTGTACTGTTTGGACGCTTTGCATAAGTGTTTCTTAGACTACATAGAAACAACATATACAATGATTTCAACAGTCCACCTGTTCCATTCATTGTTCTACTTGCCGAAAGTTACAAATAATTTCCGATAAAGGATTAACCATTGGGGCTCATTGTTCACTTAAACTTGAAGAACAAAAAATTGGCGAATGGTACTGTTTGGATGCTTTGCGTACATGTTTCTTAGACTATATGGAAGCAATATATACAAAGATTTCAACCGTCTACGTGTTCCAATCATTGTTCTACTTGTCGAAAGTTACAAATAATTTCCGTTAAGGGATTAACAATGGGGATCGTAGTTTACTTAAACTTGAAGAACAAAAAATTGGCGAATTGTACTGTTTGGATGCTTTGCATATATGTTTCTTATACTATATAGAAGCAATATATACAAATATTTCAACCGTCTACCTGTTCCATTCATTGTTCTACTTGTCGAAAATTACAAATAATTTCCGATAATGGATTAACCATTGGGGCTCATTGTTCACTTAAACTTGAAGACCAAAAAATTGGCGAATGGTACTGTTTGGATGCTTTGCATATATGTTTCTTAGACTATTTAGAAGCAATATATAGAAAGATTTCACCCGTCTACCTGTACTATTCATTGTTCTACTTGTAGAAAGTTACAAATAATTTCCATTTCATGATTATCAATGGGGCTCGCTGTTCACTTAAACTTGAAGATCAAAAAATTGGCGATTGTTACTGTTTAGATGCTTTGCATATAGGTTTCTTAGACTATATAGAAGCAATGTATACAAAGATTTCAACCGTCTACCTGTTCCATTCATTGTTCCACTTGTCGAAAGTTACAAATAATTTCCGATAAAGGATTAACAATGGGTCTCATTGTTCACTTAAACTTGAAGAACAAAAAATTGGCGAATTGTACTGTTTGGATGCTTTGCATATATGTTTCTTATACTATATAGAAGCAATATATACAAATATTTCAACCGTCTACCTGTTCCATTCATTGTTCTACTTGTCGAAAATTACAAATAATTTCCGATAATGGATTAACCATTGGGGCTCATTGTTCACTTAAACTTGAAGACCAAAAAATTGGCGAATGGTACTGTTTGGATGCTTTGCATATATGTTTCTTAGACTATTTAGAAGCAATATATAGAAAGATTTCACCCGTCTACCTGTACTATTCATTGTTCTACTTGTAGAAAGTTACAAATAATTTCCATTTCATGATTATCAATGGGGCTCGCTGTTCACTTAAACTTGAAGATCAAAAAATTGGCGATTGTTACTGTTTAGATGCTTTGCATATATGTTTCTTATACTATATAGAAGCAATATATACAAAGATTTCAACCGTCTACCAGTTCCATTCATTGTTCTACTTGTCGAAAATTACAGATAATTTCCGATAAAGGATTAACCATTGGGGCTCATTGTTCACTTAAACTTGAAGAACAAAAAATTGGCGAATGGTATTGTTTGGATGCTTTGCGTACATGTTTCTTAGACTACATGGAAGCAATATATACAAAGATTTCAACCGTCTACGTGTTCCAATCATTGTTCTACTTGTCGAAATTTACAAATAATTTCCTTTAAAGGATTAACAATGGGGCTCGTCGTTCACTTAAACTTGAAGAACAAAAAATTGGCGAATGGTACTGTTTGGATGCTTTGCATATATGTTTCTTAGACTATATAGAAGCAATATATACATTGATTTCAACCGGCTACCTGTTCCATTCATTGTTCTACTTGTCGCAAGTTACAAATAATTTCCGTTAAAGTATTAACAATGGGGCTCGTAGTTCAGTTAAACTTGAAGAACAAATAATTGGCGAAATGTACTGTTTGGATGATTTGCATATATGTTTCTTAGACTTTATAGAAGCAATATATACAAAGATTTCAACCGTCTACCTGTTCCATTCATTGTTCTACTTGTCGAAAGTTACAAATAATTTCCGTTAAGGGATTAAAAATGGGGATCGTAGTTTACTTAAACTTGAAGAACAAGAAATAGGCGAATTGTACTGTTTGGATGCTTTGCATATATGTTTCTTAGACTATATAGAAGCAATATATACAAAGATTTCTACCGTCTACCTGTTCGATTCCTTGTTCTACTTGTCGAAAGTTACAAATAATTTCCGATAAAGGATTAACAATGGGTCTCATTGTTCACTTAAACTTGAAGAACAAAAAATTGGCGAATTGTACTGTTTGGATGCTTTGCATATATGTTTCGTAGGTTATATAGAAGCAATATATACAATGATTTCAACCGTCTACCTGATCCATTCATTGTTCTACTTGTCGAAATATACAAATAATTTCCTTTAAAGGATTAACAATGGGGCTCGTAGTTTACTTAAACTTGAAGAACAAAAAATTGGCGAACGGTACTGTTTGGATGCTTTGCGTACATGTTTCTTAGACTATATGGAAGCAATATATACAAAGATTTCAACCGTCTACGTGTTCCAATCATTGTTCTACTTGTCGAAATTTACAAATAATTTCCTTTAAAGGATTAACAATGGGGCTCGTTGTTCACTTAAACTTGAAGAACAATAAATTGGCGAATTGTACTGTTTGGATGCTTTGCATATATGTTTCTTAGACTATATAGAAGCAATATATACAAAGATTTCAACCGTCTACCTGTTCCATTCATTGTTCTACTTGTCGAAAGTTACAAATAATTTCCGATAAAGGATTAACAATGGGGCTCATTGTTCACTTAAACTTGAAGAACAAAAAATTGGCGAATGGTACTGTTTGGATGCTTTGCATATATGTTTCTTAGACTATATAGAAGCAATATATACAAAGATTTCAGCCATCTACCTGTTCCATTCATTGTTCTACTTGTCGAAAGTTACAAATAATTTCCGATAACGGATTAACCTTTGGGGCTCATTGTTCACTTAAACTTGAAGAACAAAAAATTGGCGAATTGTACTGTTTGGATGCTTTGCATATATGTTTCTTATACTATATAGAAGCAATATATACAAATATTTCAACCGTATACCTGTTCCATTCATTGTTCTACTTGTCGAAAATTACAAATAATTTCCGATAATGGATTAACCATTGGGGCTCATTGTTCACTTAAACTTGAAGACCAAAAAATTGGCGAATGGTACTGTTTGGATACATTGCGTACATGTTTCTTAGACTATATGGAAGCAATATATACAAAGATTTCAACCGTCTACGTGTTCGAATCATTGTTCTACTTGTCGAAATTTACATATAATTTCCTTTAAAGGATTAACAATGGGGTCGTTGTTCACTTAAACTTGAAGAACAATAAATTGGCGAATTGTACTGTTTGGATGCTTTGCATATATGTTTCTTAGACTATATAGAAGCAATATATACAAAGATTTCAACCGTCTACCTGTTCCATTCATTGTTCTACTTGTCGAAAGTTACAAATTATTTCCGATAAAGGATTAACAATGGGGCTCATTGTTCACTTAAACTTGAAGAACAAAAAATTGGCGAACGGTACTGCTTGGATGCTTTGCGTACATGTTTCTTAGACTATATGGAAGCAATATATACAAAGATTTCAACCGTCTACCTGATCCATTCATTGTTCTACTTGTCGAAAGTTACAAATAATTTCCGATAAAGGATTAACAATGGGGCTCATTGTTCACTTAAACTTGAAGAACAAAAAATTGGCGAATGGTACTGTTTGGATGCTTTGCATATATGTTTCTTAGACTATATGGAAGCAATGTATACAAAGATTTCAACCGTCTACCTGTTCCATTCAATGTTCTACTTGTCGAAATTTACAAATAATTTCCTTTAAAGGATTAACAATGGGGCTCGTAGTTCACTTAAACTTGAAGAACAAAAAATTGGCGGACGGTACTGTTTGGATGCTTTGCATATATGTTTCTTAGACTATATAGAAGCAATATATTCAAAGATTTCAACCGTCTACCTGTTCCATTCATTGTTCTACTTGCCGAAATTTACAAATAATTTCCTTTAAAGGATTAACAATGGGGCTCGTAGTTCACTTAAACTTGAAGAACAAAAAATTGGCGAAGGGTACTGCTTGGATGCTTTGCGTACATGTTTCTTAGACTATATGGAAGCAATATATACAAAGATTTCAACCGTCTACGTGTTGCAATCATTGTTCTACTTGTCGAAATTTACAAATAATTTCCTTTAAAGGATTAACAATGGGGCTCGTTGTTCACTTAAACTTGAAGAACAATAAATTGGCGAATTGTACTGGTTGGATGCTTTGCATATATGTTTCTTAGACTATGTAGAAGCAATATATACAAAGATTTCAACCGTCTACCTGTTCCATTCAATGTTCTACTTGTCGGAAGTTACAAATAATTTCCGATAAAGGATTAACAATGGGGCTCATTGTTCACTTAAACTTGAAGAACAAAAAATTGGCGAATGGTACTGTTTGGATGCTTTGCATATATGTTTCTTAGACTATATAGAAGCAATATATACAAAGATTTCAGCCATCTACCTGTTCCATTCATTGTTCTACTTGTCGAAAGTTACAAATAATTTCCGATAACGGATTAACCTTTGGGGCTCATTGTTCACTTAAACTTGAAGAACAAAAAATTGGCGAATTGTACTGTTTGGATGCTTTGCACATATGTTTCTTAGACTATATAGAAGCAATATATACAAAGATTTCAACCGTCTACCTGTTCCATTCATTGTTCTACTTGCCGAAAGTTACAAATAATTTCCGTTAAAGTATTAACAATGGGGCTAGTAGTTCACTTAAACTTGAAGATCAAATAATTGGCGAATTGTACTGTTTGGACGCTTTGCATAAGTGTTTCTTAGACTACATAGAAACAACATATACAATGATTTCAACAGTCTACCTGTTCCATTCATTGTTCTACTTGCCGAAAGTTACAAATAATTTCCGATAAAGGATTAACCATTGGGGCTCATTGTTCACTTAAACTTGAAGAACAAAAAATTGGCGAATGGTACTGTTTGGATGCTTTGCGTACATGTTTCTTAGACTATATGGCAGCAATATATACAAAGATTTCAACCGTCTACGTGTTCCAATCATTGTTCTACTTGTCGAAAGTTACAAATAATTTCCGTTAAGGGATTAACAATGGGGATCGTAGTTTACTTAAACTTGAAGAACAAAAAATTGGCGAATTGTACTGTTTGGATGCTTTGCATATATGTTTCTTATACTATATAGAAGCAATATATACAAATATTTCAACCGTCTACCTGTTCCATTCATTGTTCTACTTGTCGAAAATTACAAATAATTTCCGATAAAGTATTAACCATTGGGGCTCATTGTTCACTTAAACTTGAAGAACAAAAAATTGGCGAATTGTACTGTTTGGATGCTTTGCATATATGTTTCTTATACTATATAGAAGCAATATATACAAAGATTTCAACCGTCTACCTGTTCCATTCATTGTTCTACTTGTCGAAAATTACAAATAATTTCCGATAAAGGATTAACCATTGGGGCTCATTGTTCACTAAACTTGAAGAACAAAAAATTGTCGAATTGTACTGTTTGGATGCTTTGCATATATGTTTCTTAGATTATATAGAAGCAATATATACAAAGATTTCAACCGTCTACCAGTTCCATTCATTGTTCTACTTGTCGAAAATTACAAATAATTTCCGATAAGGGATTAACAATGGGGATCGTAGTTTACTAAAACTTGAAGAACAGAAAATTGGCGAATTGTACTGTTTGGATGCTTTGCATATATGTTTCTTAGACTATATAGACGCAATATATACAAGGATTTCAACCGTCTACCTGTTCCATTCATTGTTCTACTTGTCGAAAGTTACAAATAATTACCGATAAAGGATTAACCATTGGGGCTCATTGTTCACTTAAACTTGAAGAACAAAAAATTGGCGAATTGTACTGTTTGGATGCTTTGCATATATGTTTTTTAGATTATATAGAAGCAATATATACAAAGATTTCAACCGTCTACCTGTTCGATTCATTGTTCTACTTGTCGAAAGTTACAAATAATTTCCGATAAAGGATTAACAATGGGGCTCATTGTTCACTTAAACTTGAAGGACAAAAGATTGGCGAATGGTACTGTTTGGATGCTTTGCGTACATGTTTCTTAGACTATATGGAAGCAATATATACAAGGATTTCAAGCGTCTACCTGTTCCATTCATTGTTCTACTTGTCGAAAGTTACAAATAATTTCCGATAAAGGATTAACAATGGGGCTCATTGTTCACTTAAACTTGAAGAACAAAAAATTGGCGAATGGTACTGTTTGGATGCTTTGCATATATGTTTCTTAGACTATATAAAAGCAATATATACAAAGATTTCAACCGTCTACGTGTTCCAATCATTGTTCTACTTGTAGAAAGTTACAATTAATTTCCGTTAAAGGATTAACAATGGGGCTCGTAGTTCACTTAAACTTGAAGATCAAATAATTGGCGAATTGTACTGTTTGGACGCTTTGCATATATGTTTCTTAGACTATATAGAAGCAATATATACAAAGATTTCAACCGTCTACCTGTTCCATTCATTGTTCTACTTGTCGAAAGTTACAAATAATTTCCGTTAAGGGATTAACAATGGGGATCGTAGTTTACTTAAACTTGAAGAACAATAAATTGGCGAATTGTACTGTTTGGATGCTTTGCATATATGTTTCGTAGGTTATATAGAAGCAACATATACAATGATTTCAACCGTCTACCTGATACATTCATTGTTCTACTTGTCGAAATTTACAAATAATTTCCTTTAAAGGATTAACAATGGGGCTCGTAGTTCACTTAAACGTGTAGAACAAAAAATTGGCGAATGGTACTGTTTGGATGCTTTGCATATATGTTTCTTAGATTATATAGAAGCAATATATACAAAGATTTCAACCGTCTACCTGTTCCATTCATTGTTCTACTTGTCGAAAATTACAAATAATTTCCGATAAAGGATTAACCATTGGGGCTCATTGTTCACTAAACTTGAAGAACAAAAAATTGTCGAATTGTACTGTTTGGATGCTTTGCATATATGTTTCTTAGATTATATAGAAGCAATATATACAAAGATTTCAACCGTCTACCAGTTCCATTCATTGTTCTACTTGTCGAAAATTACAGATAATTTCCGATAAAGGATTAACCATTGGGGCTCATTGTTCACTTAAACTTGAAGAACAAAAAATTGGCGAATGGTATTGTTTGGATGCTTTGCGTACATGTTTCTTAGACTACATGGAAGCAATATATACAAAGATTTCAACCGTCTACGTGTTCCAATCATTGTTCTACTTGTCGAAATTTACAAATAATTTCCTTTAAAGGATTAACAATGGGGCTCGTCGTTCACTTAAACTTGAAGAACAAAAAATTGGCGAATGGTACTGTTTGGATGCTTTGCATATATGTTTCTTAGACTATATAGAAGCAATATATACATTGATTTCAACCGGCTACCTGTTCCATTCATTGTTCTACTTGTCGCAAGTTACAAATAATTTCCGTTAAAGTATTAACAATGGGGCTCGTAGTTCAGTTAAACTTGAAGAAAAAATAATTGGCGAAATGTACTGTTTGGATGATTTGCATATATGTTTCTTAGACTTTATAGAAGCAATATATACAAAGATTTCAACCGTCTACCTGTTCCATTCATTGTTCTACTTGTCGAAAGTTACAAATAATTTCCGTTAAGGGATTAACAATGGGGATCGTAGTTTACTTAAACTTGAAGAACAAGAAATAGGCGAATTGTACTGTTTGGATGCTTTGCATATATGTTTCTTAGACTATATAGAAGCAATATATACAAAGATTTCTACCGTCTACCTGTTCGATTCCTTGTTCTACTTGTCGAAAGTTAGAAATAATTTCCGATAAAGGATTAACAATGGGGCTCATTGTTCACTTAAACTTGAAGGACAAAAAATTGGCGATTGTTACTGTTTAGATGCTTTGCATATATGTTTCTTAGATTATATAGAAGCAATATATACAAAGATTTCAACCGTCTACCAGTTCCATTCATTGTTCTACTTGTAGAAAGTTACAATTAATTTCCGTTAAAGGATTAACAATGGGGCTCGTAGTTCACATAAACTTGAAGAACAAAAAATTGGCGAATTGTACTGTTTGGATGCTTTGCATAGATGTTTCTTAGACTATTTAGAAGCAATATATAGAAAGATTTCACCCGTCTACCTGTTCCATTCATTGTTCTACTTGTCGAAAGTTACAAATAATTTCCTTTAAAGGATTAACAATGGGGCTCGTAGTTCACTTAAACTTGAAGAACAAAAAATTGGCGAATGGTACTGTTTGGATGCTTTGCATATATGTTTCTTATACTATATAGAAGCAATTTGATACAAAGATTTCAACCGTCTACCTGTTCCATTCAATGTTCTACTTGTCGAAAGTTACAAACAATTTCCGATAAAGGATTAACAATGGGGCTCATTGTTCACTTAAACTTGAAGGACAAAAGATTGGCGAATGGTACTGTTTGGATGCTTTGCGTACATGTTTCTTAGACTATTTGGAAGCAATATATACAAGGATTTCAAGCGTCTACCTGTTCCATTCATTGTTCTACTTGTCGAAAGTTACAAATAATTTCCGATAACGGATTAACCATTGGGGCTCATTGTTCACTTAAACTTGAAGAACAAAAAATTGGCGAATTGTACTGTTTGGATGCTTTGCATATATGTTTCTTATACTATATAGAAGCAATATATACAAAGATTTCAACCGTCTACCTGTTCCATTCACTGTTCTACTTGTCGAAAGTTACAAATAATTTCCATTTCATGATTACCAATGGGGCTCGCTGTTCACTTAAACTTGAAGATCAAAAAATTGGCGAATGTTACTGTTTAGATGTTTCGCATATAGGTTTCTTAGACTATATAGAAGCAACATATACAAAGATTTCAACCGTCTACCTGTTCTATTCATTGTTCATCTTGTCGAAAGTTACAAATAATTTCCGTTTCATGATTATCAATGTGCCTCGTTGTTCACTTAAACTTGAAGAACAAAAAATTGGCGACTGGTACTGTTTGGATGCTTTGCATATATGTTTATTAGACTATATAGAAGCAATATATTAAAAGATTTCAACCGTCTACCAGTTCCATTCATTGTTCTACTTGTCGAAAGTTACAAATAATTTCCGATAAGGGATTAACAATGGGGATCGTAGTTTACTAAAACTTGAAGAACAGAAAATTGGCGAATTGTACTGTTTGGATGCTTTGCATATATGTTTCTTAGACTATATAGACGCAATATATACAAGGATTTCAACCGTCTACCTGTTCCATTCATTGTTCTACTTGTCGAAAGTTACAAATAATTACCGATAAAGGATTAACCATTGGGGCTCATTGTTCACTTAAACTTGAAGAACAAATAATTGGCGAATTGTACTGTTTGGATGATTTGCATATATGTTTTTTAGATTATATAGAAGCAATATATACAAAGATTTCAACCGTCTACCTGTTCGATTCATTGTTCTACTTGTCGAAAGTTACAAATAATTTCCGATAAAGGATTAACAATGGGGCTCATTGTTCACTTAAACTTGAAGGACAAAAGATTGGCGAATGGTACTGTTTGGATGCTTTGCATATATGTTTGTAAGACTATATAGAAGCAATATATACAATGATTTCAACAGTCTACCTGTTCCATTCATTGTTCTACTTGTCGAAAATTACAAACAATTACCGATAAAGGATTAACCATTGGGGCTCATTGTTCACTTAAACTTGAAGAACAAAAAATTGGCGAATTGTACTGTTTGGATGCTTTGCATATATGTTTCTTAGACTATATAGAAGCAATATATACAATGATTTCAACAGTCTACCTGTTCCATTCATTGTTCTACTTGTCGAAAGTTACAAACAATTTCCGATAAAGGATTAACAATGGGGCTCATTGTTCACTTAAACTTGATGAACAAAAAATTGGCGAATGGTACTGTTTGGATGCTCTGCATATATGTTTCTTAGACTATATAGAAGCAATATATACAAAGATTTCTACCGTCTACCTGTTCCATTCATTGTTCTACTTGTCGAAATCTACAAATAATTTCCGATAACGGATTAACCATTGGGGCTCATTGTTCACTTAAACTTGAAGAACAAACAATTGGCGAATTGTACTGTTTGGATGCTTTGCATATATGTTTCTTAGACTATATAGAAGCAATATATACAAAGATTTCAACCGTCTACCTGTTCCATTCATTGTTCTACTTGTCGAAAGTTACAAATAATTTCCGATAAAGGATTAACCATTGGGGCTCATTGTTCACTTAAACTTGAAGAACAAAAAATTGGCGAATTGTACTGTTTGGATGCTTTGCATATATGTTTCCGATACTATATAGAAGCAATATATACAAAGATTTCAACCGTCTACCTGTTCCATTCACTGTTCTACTTGTCGAAAGATACAAATAATTTCCGTTAAGGGATTAACAATGGGGATCGTAGTTTACTTAAACTTGAAGAACAAAAAATTGGCGAATTGTACTGTTTGGATGCTTTGCATATATGTTTCTTAGACTATATAGAAGCAATATATACAATGATTTCAACAGTCTACCTGTTCGATTCCTTGTTCTACTTGTCGAAAGTTACAAACAATTTCCGATAAAGGATTAACAATGGGGCTCATTGTTCACTTAAACTTGATGAACAAAAAATTGGCGAATGGTACTGTTTGGATGCTTTGCATATATGTTTCTTAGACTATATAGAAGCAATATATACAAAGATTTCTACCGTCTACCAGTTCCATTCATTGTTCTACTTGTCGAAAATTACAGATAATTTCCGATAAAGGATTAACCATTGGGGCTCATTGTTCACTTAAACTTGAAGAACAAAAAATTGTCGAATTGTACTGTTTGGATGCTTTGCATATATGTTTCTTAGATTATATAGAAGCAATATATACAAAGATTTCAACCGTCTACCAGTTCCATTCATTGTTCTACTTGTCGAAAATTACAGATAATTTCCGATAAAGGATTAACCATTGGGGCTCATTGTTCACTTAAACTTGAAGAACAAAAAATTGGCGAATGGTATTGTTTGGATGCTTTGCATATATGTTTCTTAGAGAATATAGAAGCAATATATACAAAGATTTCTACCGTCTACCTGTTCGATTCCTTGTTCTACTTGTCGAAAGTTAGAAATAATTTCCGATAAAGGATTAACAATGGGGCTCATTGTTCACTTAAACTAGAAGAACACAAAATTGGCGAATTGTACTGTTTGGATGCTTTGCATATATGTTTCTTAGACTATATAGAAGCAATATATACAAAGATTTCAACCGTCTACCTGTTCCATTCATTGTTCTACTTGTCGAAAGTTACAAATAATTTCCGATAAAGGATTAACCATTGGGGCTCATTGTTCACTTAAACTTGAAGAACAAAAAATTGGCGAATTGTACTGTTTGGATGCTTTGCATATATGTTTCCGATACTATATAGAAGCAATATATACAAAGATTTCACCCGTCTACCTGTTCCATTCACTGTTCTACTTATCGAAAGTTACAAATAATTTCCGTTAAGGGATTAACAATGGGGATCGTAGTTTACTTAAACTTGAAGAACAAAAAATTGGCGAATTGTACTTTTTGGATGCTTTGCATATATGTTTCTTAGACTATATAGAAGCAATATATACAATGATTTCAACAGTCTACCTGTTCCATTCATTGTTCTACTTGTCGAAAGTTACAAACAATTTCCGATAAAGGATTAACAATGGGGCTCATTGTTCACTTAAACTTGATGAACAAAAAATTGGCGAATGGTACTGTTTGGATGCTTTGCATATATGTTTCTTAGACTATATAGAAGCAATATATACAAAGATTTCTACCGTCTACCTGTTCCATTCATTGTTCTACTTGTCGAAATCTACAAATAATTTCCGATAACGGATTAACCATTGGGGCTCATTGTTCACTTAAACTTGAAGAACAAACAATTGGCGAATTGTACTGTTTGGATGCTTTGCATATATGTTTCTTAGACTATATAGAAGCAATATATACAAAGATTTCAACCGTCTACCTGTTCCATTCATTGTTCTACTTGTCGAAAGTTACAAATAATTTCCGATAAAGGATTAACCATTGGGGCTCATTGTTCACTTAAACTTGAAGAACAAAAAATTGGCGAATTGTACTGTTTGGATGCTTTGCATATATGTTTCCGATACTATATAGAAGCAATATATACAAAGATTTCAACCGTCTACCTGTTCCATTCACTGTTCTACTTGTCGAAAGATACAAATAATTTCCGTTAAGGGATTAACAATGGGGATCGTAGTTTACTTAAACTTGAAGAACAAAAAATTGGCGAATTGTACTGTTTGGATGCTTTGCATATATGTTTCTTAGACTATATAGAAGCAATATATACAATGATTTCAACAGTCTACCTGTTCCATTTTTTGTTCTACTTGTCGAAAGTTACAAACAATTTCCGATAAAGGATTAACAATGGGGCTCATTGTTCACTTAAACTTGATGAACAAAAAATTGGGGAATGGTACTGTTTGGATGCTTTGCATATATGTTTCTTAGAGAATATAGAAGCAATATATACAAAGATTTCTACCGTCTACCTGTTCGATTCCTTGTTCTACTTGTCGAAAGTTAGAAATAATTTCCGATAAAGGATTAACAATGGGGCTCATTGTTCACTTAAACTTGAAGGACAAAAAATTGGCGAATGGTACTGTTTGGATGCTTTGCGTACATGTTTCTTGGACTATATGGAAGCAATAGATACAAAGATTTCAACCGTCTACCTGTTCCATTCAATGTTCTACTTGTCGAAAGTTACAAACAATTTCCGATAAAGGATTAACAATGGGGCTCATTGTTCACTTAAACTTGATGAACAAAAAATTGGCGAATGGTACTGTTTGGATGCTTTGCATATATGTTTCTTAGACTATATAGAAGCAATATATACAAAGATTTCTACCGTCTACCTGTTCAATTCCTTGTTCTACTTGTCGAAAGTTAGAAATAATTTCCGATAAAGGATTAACAATGGGGCTCATTGTTCACTTAAACTTGAAGGACAAAAAATTGGCGAATGGTACTGTTTGGATGCTTTGCGTACATGTTTCTTGGACTATATGGAAGCAATAGATACAAAGATTTCAACCGTCTACCTGTTCCATTCAATGTTCTACTTGTCGAAAGTTACAAACAATTTCCGATAAAGGATTAACAATGGGGCTCATTGTTCACTTAAACTTGATGAACAAAAAATTGGCGAATGGTACTGTTTGGATGCTTTGCATATATGTTTCTTAGACTATATAGAAGCAATATATACAATGATTTCAACCGTCTACCTGTTCCATTCATTGTTCTACTTGTCGAAAGTTACAAATAATTTCCGATAACGGATTAACCATTGGGGCTCATTGCTCACTTAAACTTGAAGAACACAAAATTGGCGAATTGTACTGTTTGGATGCTTTGCATATATGTTTCTTATACTATGTAGAAGCAATATATACAAAGATTTCAACCGTCTACCTGTTCAATTCCTTGTTCTACTTGTCGAAAGTTAGAAATAATTTCCGATAAAGGATTAACAATGGGGCTCATTGTTCACTTAAACTTGAAGGTCAAAAAATTGGCGAATGGTACTGTTTGGATGCTTTGCGTACATGTTTCTTGGACTATATGGAAGCAATAGATACAAAGATTTCAACCGTCTACCTGTTCCATTCAATGTTCTACTTGTCGAAAGTTACAAACAATTTCCGATAAAGGATTAACAATGGGGCTCATTGTTCACTTAAACTTGATGAACAAAAAATTGGCGAATGGTACTGTTTGGATGCTTTGCATATATGTTTCTTAGACTATATAGAAGCAATATATACAAAGATTTCAACCGTCTACCTGTTCGATTCATTGTTCTACTTGTCGAAAGTTAGAAATAATTTCCGATAAAGGATTAACAATGGGGCTCATTGTTCACTTAAACTTGAAGGACAAAAAATTGGCGAATGGTACTGTTTGGATGCTTTGCGTACATGTTTCTTGGACTATATGGAAGCAATAGATACAAAGATTTCAACCGTCTACCTGTTCCATTCAATGTTCTACTTGTCGAAAGTTACAAACAATTTCCGATAAAGGATTAACAATGGGGCTCATTGTTCACTTAAACTTGATGAACAAAAAATTGGCGAATGGTACTGTTTGGATGCTTTGCATATATGTTTCTTAGACTATATAGAAGCAATATATACAATGATTTCAACCGTCTACCTGTTCCATTCATTGTTCTACTTGTCGAAAGTTACAAATAATTTCCGATAACGGATTAACCATTGGGGCTCATTGCTCACTTAAACTTGAAGAACACAAAATTGGCGAATTGTACTGTTTGGATGCTTTGCATATATGTTTCTTATACTATGTAGAAGCAATATATACAAAGATTTCAACCGTCTACCTGTTCCATTCACTGTTCTACTTGTCGAAAGTTACAAATAATTTCCATTTCATGATTATCAATGGGGCTCGCTGTTCACTTAAACTTGAAGATCAAAAAATTGGCGAATGTTACTGTTTAGATGCTTCGCATATAGGTTTCTTAGACTATATAGAAGCAACATATACAAAGATTTCAACCGTCTACCTGTTCTATTCATTGTTCATCTTGTCGAAAGTTACAAATAATTTCCGTTTCATGATTATCAATGTGCCTCGTTGTTCACTTAAACTTGAAGAACAAAAAATTGGCGACTGGCACTGTTTGGATGCTTTGCATATATGTTTATTAGGCTATATAGAAGCAATATATAAAAAGATTTCAACCGTCTACCAGTTCCATTCATTGTTCTACTTGTCGAAAGTTACAAATAATTTCCGATAAAGGATTAACAATGGGGCTCATTATTCACTTAAACTTGAAGAACAAAAAATTGGCGAATGGTACTGTTTGGATGCTTTGCATATATGTTTCTTAGACTATATAGAAGCAATAGATACAAAGATTTCAACCGTCTACCTGTTCCATTCAATGTTCTACTTGTCGAAAGTTACAAATAATTTCCGATAAAGGATTAACAATGGGGCTCATTGTTCACTTAAACTTGAAGAACAAAAAATTGGCGAATGGTACTGTTTGGATGCTTTGCATATATGTTTATTATACTATATAGAAGCAATATATACAAAGATTTCAACCGTCTACCTGTTCCATTCACTGTTCTACTTGTCGAAAGTTACAAATAATTTCCGTTAAGGGATTAACAATGGGGATCGTAGTTCACTTAAACTTGAAGAACAAAAA
This sequence comes from Cerceris ruficornis, assembly GCA_963989415.1. Classification (NCBI taxonomy): domain Eukaryota; kingdom Metazoa; phylum Arthropoda; class Insecta; order Hymenoptera; family Crabronidae; genus Cerceris; species Cerceris ruficornis. Next base: position 62,949 of record CAXDIW010000111.1, on the reverse strand, counting down.
AGTGGCGTATGGTACTGTTTGGATGCTTTGCATATATGTTTCTTAGACTATAAAGAAGCAATATATACATTGATTTCAACCGTCTACCTGTTCCATTCATTGTTCTACTTGTCGCAAGTTACAAATAATTTCCGTTAAAGTATTAACAATGGGGCTCGTAGTTCACTTAAACTTGAATATCAAATAATTGGCGAATTGTACTGTTTGGATGATTTGCATATAAGTTTCTTAGACTATATAGAAGCAATATATACATTGATTTCAACCGTCTACCTGTTCCATTCATTGTTCTACTTGTCGAAAGTTACAAATAATTTCCGTTAAGGGATTAACAATGGGGATCGTAGTTTACTTAAACTTGAAGAACAAGAAATTGGCGAATTGTACTGTTTGGATGATTTGCATTTATGTTTCTTAGACTATATAGAAGCAATATATACAATGATTTCAACCGTCTACCTATTCCATTCATTGTTCTACTTGCCGAAATTTACAAATAATTTCCTTTAAAGGATTAACAATGGGGCTCGTTGTTCACTTAAACTTGAAGAACAATAAATTGGCGAATTGTGCTGTTTGGATGCTTTGCATATATGTTTCTTAGACTATATAGAAGCAATATATACAAAGATTTCAACCGTCTACCTGTTCCATTCATTGTTCTACTTGTCGAAAGTTACAAATAATTTAAGTTAAGGGATTAACAATGGGGATCGTAGTTCACTTAAACTTGAAGAACAAAAAATTGGCGAATTGTACTGTTTGGATGCTTTGCGTACATGTTTCTTAGACTATATGGAAGCAATATATACAAAGATTTCAACCGTCTACGTGTTCCATTCATTGTTCTACTTGTCGAAAGTTACAATTAATTTCCGTTAAAGGATTAACAATGGGGCTCGTAGTTCACTTAAACTTGAAGTACAAAAAATTGGCGAATTGTACTGTTTGGATGCTTTGCATATATGTTTCGTAGACTATATAGAAGCAACATATACAAATATTTCAACCGTCTAACTGTTCCATTCATTGTTCTACTTGTCGAAACTTACAAACAATTTCCGATAAAGGATTAACCATTGGGGCTCATTGTTCACTTAAACTTGAAGAACAAAAAATTGGCGAATGGTACTGTTTGGATGCTTTGCATATATGTTTCTTAGACTATATAGAAGCAATATATACAAAGATTTCAACCGTCTACCTTTTCCATTCATTTTTCTTCTTGTCGAAAGTTACAAATAATTTCCGATAACGGATTAACCATTGGGGCTCATTGTTCACTTAAACTTGAAGAACAAAAAATTGGCGAATTGCACTGTTTGGATGCTTTGCATATATGTTTCTTATACTATATAGAAGCAATATATACAAAGATTTCAATCGTCTACCTGTTCCATTCACTGTTCTACTTGTCGAAAATTACAAATAATTTCCGATAATGGATTAACAATGGGGCTCATTGTTCACTAAAACTTGAAGAACAAAAAATTGGCGAATTGTACTGTTTGGATGCTTTGCATATATGTTTCGTAGACTATATAGAAGCAATATATACAAAGATTTCAACCATCTACCTGTTCCATTCATTGTTCTACTTGTCGAAAGTTACAAATAATTTCCGATAACGGATTAACCATTGGGGCTCACTGTTCACTTAAACTTGAAGAACAAAAAATTGGCGAATTGTACTGTTTGGATGCTTTGCATATATGTTTCTTATACTATATAGAAGCAATATATACAAAGATTTCAACCGTCTACCTGTTCCATTCACTGTTCTACTTGTCGAAAGTTACAAATAATTTCCGTTAAGGGATTAACAATGGGGATCGTAGTTCACTTAAACTTGAAGAACAAAAAATTGGCGAATTGTACTGTTTGGATGCTTTGCGTACATGTTTCTTAGACTATATGGAAGCAATATATACAAAGATTTCAACCGTCTACGTGTTCCAATCATTGTTCTACTTGTCGAAATTTACAAATAATTTCCTTTAAAGGATTAACAATAGGGCTCGTTGTTCACTTAAACTTGAAGAACAAAAAAGTGGCGTATGGTACTGTTTGGATGCTTTGCATATATGTTTCTTAGACTATAAAGAAGCAATATATACATTGATTTCAACCGTCTACCTTTTCCATTCATTGTTCTTCTTGTCGAAAGTTACAAATAATTTCCGATAACGGATTAACCATTGGGGCTCATTGTTCACTTAAACTTGAAGAACAAAAAATTGGCGAATTGCACTGTTTGGATGCTTTGCATATATGTTTCTTATACTATATAGAAGCAATATATACAAAGATTTCAATCGTCTACCTGTTCCATTCACTGTTCTACTTGTCGAAAATTACAAATAATTTCCGATAATGGATTAACAATGGGGCTCATTGTTCACTAAAACTTGAAGAACAACAAATTGGCGAATTGTACTGTTTGGATGCTTTGCATATATGTTTCGTAGACTATATAGAAGCAATATATACAAATATTTCAACCGTCTAACTGTTCCATTCGTTGTTCTACTTGTCGAAAATTACAAATAATTTCCGATAAAGTATTAACCATTGGTGCTCATTGTTCACTTAAACTTGAAGAACAAAAAATTGGCGAATGGTACTGTTTGGATGCTTTGCATATATGTTTCTTAGACTATATAGAAGCAATATATACAAAGATTTCAACCATCTACCTGTTCCATTCATTGTTCTACTTGTCGAAAGTTACAAATAATTTCCGATAACGGATTAACCATTGGGGCTCACTGTTCACTTAAACTTGAAGAACAAAAAATTGGCGAATTGTACTGTTTGGATGCTTTGCATATATGATTCTTATACTATATAGAAGCAATATATACAAAGATTTCAACCGTCTACCTGTTCCATTCACTGTTCTACTTGTCGAAAGTTACAAATAATTTCCGTTAAGGGATTAACAATGGGGATCGTAGTTCACTTAAACTTGAAGAACAAAAAATTGGCGAATTGTACTGTTTGGATGCTTTGCGTACATGTTTCTTAGACTATATGGAAGCAATATATACAAAGATTTCAACCGTCTACGTGTTCCAATCATTGTTCTACTTGTCGAAATTTACAAATAATTTCCTTTAAAGGATTAACAATGGGGCTCGTTGTTCACTTAAAATTGAAGAACAAAAAAGTGGCGTATGGTACTGTTTGGATGCTTTGCATATATGTTTCTTAGACTATAAAGAAGCAATATATACATTGATTTCAACCGTCTACCTGTTCCATTCATTGTTCTACTTGTCGCAAGTTACAAATAATTTCCGTTAAAGTATTAACAATGGGGCTCGTAGTTCCCTTAAACTTGAAGATCAAATAATTGGCGAATTTTACTGTTTGGATGATTTGCATATATGTTTCTTAGACTATATAGAAGCAATATATACAAAGATTTCAACCGTCTACCTGTTCCATTCATTGTTCTACTTGTCGAAAGTTACAAATAATTTCCGTTAAGGGATTAACAATGGGGATCGTAGTTTACTTAAACTTGAAGAAAAAGAAATTGGCGAATTGTACTGTTTGGATGATTTGCATATATGTTTCTTAGACTATATAGAAGCAATATATACAATGATTTCAACCGTCTACCTATTCCATTCATTGTTCTACTTGCCGAAATTTACAAATAATTTCCTTTAAAGGATTAACAATGGGGCTCGTAGTTCACTTAAACATGAAGAACAGAAAATTGGCGAATGGTACTGTTTGGATGCTTTGCATATATGTTTCTTAGACTATATAGAAGCAATATATACAAAGATTTCAACCGTCTACCTGTTCCATTCATTGTTCTACTTGTCGAAAGTTACAAATAATTTCCTTTAAAGGATTAACAATGGGGCTCGTTGTTCACTTAATCTTGAAGAACAATAAATTGGCGAATTGTGCTGTTTGGATGCTTTGCATATATGTTTCTTAGACTATATAGAAGCAATATATACAAAGATTTCAACCGTCTACCTGTTCCATTCATTGTTCTACTTGTCGAAAGTTACAATTAATTTCCGTTAAAGGATTAACAATGGGGCTCGTAGTTCACTTAAACTTGAAGTACAAAAAATTGGCGGATTGTACTGTTTGGATGCTTTGCATATATGTTTCGTAGACTATATAGAAGCAATATATACAAATATTTCAACCGTCTAACTGTTCCATTCATTGTTCTACTTGTCGAAAGTTACAAATAATTTCCGATAAAGGATTAACCATTGGGGCTCATTGTTCACTTAAACTTGAAGAACAAAAAATTGGCGAATGGTACTGTTTGGATGCTTTGCATATATGTTTCTTAGACTATATAGAAGCAATATATACAAAGATTTCAACCGTCTACCTTTTCCATTCATTGTTCTTCTTGTCGAAAGTTACAAATAATTTCCGATAACGGATTAAGCATTGGGGCTCATTGTTCACTTAAACTTGAAGAACAAAAAATTGGCGAATGGTACTGTTTGGATGCTTTGCATATATGTTTCTTAGACTATATAGAAGCAATATATACAAAGATTTCAACCGTCTACCTGTTCCATTCACTGTTCTACTTGTCGAAAGTTACAAATAATTTCCGTTAAGGGATTAACAATGGGGATCGTAGTTCACTTAAACTTGAAGAACAAAAAATTGGCGAATTGTACTGTTTGGATGCTTTGCGTACATGTTTCTTAGACTATATGGAAGCAATATATACAAAGATTTCAACCGTCTACGTGTTCCAATCATTGTTCTACTTGTCGAAATTTACAAATAATTTCCTTTAAAGGATTAACAATGGGGCTCGTTGTTCACTTAAAATTGAAGAACAAAAAAGTGGCGTATGGTACTGTTTGGATGCTTTGCATATATGTTTCTTAGACTATAAAGAAGCAATATATACATTGATTTCAACCGTCTACCTGTTCCATTCATTGTTCTACTTGTCGCAAGTTACAAATAATTTCCGTTAAAGTATTAACAATGGGGCTCGTAGTTCCCTTAAACTTGAAGATCAAATAATTGGCGAATTTTACTGTTTGGATGATTTGCATATATGTTTCTTAGACTATATAGAAGCAATATATACAAAGATTTCAACCGTCTACCTGTTCCATTCATTGTTCTACTTGTTGAAAGTTACAAATAATTTCCGTTAAGGGATTAACAATGGGGATCGTAGTTTACTTAAACTTGAAGAACAAGAAATTGGCGAATTGTACTGTTTGGATGATTTGCATATATGTTTCTTAGACTATATAGAAGCAATATATACAATGATTTCAACCGTCTACCTATTCCATTCATTGTTCTACTTGCCGAAATTTACAAATAATTTCCTTTAAAGGATTAACAATGGGGCTCGTAGTTCACTTAAACATGAAGAACAGAAAATTGGCGAATGGTACTGTTTGGATGCTTTGCATATATGTTTCTTAGACTATATAGAAGCAATATATACAAAGATTTCAACCGTCTACCTGTTCCATTCATTGTTCTACTTGTCGAAAGTTACAAATAATTTCCTTTAAAGGATTAACAATGGGGCTCGTTGTTCACTTAAACTTGAAGAACAATAAATTGGCGAATTGTGCTGTTTGGATGCTTTGCATATATGTTTCTTAGACTATATAGAAGCAATATATACAAAGATTTCAACCGTCTACCTGTTCCATTCATTGTTCTACTTGTCGAAAGTTACAATTAATTTCCGTTAAAGGATTAACAATGGGGTCGTAGTTCACTTAAACTTGAAGTACAAAAAATTGGCGAATTGTACTGTTTGGATGCTTTGCATATATGTTTCGTAGACTATATAGAAGCAATATATACAAATATTTCAACCGTCTAACTGTTCCATTCATTGTTCTACTTGTCGAAAGTTACAAATAATTTCCGATAAAGGATTAACCATTGGGGCTCATTGTTCACTTAAACTTGAAGAACAAAAAATTGGCGAATGGTACTGTTTGGATGCTTTGCATATATGTTTCTTAGACTATATAGAAGCAATATATACAAAGATTTCAACCGTCTACCTTTTCCATTCATTGTTCTTCTTGTCGAAAGTTACAAATAATTTCCGATAACGGATTAAGCATTGGGGCTCATTGTTCACTTAAACTTGAAGAACAAAAAATTGGCGAATGGTACTGTTTGGATGCTTTGCATATATGTTTCTTAGACTATATAGAAGCAATATGTACAAAGATTTCAACCGTCTACCTTTTCCATTCATTGTTCTTCTTGTCGAAAGTTACAAATAATTTCCGATAACGGATTAACCATTGGGGCTCATTGTTCACTTAAACTTGAAGAACAAAAAATTGGCGAATTGTACTGTTTGGATGCTTTGCATATATGTTTCTTATACTATATAGAAGCAATATATACAAAGATTTCAATCGTCTACCTGTTCCATTCACTGTTCTACTTGTCGAAGTTTACAAATAATTTCCGATAATGGAGTAACAATGGGGCTCATTGTTCACTTAAACTTGAAGAACAAAAAATTGCCGAATTGTACTGTTTGGATGCTTTGCATATATGTTTCTTATACTATATAGAAGCAATATATACAAAGATTTCAATCGTCTGCCTGTTCCATTCACTGTTCTACTTGTCGAAAATTACAAATAATTTCCGATAATGGATTAACAATGGGGCTCATTGTTCACTAAAACTTGAAGAACAACAAATTGGCGAATTGTACTGTTTGGATGCTTTGCATATATGTTTCGTAGACTATATAGAAGCAATATATACAAATATTTCAACCGTCTAACTGTTCCATTCATTGTTCTACATGTCGAAAATTACAAATAATTTCCGATAAAGTATTAACCATTGGTGCTCATTGTTCACTTAAACTTGAAGAACAAAAAATTGGCGAATGGTACTGTTTGGATGCTTTGCATATATGTTTCTTAGACTATATAGAAGCAATATATACAAAGATTTCAACCATCTACCTGTTCCATTCATTGTTCTACTTGTCGAAAGTTACAAATAATTTCCGATAACGGATTAACCATTGGGGCTCACTGTTCACTTAAACTTGAAGAACAAAAAATTGGCGAATTGTACTGTTTGGATGCTTTGCATATATGTTTCTTATACTATATAGAAGCAATATATACAAAGATTTCAATCGTCTACCTGTTCCATTCACTGTTCTACTTGTCGAAGATTACAAATAATTTCCGATAATGGAGTAACAATGGGGCTCATTGTTCACTTAAACTTGAAGAACAAAAAATTGCCGAATTGTACTGTTTGGATGCTTTGCATATATGTTTCGTAGACTATATAGAAGCAATATATACAAATATTTCAACCGTCTTACTGTTCCATTCATTGTTCTACATGTCGAAAATTACAAATAATTTCCGATAAAGTATTAACCATTGGTGCTCATTGTTCACTTAAACTTGAAGAACAAAAAATTGGCGAATGGTACTGTTTGGATGCTTTGCATATATGTTTCTTAGACTATATAGAAGCAATATATACAAAGATTTCAACCATCTACCTGTTCCATTCATTGTTCTACTTGTCGAAGATTACAAATAATTTCCGATAATGGAGTAACAATGGGGCTCATTGTTCACTTAAACTTGAAGAACAAAAAATTGCCGAATTGTACTGTTTGGATGCTTTGCATATATGTTTCGTAGACTATATAGAAGCAATATATACAAATATTTCAACCGTCTAACTGTTCCATTCATTGTTCTACTTGTCGAAAATTACAAATAATTTCCCATAAAGTATTAACCATTGGTGCTCATTGTTCACTTATACTTGAAGAACAAAAAATTGGCGAATGGTACTGTTTGGATGCTTTGCATATATGTTTCTTATACTATGTAGAAGCAATATATACAAAGATTTCAACCGTCTACCTGTTCCATTCACTGTTCTACTTGTCGAAAGTTACAAATAATTTCCGTTAAGGGATTAACAATGGGGATCGTAGTTCACTTAAACTTGAAGAACAAAAAAGTGGCGTATGGTACTGTTTGGATGCTTTGCATATATGTTTCTTAGACTATAAAGAAGCAATATATACATTGATTTCAACCGTCTACCTGTTCCATTCATTGTTCTACTTGTCGCAAGTTACAAATAATTTCCGTTAAAGTATTACCAATGGGGCTCGTAGTTCACTTAAACTTGAAGATCAAATAATTGGCGAATTGTACTGTTTGGATGATTTGCATATATGTTTCTTAGACTATATAGAAGCAATATATACAAAGATTTCAACCGTCTACCTGTTCCATTCATTGTTCTACTTGTCGAAAGTTACAAATAATTTCCGTTAAGGGATTAACAATGGGGATCGTAGTTTACTTAAACTTGAAGAACAAGAAATTGGCGAATTGTACTGTTTGGATGATTTGCATTTATGTTTCTTAGACTATATAGAAGCAATATATACAATGATTTCAACCGTCTACCTATTCCATTCATTGTTCTACTTGCCGAAATTTACAAATAATTTCCTTTAAAGGTTTAACAATGGGGCTCGTTGTTCACTTAAACTTGAAGAACAATAAATTGGCGAATTGTGCTGTTTGGATGCTTTGCATATATGTTTCTTAGACTATATAGAAGCAATATATACAAAGATTTCAACCGTCTACCTGTTCCATTCATTGCTCTACTTGTCGAAAGTTACAAATAATTTAAGTTAAGGGATTAACAATGGGGATCGTAGTTCACTTAAACTTGAAGAACAAAAAATTGACGAATTGTACTGTTTGGATGTTTTACGTACATGTTTCTTAGACTATATGGAAGCAATATATACAAAGATTTCAACCGTCTACGTGTTCCATTCATTGTTCTACTTGTCGAAATTTACAATTAATTTCCGTTAAAGGATTAACAATGGGGCTCGTAGTTCACTTAAACTTGAAGTACAAAAAATTGGCGAATTGTACTGTTTGGATGCTTTGCATGTATGTTTCGTAGACTATATAGAAGCAACATATACAAATATTTCAACCGTCTAACTGTTCCATTCATTGTTCTACTTGTCGAAACTTACAAACAATTTCCGATAAAGGATTAACCATTCTGGCTCATTGTTCACTTAAACTTGAAGAACAAAAAATTGGCGAATGGTACTGTTTGGATGCTTTGCATATATGTTTCTTAGACTATATAGAAGCAATATATACAAAGATTTCAACCGTCTACCTTTTCCATTCATTGTTCTTCTTGTCGAAAGTTACAAATAATTTCCGATAACGGATTAACCATTGGGGCTCATTGTTCACTTAAACTTGAAGAACAAAAAATTGGCGAATTGTACTGTTTGGATGCTTTGCATATATGTTTCTTATACTATATAGAAGCAATATATACAAAGATTTCTATCGTCTACCTGTTCCATTCACTGTTCTACTTGTCGAAGATTACAAATAATTTCCGATAATGGATTAACAATGGGGCTCATTGTTCACTTAAACTTGAAGAACAAAAAATTGCCGAATTGTACTGTTTGGATGCTTTGCATATATGTTTCGTAGACTATATAGAAGCAATACATACAAATATTTCAACCGTCTAACTGTTCCATTCATTGTCCTACTTGTCGAAAATTACAAATAATTTCCGATAAAGTATTAACCATTGGTGCTCATTGTTCACTTATACTTGAAGAACAAAAAATTGGCGAATGGTACTGTTTGGATGCTTTGCATATATGTTTCTTAGACTATATAGAAGCAATATATACAAAGATTTCAACCGTCTACCTGTTCCATTCATTGTTCTACTTGTCGAAAGTTACAAATAATTTCCTTTAAAGGATTAACAATGGGGCTCGTTGTTCACTTAAACTTAAAGAACAATAAATTGGCGAATTGTACTGTTTGGATGCTTTTCATATATGTTTCTTAGACTATATAGAAGCAATATATACAAAGATTTCAACCGTCTACCTGTTCCATTCATTGTTCTACTTGTCGAAAGTTACAATTAATTTCCGTTAAAGGATTAACAATGGGGCTCGTCGTTCACTTAAACTTGAAGAACAAAAAATTGGCGAATGGTACTATTTGGATGCTTTGCATATATGTTTCTTAGACTATATAGAAGCAATATATACAAAGATTTAAACCGTCTACCTGTTCCATTCATTGTTCTATTTGTCGAAAGTTACAAATAATTTCCTTTAAAGTATTAACAATGGGGCTCGTTGTTCACTTAAACTTGAAGAACAAAAAATTGATGAATGGTACTGTTTGGATGCTTTGCATATATGTTTCTCAGACTATATAGAAGCAATATATACAAATATTTCAACCGTCTAACTGTTCCATTCATTGTTCTACTTGTCGAAAATTACAAATAATTTCCGATAAAGTATTAACCATTGGTGCTCATTGTTCACTTATACTTGAAGAACAAGAAATTGGCGAATGGTACTGTTTGGATGCTTTGCATATATGTTTCTTAGACTATATAGAAGCAATATATACAATGATTTCAACCGTCTACCTCTTCCATTCATTGTTCTACTTGTCGAAAGTTACAAATAATTTCCTTTAAAGGATTAACAATGGAGCTCGCAGTTTACTTAAACTTGAAGAACAAAAAATTGGCGAATTGTACTGTTTGGATGCTTTGCATATATGTTTCTTAGACTATTTAGAAGCAATATATACAATGATTTCAACAGTCTACCTGTTCCATTCATTGTTCTACTTGTCGAAATTTACAAATAATTTCCGATAAAGGATTAACCATTGGGGCTCATTGTTCACTTAAACTTGAAGAACAAAAAATTGGCGAATTGTACTGTTTGGATGCTTTGCATATATGTTTCTTAGACTATATAGAAGCAATATATACAAAGATTTCAACCGTCTACCTGTTCCATTTATTGTTCTACTTGTCGAAAATTACAAATAATTTCCGATAAAGGATTAACCATTGGGGCTCATTGTTCACTAAACTTGAAGAACAAAAAATTGTCGAATTGTACTGTTTGGATGCTTTGCATATATGTTTCTTAGACTATATAGAAGCAATATATACAATGATTTCTACCGTCTACCTGTTCCATTCATTGTTCTACTTGTCGAAAGTTACAAATAATTTCCGTTAAGGGATTAACAATGGGGATCGTAGTTTACTTAAACTTGAAGAACAAAAAATTGGCGAATTGTACTGTTTGGATGCTTTGCATGTATGTTTCTTAGACTATTTAGATGCAATATATACAATGATTTCAACCGTCTACACATTCCATTCATTGATCTACTTGCCGAAATTTACAAATAATTTCCTTTAAAGGATTAACATTGGGGCTCGTGGTTCACTTAAACTTGAAGAGCAAAAAATTGTCGAATTGTACTGTTTGGATGCTTTGCATATATGTTTCTTAGACTATATAGAAGCAATATATACAATGATTTCAACCGTCTACCTGTTCCATTCATTGTTCTACTTGTCGAAATTTACAAATAATTTCCGATAAAGGATTAACCATTGGGGCTCATTGTTCACTTAAACTTGAAGAACAAAAAATTGGCGAATTGTACTGTTTGGATGCTTTGCATATATGTTTCTTAGGCTATATAGAAGCAATATATACAAAGATTTCAACCGTCTACCTGTTCCATTCATTGTTCTACTTGTCGAAAGTTACAAATAATTTCCTTTAAAAGATTAACAATGGGGCTCGTTGTTCACTTAAACTTGAAGAAAAATAAAATGGCGAATTGTACTGTTTGGATGCTTTGCATATATGTTTCTTAGACTATATAGAAGCAATATATACAAAGATTTCAACCGTCTACCTGTTCCATTCATTGATCTACTTGTTGAAAGTTACAATTAATTTCCGTTCAAGGATTAACAATGGGGCTCGTAGTTCACTTAAACTTGAAGTACAAAAAATTGGCGAATTGTACTGTTTGGATGCTTTGCATATATGTTTCTTAGACTATATAGAAGCAATATATACAAAGATTTCAACCGTCTACCTGTTCCATTCATTGTTCTATTTGTCGAAAGTTACAAATAATTTCCTTTAAAGTATTAACAATGGGGCTCGTTGTTCACTTAAACTTGAAGAACAAAAAATTGGCGAATGGTACTGTTTGGATGCTTTGCATATATGTTTCTTAGACTATATAGAAGCAATATATACAATGATTTCAACCGTCTACCTTTTCCATTCATTGTTCTTCTTGTCGAAAGTTACAAATAATTTCCGATAACGGATTAACCATTGGGGCTCATTGTTCACTTAAACTTGAAGAACAAAAAATTGGCGAATTGTACTGTTTGGATGCTTTGCATATATGTTTCTTATACTATATAGAAGCAATATATACAAAGATTTCTATCGTCTACCTGTTCCATTCACTGTTCTACTTGTCGAAGATTACAAATAATTTCCGATAATGGATTAACAATGGGGCTCATTGTTCACTTAAACTTGAAGAACAAAAAATTGCCGAATTGTACTGTTTGGATGCTTTGCATATATGTTTCGTAGACTATATAGAAGCAATATATACAAATATTTCAACCGTCTAACTGTTCCATTCATTGTTCTACTTGTCGAAAATTACAAATAATTTCCGATAAAGTATTAACCATTGGTGCTCATTGTTCACTTATACTTGAAGAACAAAAAATTGGCGAATGGTACTGTTTGGATGCTTTGCATATATGTTTCTTAGACTATATAGAAGCAATATATACAAAGATTTCAACCGTCTACCTGTTCCATTCATTGTTCTACTTGTCGAAAGTTACAAATAATTTCCTTTAAAGGATTAACAATGGGGCTCGTTGTTCACTTAAACTTAAAGAACAATAAATTGGCGAATTGTACTGTTTGGATGCTTTGCATATATGTTTCTTAGACTATATAGAAGCAATATATACAAAGATTTCAACCGTCTACCTGTTCCATTCATTGTTCTACTTGTCGAAAGTTACAATTAATTTCCGTTAAAGGATTAACAATGGGGCTCGTCGTTCACTTAAACTTGAAGAACAAAAAATTGGCGAATGGTACTGTTTGGATGCTTTGCATATATGTTTCTTAGACTATATAGAAGCAATATATACATTGATTTCAACCGGCTACCAGTTCCATTCATTGTTCTACTTCTCGCAAGTTAGAAATAATTTCCGTGAAAGTATTAACAATGGGGCTCGTAGTTCACTTAAACTTGAAGAACAAAAAATTGGCGAATGGTACTGTTTGGATGCTTTGCATATATGTTTCTTAGATTATATAGAAGCAATATATACAAAGATTTCAACCGTCTACCTGTTCCATTCATTGTTCTACTTGTCGAAAATTACAAATAATTTCCGATAAAGGATTAACCATTGGGGCTCATTGTTCACTCAACTTGAAGAACAAAAAATTGTCGAATTGTACTGTTTGGATGCTTTGCATATATGTTTCGTAGACTATATAGAAGCAATATATACAAAGATTTCAACCGTCTACCTTTTCCATTCATTGTTCTTCTTGTCGAAAGTTACAAATAATTTCCGATAACGGATTAACCATTGGGGCTCATTGTTCACTTAAACTTGAAGAACAAAAAATTGGCGAATGGTACTGTTTGGATGCTTTGCATATATGTTTCTTATACTATATAGAAGCAATATATACAAAGATTTCAACCGTCTACCTTTTCCATTCATTGTTCTTCTTGTCGAAAGTTACAAATAATTTCCGATAACGGATTAACCATTGGGGCTCATTGTTCACTTAAACTTGAAGAACAAAAAATTGGCGAATTGTACTGTTTGGATGCTTTGCATATATGTTTCTTATACTATATAGAAGCAATATATACAAAGATTTCAATCGTCTACCTGTTCCATTCACTGTTCTACTTGTCGAAGTTTACAAATAATTTCCGATAATGGAGTAACAATGGGGCTCATTGTTCACTTAAACTTGAAGAACAAAAAATTGCCGAATTGTACTGTTTGGATGCTTTGCATATATGTTTCTTATACTATATAGAAGCAATATATACAAAGATTTCAATCGTCTACCTGTTCCATTCACTGTTCTACTTGTCGAAAATTACAAATAATTTCCGATAAAGGATTAACCATTGGGGCTCATTGTTCACTTAAACTTGAAGAACAAAAAATTGGCGAATTGTACTGTTTGGATGCTTTGCATATATGTTTCTTATACTATATAGAAGCAATATATACAAAGATTTCAATCGTCTACCTGTTCCATTCACTGTTCTACTTGTCGAAGTTTACAAATAATTTCCGATAAAGGATTAACCATTGGGGCTCATTGTTCACTAAACTTGAAGAACAAAAAATTGTCGAATTGTACTGTTTGGATGCTTTGCATATATGTTTCTTAGACTATATAGAAGCAATATATACAATGATTTCTACCGTCTACCTGTTCCATTCATTGTTCTACTTGTCGAAAGTTACAAATAATTTCCGTTAAGGGATTAACAATGGGGATCGTAGTTTACTTAAACTTGAAGAACAAAAAATTGGCGAATTGTACTGTTTGGATGCTTTGCATGTATGTTTCTTAGACTATTTAGATGCAATATATACAATGATTTCAACCGTCTACACATTCCATTCATTGATCTACTTGCCGAAATTTACAAATAATTTCCTTTAAAGGATTAACATTGGGGCTCGTAGTTCACTTAAACTTGAAGAGCAAAAAATTGTCGAATTGTACTGTTTGGATGCTTTGCATATATGTTTCTTAGACTATATAGAAGCAATATATACAATGATTTCAACCGTCTACCTGTTCCATTCATTGTTCTACTTGTCGAAATTTACAAATAATTTCCGATAAAGGATTAACCATTGGGGCTCATTGTTCACTTAAACTTGAAGAACAAAAAATTGGCGAATTGTACTGTTTGGATGCTTTGCATATATGTTTCTTAGGCTATATAGAAGCAATATATACAAAGATTTCAACCGTCTACCTGTTCCATTCATTGTTCTATTTGTCGAAAGTTACAAATAATTTCCTTTAAAGTATTAACAATGGGGCTCGTTGTTCACTTAAACTTGAAGAACAAAAAATTGGCGAATGGTACTGTTTGGATGCTTTGCATATATGTTTCTTAGACTATATAGAAGCAATATATACAAAGATTTCAACCGTCTACCTTTTCCATTCATTGTTCTTCTTGTCGAAAGTTACAAATAATTTCCGATAACTGATTAACCATTGGGGCTCATTGTTCACTTAAACTTGAAGAACAAAAAATTGGCGAATTGTACTGTTTGGATGCTTTGCATATATGTTTCTTATACTATATAGAAGCAATATATACAAAGATTTCTATCGTCTACCTGTTCCATTCACTGTTCTACTTGTCGAAGATTACAAATAATTTCCGATAATGGATTAACAATGGGGCTCATTGTTCACTTAAACTTGAAGAACAAAAAATTGCCGAATTGTACTGTTTGGATGCTTTGCATATATGTTTCTTATACTATATAGAAGCAATATATACAAAGATTTCAATCGTCTACCTGTTCCATTCACTGTTCTACTTGTCGAAAATTACAAATAATTTACGATAATGGATTAACAATGGGGCTCATTGTTCACTAAAACTTGAAGAACAACAAATTGGCGAATTGTACTGTTTGGATGCTTTGCATATATGTTTCTTAGACTATATAGAAGCAATATATACAAAGATTTCAACCGTCTACCTGTTCCATTCATTGTTCTATTTGTCGAAAGTTACAAATAATTTCCTTTAAAGGATTAACAATGGGGCTCGTTGTTCACTTAAACTTGAAGAACAAAAAATTGGCGAATGGTACTGTTTGGATGCTTTGCATATATGTTTCTTAGACTATATAGAAGTAATATATACAAAGATTTCAACCGTCTACCTTTTCCATTCATTGTTCTTCTTGTCGAAAGTTACAAATAATTTCCGATAACGGATTAACCATTGGGGCTCATTGTTCACTTAAACTTGAAGAACAAAAAATTGGCGAATTGTACTGTTTGGATGCTTTGCATATGTGTTTCTTATACTATATAGAAGCAATATATACAAAGATTTCAATCGTCTACCTGTTCCATTCGCTGTTCTACTTGTCGAAGTTTACAAATAATTTCCGATAATGGAGTAACAATGGGGCTCATTGTTCACTTAAACTTGAAGAACAAAAAATTGCCGAATTGTACTGTTTGGATGCTTTGCATATATGTTTCTTATACTATATAGAAGCAATATATACAAAGATTTCAATCGTCTACCTGTTCCATTCACTGTTCTACTTGTCGAAAATTACAAATAATTTCCGATAATGGATTAACAATGGGGCTCATTGTTCACTAAAACTTGAAGAACAACAAATTGGCGAATTGTACTGTTTGGATGCTTTGCATATATGTTTCGTAGACTATATAGAAGCAATATATACAAATATTTCAACCGTCTAACTGTTCCATTCATTGTTCTACTTGTCGAAAATTACAAATAATTTCCGATAAAGTATTAACCATTGGTGCTCATTGTTCACTTAAACTTGAAGAACAAAAAATTGCCGAATTGTACTGTTTGGATGCTTTGCATATATGTTTCTTATACTATATAGAAGCAATATATACAAAGATTTCAATCGTCTACCTGTTCCATTCACTGTTCTACTTGTCGAAAATTACAAATAATTTCCGATAATGGATTAACAATGGGGCTCATTGTTCACTAAAACTTGAAGAACAACAAATTGGCGAATTGTACTGTTTGGATGCTTTGCATATATGTTTCTTAGACTATATAGAAGCAATATATACAAAGATTTCAACCGTCTACCTGTTCCATTCATTGTTCTATTTGTCGAAAGTTACAAATAATTTCCTTTAAAGGATTAACAATGGGGCTCGTTGTTCACTTAAACTTGAAGAACAAAAAATTGGCGAATGGTACTGTTTGGATGCTTTGCATATATGTTTCTTAGACTATATAGAAGCAATATATACAAAGATTTCAACCGTCTACCTTTTCCATTCATTGTTCTTCTTGTCGAAAGTTACAAATAATTTCCGATAACGGATTAACCATTGGGGCTCATTGTTCACTTAAACTTGAAGAACAAAAAATTGGCGAATTGTACTGTTTGGATGCTTTGCATATATGTTTCTTATACTATATAGAAGCAATATATACAAAGATTTCTATCGTCTACCTGTTCCATTCACTGTTCTACTTGTCGAAGATTACAAATAATTTCCGATAATGGATTAACAATGGGGCTCATTGTTCACTTAAACTTGAAGAACAAAAAATTGCCGAATTGTACTGTTTGGATGCTTTGCATATATGTTTCGTAGACTATATAGAAGCAATATATACAAATATTTCAACCGTCTAACTGTTCCATTCATTGTTCTACTTGTCGAAAATTACAAATAATTTCCGATAAAGTATTAACCATTGGTGCTCATTGTTCACTTATACTTGAAGAACAAAAAATTGGCGAATGGTACTGTTTGGATGCTTTGCATATATGTTTCTTAGACTATATAGAAGCAATATATACAAAGATTTCAACCGTCTACCTGTTCCATTCATTGTTCTACTTGTCGAAAGTTACAAATAATTTCCTTTAAAGGATTAACAATGGGGCTCGTTGTTCACTTAAACTTGAAGAACAATAAATTGGCGAATTGTACTGTTTGGATGCTTTGCATATATGTTTCTTAGACTATATAGAAGCAATATATACAAAGATTTCAACCGTCTACCTGTTCCATTCATTGTTCTACTTGTCGAAAGTTACAATTAATTTCCGTTAAAGGATTAACAATGGGGCTCGTCGTTCACTTAAACTTAAAGAACAAAAAATTGGCGAATGGTACTGTTTGGATGCTTTGCATATATGTTTCTTAGACTATATAGAAGCAATATATACATTGATTTCAACCGGCTACCAGTTCCATTCATTGTTCTACTTCTCGCAAGTTAGAAATAATTTCCGTGAAAGTATTAACAATGGGGCTCGTAGTTCACTTAAACTTGAAGAACAAAAAATTGGCGAATGGTACTGCTTGGATGCTTTGCATATATGTTTCTTAGATTATATAGAAGCAATATATACAAAGATTTCAACCGTCTACCTGTTCCATTCATTGTTCTACTTGTCGAAAATTACAAATAATTTCCGATAAAGGATTAACCATTGGGGCTCATTGTTCACTCAACTTGAAGAACAAAAAATTGTCGAATTGTACTGTTTGGATGCTTTGCATATATGTTTCGTAGACTATATAGAAGCAATATATACAAAGATTTCAACCGTCTACCTTTTCCATTCATTGTTCTTCTTGTCGAAAGTTACAAATAATTTCCGATAACGGATTAACCATTGGGGCTCATTGTTCACTTAAACTTGAAGAACAAAAAATTGGCGAATTGTACTGTTTGGATGCTTTGCATATATGTTTCTTATACTATATAGAAGCAATATATACAAAGATTTCAATCGTCTACCTGTTCCATTCACTGTTCTACTTGTCGAAGATTACAGATAATTTCCGATAATGGAGGAACAATGGGGCTCATTGTTCACTTAAACTTGAAGAACAAAAAATTGCCGAATTGTACTGTTTGGATGCTTTGCATATATGTTTCGTAGACTATATAGAAGCAATATATACAAATATTTCAACCGTCTAACTGTTCCATTCATTGTTCTACTTGTCGAAAATTACAAATAATTTCCGATAAAGTATTAACCATTGGTGCTCATTGTTCACTTATACTTGAAGAACAAGAAATTGGCGAATGGTACTGTTTGGATGCTTTGCATATATGTTTCTTAGACTATATAGAAGCAATATATACAATGATTTCAACCGTCTACCTGTTCCATTCATTGTTCTACTTGTCGAAAGTTACAAATAATTTCCTTTAAAGGATTAACAATGGA
Organism: Cerceris ruficornis; assembly: GCA_963989415.1. Lineage (NCBI taxonomy): Eukaryota > Metazoa > Arthropoda > Insecta > Hymenoptera > Crabronidae > Cerceris > Cerceris ruficornis. The sequence continues at coordinate 43,977 of CAXDIW010000111.1, read as the reverse complement.
GCTCGCAGTTTACTTAAACTTGAAGAACAAAAAATTGGCGAATTGTACTGTTTGGATGCTTTGCATATATGTTTCTTAGACTATTTAGAAGCAATATATACAATGATTTCAACAGTCTACCTGTTCCATTCATTGTTCTACTTGTCGAAATTTACAAATAATTTCCGATAAAGGATTAACCATTGGGGCTCATTGTTCACTTAAACTTGAAGAACAAAAAATTGGCGAATTGTACTGTTTGGATGCTTTGCATATATGTTTCTTAGACTATATAGGAGCAATATATACAAAGATTTCAACCGTCTACCTGTTCCATTCATTGTTCTACTTGTCGAAAATTACAAATAATTTCCGATAAAGGATTAACCATTGGGGCTCATTGTTCACTAAACTTGAAGAACAAAAAATTGTCGAATTGTACTGTTTGGATGCTTTGCATATATGTTTCTTAGACTATATAGAAGCAATATATACAATGATTTCTACCGTCTACCTGTTCCATTCATTGTTCTACTTGTCGAAAGTTACAAATAATTTCCGTTAAGGGATTAACAATGGGGATCGTAGTTTACTTAAACTTGAAGAACAAAAAATTGGCGAATTGTACTGTTTGGATGCTTTGCATGTATGGTTCTTAGACTATTTAGATGCAATATATACAATGATTTCAACCGTCTACACATTCCATTCATTGATCTACTTGCCGAAATTTACAAATAATTTCCTTTAAAGGATTAACATTGGGGCTCGTAGTTCACTTAAACTTGAAGAGCAAAAAATTGTCGAATTGTACTGTTTGGATGCTTTGCATATATGTTTCTTAGACTATATAGAAGCAATATATACAATGATTTCAACCGTCTACCTGTTCCATTCATTGTTCTACTTGTCGAAATTTACAAATAATTTCCGATAAAGGATTAACCATTGGGGCTCATTGTTCACTTAAACTTGAAGAACAAAAAATTGGCGAATTGTACTGTTTGGATGCTTTGCATATATGTTTCTTAGGCTATATAGAAGCAATATATACAAAGATTTCAACCGTCTACCTGTTCCATTCATTGTTCTACTTGTCGAAAATTACAAATAATTTCCGATAAAGGATTAACCATTGGGGCTCATTGTTCACTCAACTTGAAGAACAAAAAATTGTCGAATTGTACTGTTTGGATGCTTTGCATATATGTTTCGTAGACTATATAGAAGCAATATATACAAAGATTTCAACCGTCTACCTTTTCCATTCATTGTTCTTCTTGTCGAAAGTTACAAATAATTTCCGATAACGGATTAACCATTGGGGCTCATTGTTCACTTAAACTTGAAGAACAAAAAATTGGCGAATGGTACTGTTTGGATGCTTTGCATATATGTTTCTTATACTATATAGAAGCAATATATACAAAGATTTCAACCGTCTACCTTTTCCATTCATTGTTCTTCTTGTCGAAAGTTACAAATAATTTCCGATAACGGATTAACCATTGGGGCTCATTGTTCACTTAAACTTGAAGAACAAAAAATTGGCGAATTGTACTGTTTGGATGCTTTGCATATATGTTTCTTATACTATATAGAAGCAATATATACAAAGATTTCAAGCGTCTACCTGTTCCATTCATTGTTCTATTTGTCGAAAGTTACAAATAATTTCCGATAACGGATTAACCATTGGGGCTCATTGTTCACTTAAACTTGAAGAACAAAAAATTGGCGAATTGTACTGTTTGGATGCTTTGCATATATGTTTCTTATACTATATAGAAGCAATATATACAAAGATTTCTATCGTCTACCTGTTCCATTCACTGTTCTACTTGTCGAAGATTACAAATAATTTCCGATAATGGATTAACAATGGGGCTCATTGTTCACTTAAACTTGAAGAACAAAAAATTGCCGAATTGTACTGTTTGGATGCTTTGCATATATGTTTCGTAGACTATATAGAAGCAATATATACAAATATTTCAACCGTCTAACTGTTCCATTCATTGTTCTACTTGTCGAAAATTACAAATAATTTCCGATAAAGTATTAACCATTGGTGCTCATTGTTCACTTATACTTGAAGAACAAAAAATTGGCGAATGGTACTGTTTGGATGCTTTGCATATATGTTTCTTAGACTATATAGAAGCAATATATACAAAGATTTCAACCGTCTACCTGTTCCATTCATTGTTCTACTTGTCGAAAGTTACAAATAATTTCCTTTAAAGGATTAACAATGGGGCTCGTTGTTCACTTAAACTTAAAGAACAATAAATTGGCGAATTGTACTGTTTGGATGCTTTGCATATATGTTTCTTAGACTATATAGAAGCAATATATACAAAGATTTCAACCGTCTACCTGTTCCATTCATTGTTCTACTTGTCGAAAATTACAAATAATTTCCGATAAAGGATTAACCATTGGGGCTCATTGTTCACTAAACTTGAAGAACAAAAAATTGTCGAATTGTACTGTTTGGATGCTTTGCATATATGTTTCTTAGACTATATAGAAGCAATATATACAATGATTTCTACCGTCTACCTGTTCCATTCATTGTTCTACTTGTCGAAAGTTACAAATAATTTCCGTTAAGGGATTAACAATGGGGATCGTAGTTTACTTAAACTTGAAGAACAAAAAATTGGCGAATTGTACTGTTTGGATGCTTTGCATGTATGTTTCTTAGACTATTTAGATGCAATATATACAATGATTTCAACCGTCTACACATTCCATTCATTGATCTACTTGCCGAAATTTACAAATAATTTCCTTTAAAGGATTAACATTGGGGCTCGTAGTTCACTTAAACTTGAAGAGCAAAAAATTGTCGAATTGTACTGTTTGGATGCTTTGCATATATGTTTCTTAGACTATATAGAAGCAATATATACAATGATTTCAACCGTCTACCTGTTCCATTCATTGTTCTACTTGTCGAAATTTACAAATAATTTCCGATAAAGGATTAACCATTGGGGCTCATTGTTCACTTAAACTTGAAGAACAAAAAATTGGCGAATTGTACTGTTTGGATGCTTTGCATATATGTTTCTTAGGCTATATAGAAGCAATATATACAAAGATTTCAACCGTCTACCTGTTCCATTCATTGTTCTACTTGTCGAAAGTTACAAATAATTTCCTTTAAAAGATTAACAATGGGGCTCGTTGTTCACTTAAACTTGAAGAAAAATAAATTGGCGAATTGTACTGTTTGGATGCTTTGCATATATGTTTCTTAGACTATATAGAAGCAATATATACAAAGATTTCAACCGTCTACCTGTTCCATTCATTGATCTACTTGTCGAAAGTTACAATTAATTTCCGTTCAAGGATTAACAATGGGGCTCGTAGTTCACTTAAACTTGAAGTACAAAAAATTGGCGAATTGTACTGTTTGGATGCTTTGCATATATGTTTCTTAGACTATATAGAAGCAATATATACAAAGATTTCAACCGTCTACCTGTTCCATTCATTGTTCTACTTGTCGAAAGTTACAATTTATTTCCGTTAAAGGATTAACAATGGGGCTCGTCGTTCACTTAAACTTGAAGAACAAAAAATTGGCGAATGGTACTGTTTGGATGCTTTGCATATATGTTTCTTAGACTATATAGAAGCAATATATACATTGATTTCAACCGGCTACCAGTTCCATTCATTGTTCTACTTCTCGCAAGTTAGAAATAATTTCCGTGAAAGTATTAACAATGGGGCTCGTAGTTCACTTAAACTTGAAGAACAAAAAATTGGCGAATGGTACTGTTTGGATGCTTTGCATATATGTTTCTTAGATTATATAGAAGCAATATATACAAAGATTTCAACCGTCTACCTGTTCCATTCATTGTTCTACTTGTCGAAAATTACAAATAATTTCCGATAAAGGATTAACCATTGGGGCTCATTGTTCACTCAACTTGAAGAACAAAAAATTGTCGAATTGTACTGTTTGGATGCTTTGCATATATGTTTCGTAGACTATATAGAAGCAATATATACAAAGATTTCAACCGTCTACCTTTTCCATTCATTGTTCTTCTTGTCGAAAGTTACAAATAATTTCCGATAACGGATTAACCATTGGGGCTCATTGTTCACTTAAACTTGAAGAACAAAAAATTGGCGAATGGTACTGTTTGGATGCTTTGCATATATGTTTCTTAGACTATATAGAAGCAATATATACAAAGATTTCAACCGTCTACCTTTTCCATTCATTGTTCTTCTTGTCGAAAGTTACAAATAATTTCCGATAACGGATTAACCATTGGGGCTCATTGTTCACTTAAACTTGAAGAACAAAAAATTGGCGAATTGTACTGTTTGGATGCTTTGCATATATGTTTCTTATACTATATAGAAGCAATATATACAAAGATTTCAATCGTCTACCTGTTCCATTCACTGTTCTACTTGTCGAAGTTTACAAATAATTTCCGATAATGGAGTAACAATGGGGCTCATTGTTCACTTAAACTTGAAGAACAAAAAATTGCCGAATTGTACTGTTTGGATGCTTTGCATATATGTTTCTTATACTATATAGAAGCAATATATACAAAGATTTCAATCGTCTACCTGTTCCATTCACTGTTCTACTTGTCGAAAATTACAAATAATTTCCGATAATGGATTAACAATGGGGCTCATTGTTCACTAAAACTTGAAGAACAACAAATTGGCGAATTGTACTGTTTGGATGCTTTGCATATATGTTTCTTAGACTATATAGAAGCAATATATACAAAGATTTCAACCGTCTACCTGTTCCATTCATTGTTCTATTTGTCGAAAGTTACAAATAATTTCCTTTAATGGATTAACAATGGGGCTCGTTGTTCACTTAAACTTGAAGAACAAAAAATTGGCGAATGGTACTGTTTGGATGCTTTGCATATATGTTTCTTAGACTATATAGAAGCAATATATACAAAGATTTCAACCGTCTACCTTTTCCATTCATTGTTCTTCTTGTCGAAAGTTACAAATAATTTCCGATAACGGATTAACCATTGGGGCTCATTGTTCACTTAAACTTGAAGAACAAAAAATTGGCGAATTGTACTGTTTGGATGCTTTGCATATATGTTTCTTATACTATATAGAAGCAATATATACAAAGATTTCAATCGTCTACCTGTTCCATTCACTGTTCTACTTGTCGAAGTTTACAAATAATTTCCGATAATGGAGTAACAATGGGGCTCATTGTTCACTTAAACTTGAAGAACAAAAAATTGCCGAATTGTACTGTTTGGATGCTTTGCATATATGTTTCTTATACTATATAGAAGCAATATATACAAAGATTTCAATCGTCTACCTGTTCCATTCACTGTTCTACTTGTCGAAAATTACAAATAATTTCCGATAATGGATTAACAATGGGGCTCATTGTTCACTAAAACTTGAAGAACAACAAATTGGCGAATTGTACTGTTTGGATGCTTTGCATATATGTTTCTTAGACTATATAGAAGCAATATATACAAAGATTTCAACCGTCTACCTGTTCCATTCATTGTTCTATTTGTCGAAAGTTACAAATAATTTCCTTTAATGGATTAACAATGGGGCTCGTTGTTCACTTAAACTTGAAGAACAAAAAATTGGCGAATGGTACTGTTTGGATGCTTTGCATATATGTTTCTTAGACTATATAGAAGCAATATATACAAAGATTTCAACCGTCTACCTTTTCCATTCATTGTTCTTCTTGTCGAAAGTTACAAATAATTTCCGATAACGGATTAACCATTGGGGCTCATTGTTCACTTAAACTTGAAGAACAAAAAATTGGCGAATTGTACTGTTTGGATGCTTTGCATATATGTTTCTTATACTATATAGAAGCAATATATACAAAGATTTCAATCGTCTACCTGTTCCATTCACTGTTCTACTTGTCGAAAATTACAAATAATTTCCGATAATGGATTAACAATGGGGCTCATTGTTCACTCAACTTGAAGAACAAAAAATTGTCGAATTGTACTGTTTGGATGCTTTGCATATATGTTTCGTAGACTATATAGAAGCAATATATACAAAGATTTCAACCGTCTACCTTTTCCATTCATTGTTCTTCTTGTCGAAAGTTACAAATAATTTCCGATAACGGATTAACCATTGGGGCTCATTGTTCACTTAAACTTGAAGAACAAAAAATTGGCGAATTGTACTGTTTGGATGCTTTGCATATATGTTTCTTATACTATATAGAAGCAATATATACAAAGATTTCAATCGTCTACCTGTTCCATTCACTGTTCTACTTGTCGAAGATTACAGATAATTTCCGATAATGGAGGAACAATGGGGCTCATTGTTCACTTAAACTTGAAGAACAAAAAATTGCCGAATTGTACTGTTTGGATGCTTTGCATATATGTTTCGTAGACTATATAGAAGCAATATATACAAATATTTCAACCGTCTAACTGTTCCATTCATTGTTCTACTTGTCGAAAATTACAAATAATTTCCGATAAAGTATTAACCATTGGTGCTCATTGTTCACTTATACTTGAAGAACAAGAAATTGGCGAATGGTACTGTTTGGATGCTTTGCATATATGTTTCTTAGACTATATAGAAGCAATATATACAATGATTTCAACCGTCTACCTGTTCCATTCATTGTTCTACTTGTCGAAAGTTACAAATAATTTCCTTTAAAGGATTAACAATGGAGCTCGCAGTTTACTTAAACTTGAAGAACAAAAAATTGGCGAATTGTACTGTTTGGATGCTTTGCATATATGTTTCTTAGACTATTTAGAAGCAATATATACAATGATTTCAACAGTCTACCTGTTCCATTCATTGTTCTACTTGTCGAAATTTACAAATAATTTCCGATAAAGGATTAACCATTGGGGCTCATTGTTCACTTAAACTTGAAGAACAAAAAATTGGCGAATTGTACTGTTTGGATGCTTTGCATATATGTTTCTTAGACTATATAGGAGCAATATATACAAAGATTTCAACCGTCTACCTGTTCCATTCATTGTTCTACTTGTCGAAAATTACAAATAATTTCCGATAAAGGATTAACCATTGGGGCTCATTGTTCACTAAACTTGAAGAACAAAAAATTGTCGAATTGTACTGTTTGGATGCTTTGCATATATGTTTCTTAGACTATATAGAAGCAATATATACAATGATTTCTACCGTCTACCTGTTCCATTCATTGTTCTACTTGTCGAAAGTTACAAATAATTTCCGTTAAGGGATTAACAATGGGGATCGTAGTTTACTTAAACTTGAAGAACAAAAAATTGGCGAATTGTACTGTTTGGATGCTTTGCATGTATGTTTCTTAGACTATTTAGATGCAATATATACAATGATTTCAACCGTCTACACATTCCATTCATTGATCTACTTGCCGAAATTTACAAATAATTTCCTTTAAAGGATTAACATTGGGGCTCGTAGTTCACTTAAACTTGAAGAGCAAAAAATTGTCGAATTGTACTGTTTGGATGCTTTGCATATATGTTTCTTAGACTATATAGAAGCAATATATACAATGATTTCAACCGTCTACCTGTTCCATTCATTGTTCTACTTGTCGAAATTTACAAATAATTTCCGATAAAGGATTAACCATTGGGGCTCATTGTTCACTTAAACTTGAAGAACAAAAAATTGGCGAATTGTACTGTTTGGATGCTTTGCATATATGTTTCTTAGGCTATATAGAAGCAATATATACAAAGATTTCAACCGTCTACCTGTTCCATTCATTGTTCTACTTGTCGAAAATTACAAATAATTTCCGATAAAGGATTAACCATTGGGGCTCATTGTTCACTCAACTTGAAGAACAAAAAATTGTCGAATTGTACTGTTTGGATGCTTTGCATATATGTTTCGTAGACTATATAGAAGCAATATATACAAAGATTTCAACCGTCTACCTTTTCCATTCATTGTTCTTCTTGTCGAAAGTTACAAATAATTTCCGATAACGGATTAACCATTGGGGCTCATTGTTCACTTAAACTTGAAGAACAAAAAATTGGCGAATGGTACTGTTTGGATGCTTTGCATATATGTTTCTTATACTATATAGAAGCAATATATACAAAGATTTCAACCGTCTACCTTTTCCATTCATTGTTCTTCTTGTCGAAAGTTACAAATAATTTCCGATAACGGATTAACCATTGGGGCTCATTGTTCACTTAAACTTGAAGAACAAAAAATTGGCGAATTGTACTGTTTGGATGCTTTGCATATATGTTTCTTATACTATATAGAAGCAATATATACAAAGATTTCAAGCGTCTACCTGTTCCATTCATTGTTCTATTTGTCGAAAGTTACAAATAATTTCCGATAACGGATTAACCATTGGGGCTCATTGTTCACTTAAACTTGAAGAACAAAAAATTGGCGAATTGTACTGTTTGGATGCTTTGCATATATGTTTCTTATACTATATAGAAGCAATATATACAAAGATTTCTATCGTCTACCTGTTCCATTCACTGTTCTACTTGTCGAAGATTACAAATAATTTCCGATAATGGATTAACAATGGGGCTCATTGTTCACTTAAACTTGAAGAACAAAAAATTGCCGAATTGTACTGTTTGGATGCTTTGCATATATGTTTCGTAGACTATATAGAAGCAATATATACAAATATTTCAACCGTCTAACTGTTCCATTCATTGTTCTACTTGTCGAAAATTACAAATAATTTCCGATAAAGTATTAACCATTGGTGCTCATTGTTCACTTATACTTGAAGAACAAAAAATTGGCGAATGGTACTGTTTGGATGCTTTGCATATATGTTTCTTAGACTATATAGAAGCAATATATACAAAGATTTCAACCGTCTACCTGTTCCATTCATTGTTCTACTTGTCGAAAGTTACAAATAATTTCCTTTAAAGGATTAACAATGGGGCTCGTTGTTCACTTAAACTTAAAGAACAATAAATTGGCGAATTGTACTGTTTGGATGCTTTGCATATATGTTTCTTAGACTATATAGAAGCAATATATACAAAGATTTCAACCGTCTACCTGTTCCATTCATTGTTCTACTTGTCGAAAATTACAAATAATTTCCGATAAAGGATTAACCATTGGGGCTCATTGTTCACTAAACTTGAAGAACAAAAAATTGTCGAATTGTACTGTTTGGATGCTTTGCATATATGTTTCTTAGACTATATAGAAGCAATATATACAATGATTTCTACCGTCTACCTGTTCCATTCATTGTTCTACTTGTCGAAAGTTACAAATAATTTCCGTTAAGGGATTAACAATGGGGATCGTAGTTTACTTAAACTTGAAGAACAAAAAATTGGCGAATTGTACTGTTTGGATGCTTTGCATGTATGTTTCTTAGACTATTTAGATGCAATATATACAATGATTTCAACCGTCTACACATTCCATTCATTGATCTACTTGCCGAAATTTACAAATAATTTCCTTTAAAGGATTAACATTGGGGCTCGTAGTTCACTTAAACTTGAAGAGCAAAAAATTGTCGAATTGTACTGTTTGGATGCTTTGCATATATGTTTCTTAGACTATATAGAAGCAATATATACAATGATTTCAACCGTCTACCTGTTCCATTCATTGTTCTACTTGTCGAAATTTACAAATAATTTCCGATAAAGGATTAACCATTGGGGCTCATTGTTCACTTAAACTTGAAGAACAAAAAATTGGCGAATTGTACTGTTTGGATGCTTTGCATATATGTTTCTTAGGCTATATAGAAGCAATATATACAAAGATTTCAACCGTCTACCTGTTCCATTCATTGTTCTACTTGTCGAAAGTTACAAATAATTTCCTTTAAAAGATTAACAATGGGGCTCGTTGTTCACTTAAACTTGAAGAAAAATAAATTGGCGAATTGTACTGTTTGGATGCTTTGCATATATGTTTCTTAGACTATATAGAAGCAATATATACAAAGATTTCAACCGTCTACCTGTTCCATTCATTGATCTACTTGTCGAAAGTTACAATTAATTTCCGTTCAAGGATTAACAATGGGGCTCGTAGTTCACTTAAACTTGAAGTACAAAAAATTGGCGAATTGTACTGTTTGGATGCTTTGCATATATGTTTCTTAGACTATATAGAAGCAATATATACAAAGATTTCAACCGTCTACCTGTTCCATTCATTGTTCTACTTGTCGAAAGTTACAATTTATTTCCGTTAAAGGATTAACAATGGGGCTCGTCGTTCACTTAAACTTGAAGAACAAAAAATTGGCGAATGGTACTGTTTGGATGCTTTGCATATATGTTTCTTAGACTATATAGAAGCAATATATACATTGATTTCAACCGGCTACCAGTTCCATTCATTGTTCTACTCCTCGCAAGTTAGAAATAATTTCCGTGAAAGTATTAACAATGGGGCTCGTAGTTCACTTAAACTTGAAGAACAAAAAATTGGCGAATGGTACTGTTTGGATGCTTTGCATATATGTTTCTTAGATTATATAGAAGCAATATATACAAAGATTTCAACCGTCTACCTGTTCCATTCATTGTTCTACTTGTCGAAAATTACAAATAATTTCCGATAAAGGATTAACCATTGGGGCTCATTGTTCACTCAACTTGAAGAACAAAAAATTGTCGAATTGTACTGTTTGGATGCTTTGCATATATGTTTCGTAGACTATATAGAAGCAATATATACAAAGATTTCAACCGTCTACCTTTTCCATTCATTGTTCTTCTTGTCGAAAGTTACAAATAATTTCCGATAACGGATTAACCATTGGGGCTCATTGTTCACTTAAACTTGAAGAACAAAAAATTGGCGAATGGTACTGTTTGGATGCTTTGCATATATGTTTCTTAGACTATATAGAAGCAATATATACAAAGATTTCAACCGTCTACCTTTTCCATTCATTGTTCTTCTTGTCGAAAGTTACAAATAATTTCCGATAACGGATTAACCATTGGGGCTCATTGTTCACTTAAACTTGAAGAACAAAAAATTGGCGAATTGTACTGTTTGGATGCTTTGCATATATGTTTCTTATACTATATAGAAGCAATATATACAAAGATTTCAATCGTCTACCTGTTCCATTCACTGTTCTACTTGTCGCAGTTTACAAATAATTTCCGATAATGGAGTAACAATGGGGCTCATTGTTCACTTAAACTTGAAGAACAAAAAATTGCCGAATTGTACTGTTTGGATGCTTTGCATATATGTTTCTTATACTATATAGAAGCAATATATACAAAGATTTCAATCGTCTACCTGTTCCATTCACTGTTCTACTTGTCGAAAATTACAAATAATTTCCGATAATGGATTAACAATGGGGCTCATTGTTCACTAAAACTTGAAGAACAACAAATTGGCGAATTGTACTGTTTGGATGCTTTGCATATATGTTTCTTAGACTATATAGAAGCAATATATACAAAGATTTCAACCGTCTACCTGTTCCATTCATTGTTCTATTTGTCGAAAGTTACAAATAATTTCCTTTAATGGATTAACAATGGGGCTCGTTGTTCACTTAAACTTGAAGAACAAAAAATTGGCGAATGGTACTGTTTGGATGCTTTGCATATATGTTTCTTAGACTATATAGAAGCAATATATACAAAGATTTCAACCGTCTACCTTTTCCATTCATTGTTCTTCTTGTCGAAAGTTACAAATAATTTCCGATAACGGATTAACCATTGGGGCTCATTGTTCACTTAAACTTGAAGAACAAAAAATTGGCGAATTGTACTGTTTGGATGCTTTGCATATATGTTTCTTATACTATATAGAAGCAATATATACAAAGATTTCAATCGTCTACCTGTTCCATTCACTGTTCTACTTGTCGAAGTTTACAAATAATTTCCGATAATGGAGTAACAATGGGGCTCATTGTTCACTTAAACTTGAAGAACAAAAAATTGCCGAATTGTACTGTTTGGATGCTTTGCATATATGTTTCTTATACTATATAGAAGCAATATATACAAAGATTTCAATCGTCTACCTGTTCCATTCACTGTTCTACTTGTCGAAAATTACAAATAATTTCCGATAATGGATTAACAATGGGGCTCATTGTTCACTAAAACTTGAAGAACAACAAATTGGCGAATTGTACTGTTTGGATGCTTTGCATATATGTTTCTTAGACTATATAGAAGCAATATATACAAAGATTTCAACCGTCTACCTGTTCCATTCATTGATCTACTTGTCGAAAGTTACAATTAATTTCCGTTCAAGGATTAACAATGGGGCTCGTAGTTCACTTAAACTTGAAGTACAAAAAATTGGCGAATTGTACTGTTTGGATGCTTTGCATATATGTTTCTTATACTATATAGAAGCAATATATACAAAGATTTCAATCGTCTACCTGTTCCATTCACTGTTCTACTTGTCGAAGTTTACAAATAATTTCCGATAATGGAGTAACAATGGGGCTCATTGTTCACTTAAACTTGAAGAACAAAAAATTGCCGAATTGTACTGTTTGGATGCTTTGCATATATGTTTCTTAGACTATATGGAAGCATTATATACAAAGATTTCAACCGTCTGCGTGTTCCAATCATTGTTCTACTTGTAGAAAGTTACAATTAATATCCGTTAAAGGATTAACAATGGGGCTCGTAGTTCACTTAAACTTGAAGAACAAAAAATTGGCGAATTGTACTGTTTGGATGCTTTGCATATATGTTTCGTAGGTTATATAGAAGCAATATATACAATGATTTCAACCGTCTACCAGATCCATTCATTGTTCTACTTGTCGAAATTTACAAATAATTTCCTTTAAAGGATTAACAATGGGGCTCGTTGTTCACTTAAACTTGAAGAACAAAAAATTGGCGAATGGTACTGTTTGGATGCTTTGCATATATGTTTCTTAGATTATATAGAAGCAATATATACAAAGATTTCAACCGTCTACCTGTTCCATTCATTGTTCTACTTGTCGAAAATTACAAATAATTTCCGATAAAGGATTAACCATTGGGGCTCATTCTTCACTAAACTTGAAGAACAAAAAATTGTCGAATTGTACTGTTTGGATGCTTTGCATATATGTTTCTTAGACTATATAGAAGCAATATATACAATGATTTCTACCGTCTACCTGTTCTATTCATTGTTCTACTTGTCGAAAGTTACAAATAATTTCCGTTAAGGGATTAACAATGGGGATCGTAGTTTACTTAAACTTGAAGAACAAAAAATTGGCGAATTGTACTGTTTGGATGCTTTGCATGTATGTTTCTTAGACTATTTAGATGCAATATATACAATGATTTCAACCGTCTACACATTCCATTCATTGATCTACTTGCCGAAATTTACAAATAATTTCCTTTAAAGGATTAACATTGGGGCTCGTAGTTCACTTAAACTTGAAGAGCAAAAAATTGTCGAATTGTACTGTTTGGATGCTTTGCATATATGTTTCTTAGACTATATAGAAGCAATATATACAATGATTTCAACCGTCTACCTGTTCCATTCATTGTTCTACTTGTCGAAATTTACAAATAATTTCCGATAAAGGATTAACCATTGGGGCTCATTGTTCACTTAAACTTGAAGAACAAAAAATTGGCGAATTGTACTGTTTGGATGCTTTGCATATATGTTTCTTAGGCTATATAGAAGCAATATATACAAAGATTTCAACCGTCTACCTGTTCCATTCATTGTTCTACTTGTCGAAAGTTACAAATAATTTCCTTTAAAAGATTAACAATGGGGCTCGTTGTTCACTTAAACTTGAAGAAAAATAAATTGGCGAATTGTACTGTTTGGATGCTTTGCATATATGTTTCTTAGACTATATAGAAGCAATATATACAAAGATTTCAACCGTCTACCTGTTCCATTCATTGATCTACTTGTCGAAAGTTACAATTAATTTCCGTTCAAGGATTAACAATGGGGCTCGTAGTTCACTTAAACTTGAAGTACAAAAAATTGGCGAATTGTACTGTTTGGATGCTTTGCATATATGTTTCTTAGACTATATAGAAGCAATATATACAAAGATTTCAACCGTCTACCTGTTCCATTCATTGTTCTACTTGTCGAAAGTTACAATTAATTTCCGTTAAAGGATTAACAATGGGGCTCGTCGTTCACTTAAACTTGAAGAACAAAAAATTGGCGAATGGTACTGTTTGGATGCTTTGCATATATGTTTCTTAGACTATATAGAAGCAATATATACATTGCTTTCAACCGGCTACCAGTTCCATTCATTGTTCTACTTCTCGCAAGTTAGAAATAATTTCCGTGAAAGTATTAACAATGGGGCTCGTAGTTCACTTAAACTTGAAGAATAAAAAATTGGCGAATGGTACTGTTTGGATGCTTTGCATATATGTTTCTTAGATTATATAGAAGCAATATATATAAAGATTTCAACCGTCTACCTGTTCCATTCATTGTTCTACTTGTCGAAAATTACAAATAATTTCCGATAAAGGATTAACCATTGGGGCTCATTGTTCACTTAAACTTGAAGAACAAAAAATTGGCGAATTGTACTGTTTGGATGCTTTGCATATATGTTTCTTAGACTATATAGAAGCAATATATACAAAGATTTCAATCGTCTACCTGTTCCATTCACTGTTCTACTTGTCGAAAATTACAAATAATTTCCGATAATGGATTAACAATGGGGCTCATTGTTCACTAAAACTTGAAGAACAACAAATTGGCGAATTGTACTGTTTGGATGCTTTGCATATATGTTTCTTAGACTATATAGAAGCAATATATACAAAGATTTCAACCGTCTACCTGTTCCATTCATTGTTCTATTTGTCGAAAGTTACAAATAATTTCCTTTAAAGGATTAACAATGGGGCTCGTTGTTCACTTAAACTTGAAGAACAAAAAATTGGCGAATGGTACTGTTTGGATGCTTTGCATATATGTTTCTTAGACTATATAGAAGCAATATATACAAAGATTTCAACCGTCTACCTTTTCCATTCATTGTTCTTCTTGTCGAAAGTTACAAATAATTTCCGATAACGGATTAACCATTGGGGCTCATTGTTCACTTAAACTTGAAGAACAAAAAATTGGCGAATTGTACTGTTTGGATGCTTTGCATATATGTTTCTTATACTATATAGAAGCAATATATACAAAGATTTCAATCGTCTACCTGTTCCATTCACTGTTCTACTTGTCGAAGTTTACAAATAATTTCCGATAATGGAGTAACAATGGGGCTCATTGTTCACTTAAACTTGAAGAACAAAAAATTGCCGAATTGTACTGTTTGGATGCTTTGCATATATGTTTCTTATACTATATAGAAGCAATATATACAAAGATTTCAATCGTCTACCTGTTCCATTCACTGTTCTACTTGTCGAAAATTACAAATAATTTCCGATAATGGATTAACAATGGGGCTCATTGTTCACTAAAACTTGAAGAACAACAAATTGGCGAATTGTACTGTTTGGATGCTTTGCATATATGTTTCGTAGACTATATAGAAGCAATATATACAAATATTTCAACCGTCTAACTGTTCCATTCATTGTTCTACTTGTCGAAAATTACAAATAATTTCCGATAAAGTATTAACCATTGGTGCTCATTGTTCACTTAAACTTGAAGAACAAAAAATTGCCGAATTGTACTGTTTGGATGCTTTGCATATATGTTTCTTATACTATATAGAAGCAATATATACAAAGATTTCAATCGTCTACCTGTTCCATTCACTGTTCTACTTGTCGAAAATTACAAATAATTTCCGATAATGGATTAACAATGGGGCTCATTGTTCACTAAAACTTGAAGAACAACAAATTGGCGAATTGTACTGTTTGGATGCTTTGCATATATGTTTCTTAGACTATATAGAAGCAATATATACAAAGATTTCAACCGTCTACCTGTTCCATTCATTGATCTACTTGTCGAAAGTTACAATTAATTTCCGTTCAAGGATTAACAATGGGGCTCGTAGTTCACTTAAACTTGAAGTACAAAAAATTGGCGAATTGTACTGTTTGGATGCTTTGCATATATGGTTCTTAGACTATATAGAAGCAATATATACAAAGATTTCAACCGTCTACCTGTTCCATTCATTGTTCTATTTGTCGAAAGTTACAAATAATTTCCTTTAAAGGATTAACAATGGGGCTCGTTGTTCACTTAAACTTGAAGAACAAAAAATTGGCGAATGGTACTGTTTGGATGCTTTGCATATATGTTTCTTAGACTATATAGAAGCAATATATACAAAGATTTCAACCGTCTACCTTTTCCATTCATTGTTCTTCTTGTCGAAAGTTACAAATAATTTCCGATAACGGATTAACCATTGGGGCTCATTGTTCACTTAAACTTGAAGAACAAAAAATTGGCGAATTGTACTGTTTGGATGCTTTGCATATATGTTTCTTATACTATATAGAAGCAATATATACAAAGATTTCTATCGTCTACCTGTTCCATTCACTGTTCTACTTGTCGAAGATTACAAATAATTTCCGATAATGGATTAACAATGGGGCTCATTGTTCACTTAAACTTGAAGAACAAAAAATTGCCGAATTGTACTGTTTGGATGCTTTGCATATATGTTTCGTAGACTATATAGAAGCAATATATACAAATATTTCAACCGTCTAACTGTTCCATTCATTGTTCTACTTGTCGAAAATTACAAATAATTTCCGATAAAGTATTAACCATTGGTGCTCATTGTTCACTTATACTTGAAGAACAAAAAATTGGCGAATGGTACTGTTTGGATGCTTTGCATATATGTTTCTTAGACTATATAGAAGCAATATATACAAAGATTTCAACCGTCTACCTGTTCCATTCATTGTTCTACTTGTCGAAAGTTACAAATAATTTCCTTTAAAGGATTAACAATGGGGCTCGTTGTTCACTTAAACTTGAAGAACAATAAATTGGCGAATAGTACTGTTTGGATGCTTTGCATATATGTTTCTTAGACTATATAGAAGCAATATATACAAAGATTTCAACCGTCTACCTGTTCCATTCATTGTTCTACTTGTCGAAAGTTACAATTAATTTCCGTTAAAGGATTAACAATGGGGCTCGTCGTTCACTTAAACTTGAAGAACAAAAAATTGGCGAATGGTACTGTTTGGATGCTTTGCATATATGTTTCTTAGACTATATAGAAGCAATATATACATTGATTTCAACCGGCTACCAGTTCCATTCATTGTTCTACTTCTCGCAAGTTAGAAATAATTTCCGTGAAAGTATTAACAATGGGGCTCGTAGTTCACTTAAACTTGAAGAACAAAAAATTGGCGAATGGTACTGTTTGGATGCTTTGCATATATGTTTCTTAGATTATATAGAAGCAATATATACAAAGATTTCAACCGTCTACCTGTTCCATTCATTGTTCTACTTGTCGAAAATTACAAATAATTTCCGATAAAGGATTAACCATTGGGGCTCATTGTTCACTCAACTTGAAGAACAAAAAATTGTCGAATTGTACTGTTTGGATGCTTTGCATATATGTTTCGTAGACTATATAGAAGCAATATATACAAAGATTTCAACCGTCTACCTTTTCCATTCATTGTTCTTCTTGTCGAAAGTTACAAATAATTTCCGATAACGGATTAACCATTGGGGCTCATTGTTCACTTAAACTTGAAGAACAAAAAATTGGCGAATGGTACTGTTTGGATGCTTTGCATATATGTTTCTTAGACTATATAGAAGCAATATATACAAAGATTTCAACCGTCTACCTTTTCCATTCATTGTTCTTCTTGTCGAAAGTTACAAATAATTTCCGATAACGGATTAACCATTGGGGCTCATTGTTCACTTAAACTTGAAGAACAAAAAATTGGCGAATTGTACTGTTTGGATGCTTTGCATATATGTTTCTTATACTATATAGAAGCAATATATACAAAGATTTCAATCGTCTACCTGTTCCATTCACTGTTCTACTTGTCGAAGTTTACAAATAATTTCCGATAATGGAGTAACAATGGGGCTCATTGTTCACTTAAACTTGAAGAACAAAAAATTGCCGAATTGTACTGTTTGGATGCTTTGCATATATGTTTCTTATACTATATAGAAGCAATATATACAAAGATTTCAATCGTCTACCTGTTCCATTCACTGTTCTACTTGTCGAAAATTACAAATAATTTCCGATAATGGATTAACAATGGGGCTCATTGTTCACTAAAACTTGAAGAACAACAAATTGGCGAATTGTACTGTTTGGATGCTTTGCATATATGTTTCGTAGACTATATAGAAGCAATATATACAAATATTTCATCCGTCTAACTGTTCCATTCATTGTTCTACTTGTCGAAAATTACAAATAATTTCCGATAAAGTATTAACCATTGGTGCTCATTGTTCACTTAAACTTGAAGAACAAAAAATTGCCGAATTGTACTGTTTGGATGCTTTGCATATATGTTTCTTATACTATATAGAAGCAATATATACAAAGATTTCAATCGTCTACCTGTTCCATTCACTGTTCTACTTGTCGAAAATTACAAATAATTTCCGATAATGGATTAACAATGGGGCTCATTGTTCACTAAAACTTGAAGAACAACAAATTGGCGAATTGTACTGTTTGGATGCTTTGCATATATGTTTCTTAGACTATATAGAAGCAATATATACAAAGATTTCAACCGTCTACCTGTTCCATTCATTGATCTACTTGTCGAAAGTTACAATTAATTTCCGTTCAAGGATTACCAATGGGGCTCGTAGTTCACTTAAACTTGAAGTACAAAAAATTGGCGAATTGTACTGTTTGGATGCTTTGCATATATGTTTCTTAGACTATATAGAAGCAATATATACAAAGATTTCAACCGTCTACCTGTTCCATTCATTGTTCTACTTGTCGCAAGTTACAAATAATTTCCGTTAAAGTATTAACAATGGGGCTCGTAGTTCACTTAAACTTGAAGTACAAAAAATTGGCGAATTGTACTGTTTGGATGCTTTGCATATATGTTTCGTAGACTATATAGAAGCAATATATACAAATATTTCAACCGTCTAACTGTTCCATTTATTGTTCTACTTGTCGAAAGTTACAAATAATTTCCGATAAAGGATTAACCATTGGGGCTCATTGTTCACTTAAACTTGAAGAACAAAAATGTGGCGAATGGTACTGTTTGGATGCTTTGCTTATATGTTTCTTAGACTATAAGGAAGCAATATATACATTGATTTCAACCGTCTACCTGTTCCATTCATTGTTCTACTTGTCGAAAGTTACAAATAATTTCCGATAAAGGATTAACCATTGGGGCTCATTGTTCACTTAAACTTGAAGAACAAAAAATTGGCGAATGGTACTGTTTGGATGCTTTGCATATATGTTTCTTATACTATATAGAAGCAATATATACAAAGATTTCAACCGTCTACCTGTTCCATTCACTGTTCTACTTGTCGAAAGTTACAAATAATTTCCGTTAAGGGATTAACAATGGGGATCGTAGTTTACTTAAACTTGAAGAACAAAAAATTGGCGAATGGTACTGTTTGGATGCTTTGCATATATGTTTCTTAGACTATATAGAAGCAATATATACATTGATTTCAACCGGCTACCAGTTCCATTCATTGTTCTACTTCTCGCAAGTTAGAAATAATTTCCGTGAAAGTATTAACAATGGGGCTCGTAGTTCGCTTAAACTTGAAGAACAAAAAATTGGCGAATGGTACTGTTTGGATGCTTTGCATATATGTTTCTTAGATTATATAGAAGCAATATATACAAAGATTTCAACCGTCTACCTGTTCCATTCATTGTTCTACTTGTCGAAAATTACAAATAATTTCCGATAAAGGATTAACCATTGGGGCTCATTGTTCACTCAACTTGAAGAACAAAAAATTGTCGAATTGTACTGTTTGGATGCTTTGCATATATGTTTCTTAGACTATATAGAAGCAATATATACAAAGATTTCAACCGGCTACCTGTTCCATTCATTGTTCTACTTGTCGAAATTTACAAATAATTTCCGATAAAGGATTAACCATTGGGTCTCATTGTTCACTTAAACTTGAAGAACAAAAAATTGGCGAATTGTACTGTTTGGATGCTTTGCATATATGTTTCTTAGACTATATAGAAGCAATATATACAAAGATTTCAACCGTCTACCTGTTCCATTCATTGTTCTACTTGTCGAAAATTACAAATAATTTCCGATAAAGGATTAACCATTGGGGCTCATTGTTCACTAAACTTGAAGAACAAAAAATTGTCGAATTGTACTGTTTGGATGCTTTGCATATATGTTTCTTAGACTATATAGAAGCAATATATACAATGATTTCAACCGTCTACCTGTTCCATTCATTGTTCTACTTGTCGAAAGTTACAAATAATTTCCGTTAAGGGATTAACAATGGGGATCGTAGTTTACTTAAACTTGAAGAACAAAAAATTGGCGAATTGTACTGTTTGGATGCTTTGCATATATGTTTCTTAGACTATTTAGAAGCAATATATACAATGATTTCAACCGTCTACCTATTCCATTCATTGTTCTACTTGCCGAAATTTACAAATAATTTCCTTTAAAGGATTAACAATGGGGCTCGTAGTTCACTTAAACATGAAGAACAAAAAATTGGCGAATGGTACTGTTTGGATGCTTTGCATATATGTTTCTTAGACTATATAGAAGCAATATATACAAAGATTTCAACCGTCTACCTGTTCCATTCATTGTTCTACTTGTCGAAAGTTACAAATAATTTCCTTTAAAGGATTAACAATGGGGCTCGTTGTTCACTTAAACTTGAAGAACAATAAATTGGCGAATTGTGCTGTTTGGATGCTTTGCACATATGTTTCTTAGACTATATAGAAGCAATATCTACAAAGATTTCAACCGTCTACCTGTTCCATTCATTGTTCTACTTGTCGAAAGTTACAATTAATTTCCGTTAAAGGATTAACAATGGGGCTCGTAGTTCACTTAAACTTGAAGTACAAAAAATTGGCGAATTGTACTGTTTGGATGCTTTGCATATATGTTTCTTAGACTATATAGAAGCAATATATACAAAGATTTCAACCGTCTACCTGTTCCATTCATTGTTCTACTTGTCGAAAGTTACAAATAATTTCCTTTAAAGGATTAACAATGGGGCTCGTTGTTCACTTAAACTTGAAGAACAATAAATTGGCGAATTGTGCTGTTTGGATGCTTTGCATATATGTTTCTTAGACTATATAGAAGCAATATCTACAAAGATTTCAACCGTCTACCTGTTCCATTCATTGTTCTACTTGTCGAAATTTACAAATAATTTCCGTCAAGGGATTAACAATGGGGATTGTAGTTTACTTAAACTTGAAGAACAAAAAATTGGCGAATTGTACTGTTTGGATGCTTTGCATATATGTTTCTTAGACTATTTAGAAGCAATATATACAATGATTTCAACAGTCTACCTGTTCCATTCATTGTTCTACTTGCCGAAATTTACAAATAATTTCCTTTAAAGGATAAACAATGGGGCTCGTAGTTCACTTAAACTTGAAGAACAAAAAATTGGCGAATGGTACTGTTTGGATGCTTTGCATATATGTTTCTTAGACTATATAGAAGCAATATATACAAAGATTTCAACCATCTACCTGTTCCATTCATTGTTCTACTTGTCGAAAGTTACAAATAATTTCCGATAACGGATTAACCATTGGGGCTCATTGTTCACTTAAACTTGAAGAACAAAAAATTGGCGAATTCTACTGTTTGGATGCTTTGCATATATGTTTCTTAGACTATATAGAAGCAATATATACAAAGATTACAACCGTCTACATGTTCCATTCATTGTTCTACTTGTCGAAAGTTACAAATAATTTCCTTTAAAGGATTAACAATGGGGCTCGTTGTTCACTTAAACTTGAAGAACAATAAATTGGCGAATTGTGCTGTTTGGATGCTTTGCATAAATGTTTCTTAGACTATATAGAAGCAATATCTACAAAGATTTCAACCGTCTACCTGTTCCATTCATTGTTCTACTTGTCGAAAGTTACAATTAATTTCCTTTAAAGGATTAACAATGGGGCTCGTAGTTCACTTAAACTTGAAGTACAAAAAATTGGCGAATTGTACTGTATGGATGCTTTGCATATATGTTTCGTAGACTATATAGAAGCAATATATACAAATATTTCAACCGTCTAACTGTTCCATTCATTGTTCTACTTGTCGAAAATTACAAATAATTTCCGATAAAGGATTAACCATTGGTGCTCAGTGTTCACTTAAACTTGAAGAACAAAAAATTGGCGAATGGTACTGTTTGGATGCTTTGCATATATGTTTCTTAGATTATATAGAAGCAATATATACAAAGATTTCAACCGTCTACCTGTTCCATTCATTGTTCTACTTGTCGAAAATTACAAACAATTTCCGATAAAGGATTAACCATTGGGGCTCATTGTTCACTAAACTTGAAGAACAAAAAATTGTCGAATTGTACTGTTTGGATGCTTTGCATATATGTTTCTTAGACTATATAGAAGCAACATATACAATGATTTCAACCGGCTACCTTTTCCATTCATTGTTCTACTTGTCGAAAGTTACAAATAATTTCCGTCAAGGGATTAACAATGGGGATCGTAGTTTACTTAAACTTGAAGAACAAAAAATTGGCGAATTGTACTGTTTGGATGCTTTGCATATATGTGTCTTAGACTCTATAGAAGCAATATATACAATGATTTCAACCGTCTACCTGTTCCATTCATTGTTCCATTTGTCGAAAGTTACAAATAATTCCCGATAAAGGATTAACAATGGGGCTCGTTGTTCACTTAAACTTGAAGAACAAAAAATTGGCGAATGGTACTGTTTGGATGCTTTGCGTACATGTTTCTTAGACTATATGGAAGCAATATATACAATGATTTCAACCGTCTACCTGTTCCATTCATTGTTCTACTTGTCGAAATTTACAAATAATTTCCTTTAAAGGATTAACAATGGGGCTCGTAGTTCACTTAAACTTGAAGAGCAAAAAATTGGCGAATTGTACTGTTTGGATGCTTTGCATATAAGTTTCTTAGACTATATAGAAGCAATATATACAAAGATTTCAACCGTCTACCTGTTCCATTCATTGTTCTACTTGTCGAAAGTTACAAATAATTTCCGTTTCATGATTATCAATGGGGCTTGTTGTTCACTTAAACTTGATGAACAAAAAATTGGCGAATGGTACTGTTTGGATGCTTTGCATATAAGTTTCTTAGACTATATAGAAGCAATATATACAAAGATTTCAACCGTCTACCTGTTCCATTCATTGTTCTACTTGTCGAAATTTACAAATAATTTCCGTTAAAGGATTAACCATTGGGGCTCATTGTTCACTTAAACTTGAAGAACAAAAAATTGGCGAATGGTACTGTTTGGATGCTTTGCGTACATGTTTCTTAGGCTATATGGAAGCAATATGTACAAAGATTTCAACCGTCTACCTGTTCCATTCATTGTTCTACTTGTCGAAAATTACAAATAATTTCCGATAAAGGATTAACCATTGGGGCTCATTGTTCACTTAAACTTGAAGAGCAAAAAATTGGCGAATTGTACTGTTTGGATGCTTTGCATATATGTTTCTTAGACTATATAGAATCAATATATATACAAATATTTCAACCGTCTACCTGTTCCATTCATTGTTTTACTTGTAGAAAATTACAATTAATTCCGTTAAAGTATTAACAATGGGGCTCGCAGTTCACATAAACTTGAAGAACAAAAAATTGGCGAATGGTACTGTTTGGATGCTTTGCATATATGTTTCTTAGACTATGTAGAAGCAATATATATAATGATTTCAACCGTCTACCTGTTCCATTCATTGTTCTACATGTCGACAATTACAAATAATTTCCGTTTCATGATTATCAATGGGGCTCGTTGTTCACTTAAACTTGAAGAACAAAAAATTGGCGAATGGTACTGTTTGGATGCTTTGCGTACATGTTTCTTAGACTATATGGAAGCAATATATACAATGATTTCAACCGTCTACCTGTTCCATTCATTGTTCTACTTGTCGAAATTTACAAATAATTTCCTTTAAAGGATTAACAATGGGGCTCGTAGTTCACTTAAACTTGAAGAACAATAAATTGGCGAATTGTGCTGTTTGGATGCTTTGCATATATGTTTCTTAGACTATATAGAAGCAATATATACATTGATTTCAACCGGCTACCAGTTCCATTCATTGTTCTACTATTAGAAAGTTAGAAATAATTTCCGTTTCATGATTATCAATGGGGCTCGTTGTTCACTTAAACTTGAAGAACAAAAAATTGGCTAATTGTACTGTTTGGATGCTTTGCATATATGTTTCGTAGACTATATAGAAGCAATATATACAAATATTTCAACAGTCTAACTGTTCCATTCATTGTTCTACTTGTCGAAAATTACAAATAATTTCCGATAAAGGATTAACCATTGGGGCTCATTGTTCACTCAACTTGAAGAACAAAAAATTGGCGAATTGTACTGTTTGGATGCTTTGCATATATGTTTATTAGACTATATAGAAGCAATATATACAAAGATTTCAACCGTCTACCTGTTCCATTCATTGTTCTACTTGTCGAAAATTACAAATAATTTCCGATAAAGGATTAACCATTGGGGCTCATTGTTCACTAAACTTGAAGAACAAAAAATTGTCGAATTGTACTGTTTGGATGCTTTGCATATATGTTTCTTAGACTATATAGAAGCAATATATACAATGATTTCAACCGTCTACCTGTTCCATTCATTGTTCTACTTGTCGAAAGTTACAAATAATTTCCGTTAAGGGATTAACAATGGGGATCGTAGTTTACTTAAACTTGAAGAACAAAAAATTGGCGAATTGAACTGTTTGGATGCTTTGCATATATGTTTCTTAGACTATTTAGAAGCAAAATATACAATGATTTCAACCGTCTACCTATTCCATTCATTGTTCTACTTGCCGAAATTTACAAATAATTTCCTTTAAAGGATTAACAATGGGGCTCGTAGTTCACTTAAACATGAAGAACAAAAAATTGGCGAATGGTACTGTTTGGATGCTTTGCATATATGTTTCTTAGACTATATAGAAGCAATATATACAAAGATTTCAACCGTCTACCTGTTCCATTCATTGTTCTACTTGTCGAAAGTTACAAATAATTTCCTTTAAATGATTAACAATGGGGCTCGTTGTTCACTTAAACTTGAAGAACAATAAATTGGCGAATTGTGCTGTTTGGATGCTTTGCATATATGTTTCTTAGACTATATAGAAGCAATATCTACAAAGATTTCAACCGTCTACCTGTTCCATTCATTGTTCTACTTGTCGAAAGTTACAATTAATTTCCGTTAAAGGATTAACAATGGGGCTCGTAGTTCACTTAAACTTGAAGTACAAAAAATTGGCGAATTGTACTGTTTGGATGCTTTGCATATATGTTTCGTAGACTATATAGAAGCAATATATTCAAATATTTCAACCGTCTAACTGTTCCATTCATTGTTCTACTTGTCGAAATTTACCAATAATTTCCGATAAAGGATTAACCATTGGGTCTCATTGTTCACTTAAACTTGAAGAACAAAAAATTGGCGAATTGTACTGTTTGGATGCTTTGCATATATGTTTCTTAGACTATATAGAAGCAATATATACAAAGATTTCAACCGTCTACCTGTTCCATTCATTGTTCTACTTGTCGAAAATTACAAATAATTTCCGATAAAGGATTAACCATTGGGGCTCATTGTTCACTAAACTTGAAGAACAAAAAATTGTCGAATTGTACTGTTTGGATGCTTTGCATATATGTTTCTTAGACTATATAGAAGCAATATATACAATGATTTCAACCGTCTACCTGTTCCATTCATTGTTCTACTTGTCGAAAGTTACAAATAATTTCCGTTAAGGGATTAACAATGGGGATCGTAGTTTACTTAAACTTGAAGAACAAAAAATTGGCGAATTGTACTGTTTGGATGCTTTGCATATATGTTTCTTAGACTATTTAGAAGCAATATATACAATGATTTCAACCGTCTACCTATTCCATTCATTGTTCTACTTGCCGAAATTTACAAATAATTTCCTTTAAAGGATTAACAATGGGGCTCGTAGTTCACTTAAACATGAAGAACAAAAAATTGGCGAATGGTACTGTTTGGATGCTTTGCATATATGTTTCTTAGACTATATAGAAGCAATATATACAATGATTTCAACCGTCTACCTGTTCCATTCATTGTTCTACTTGTCGAAAGTTACAAATAATTTCCTTTAAATGATTAACAATGGGGCTCGTTGTTCACTTAAACTTGAAGAACAATAAATTGGCGAATTGTGCTGTTTGGATGCTTTGCATATATGTTTCTTAGACTATATAGAAGCAATATCTACAAAGATTTCAACCGTCTACCTGTTCCATTCATTGTTCTACTTGTCGAAAGTTACAATTAATTTCCGTTAAAGGATTAACAATGGGGCTCGTAGTTCACTTAAACTTGAAGTACAAAAAATTGGCGAATTGTACTGTTTGGATGCTTTGCATATATGTTTCGTAGACTATATAGAAGCAATATGTTCAAATATTTCAACCGTCTAACTGTTCCATTCATTGTTCTACTTGTCGAAATTTACCAATAATTTCCGATAAAGGATTAACCATTAGGTCTCATTGTTCACTTAAACTTGAAGGACAAAAAATTGGCGAATTGTACTGTTTGGATGCTTTGCATATATGTTTCTTAGACTATATAGAAGCAATATATACAAAGATTTCAACCGTCTACCTGTTCCATTCATTGTTCTACTTGTCGAAAATTACAAATAATTTCCGATAAAGGATTAACCATTGGGGCTCATTGTTCACTAAACTTGAAGAACAAAAAATTGTCGAATTGTACTGTTTGGATGCTTTGCATATATGTTTCTTAGACTATATAGAAGCAATATATACAATGATTTCAACCGTCTACCTGTTCCATTCATTGTTCTACTTGTCGAAAGTTACAAATAATTTCCGTTAAGGGATTAACAATGGGGATCGTAGTTTACTTAAACTTGAAGAACAAAAAATTGGCGAATTGTACTGTTTGGATGCTTTGCATATATGTTTCTTAGACTATTTAGAAGCAATATATACAATGATTTCAACCGTCTACCTATTCCATTCATTGTTCTACTTGCCGAAATTTACAAATAATTTCCTTTAAAGGATTAACAATGGGGCTCGTAGTTCACTTAAACATGAAGAACAAAAAATTGGCGAATGGTACTGTTTGGATGCTTTGCATATATGTTTCTTAGACTATATAGAAGCAATATATACAATGATTTCAACCGTCTACCTGTTCCATTCATTGTTCTACTTGTCGAAAGTTACAAATAATTTCCTTTAAAGGATTAACAATGGGGCTCGTTGTTCACTTAAACTTGAAGAACAATAAATTGGCGAATTGTGCTGTTTGGATGCTTTGCATATATGTTTCTTAGACTATATAGAAGCAATATCTACAAAGATTTCAACCGTCTACCTGTTCCATTCATTGTTCTACTTGTCGAAAGTTACAATTAATTTCCGTTAAAGGATTAACAATGGGGCTCGTAGTTCACTTAAATTTGAAGTACAAAAAATTGGCGAATGGTACTGTTTGGATGCTTTGCATATATGTTTCATAGACTATATAGAAGCAATATATACAAAGATTTCAACCGTCTACCTGTTCCATTCATTGTTCTACTTGTCGAAAGTTACAAATAATTTCCTTTAAAGGATTAACAATGGGGCTCGTAGTTCACTTAAACTTGAAGAGCAAAAAATTGGCGAATTGTACTGTTTGGATGCTTTGCATATATGTGTCCTAGACTCTATAGAAGCAATATATGCAGTGATTTCAACCGTCTACCTGTTCCATTCATTGTTCCATTTGTCGAAAGTTACAAATAATTCCCGATAAAGGATTAACAATGGGGCTCGTTGTTCACTTAAACTTGAAGAACAAAAAATTGGCGAATGGTACTGTTTGGATGCTTTGCGTACATGTTTCTTAGACTATATGGAAGCAATATATACAATGATTTCAACCGTCTACCTGTTCCATTCATTGTTCTACTTGTCGAAATTTACAAATAATTTCCTTTAAAGGATTAACAATGGGGCTCGTAGTTCACTTAAACTTGAAGAGCAAAAAATTGGCGAATTGTACTGTTTGGATGCTTTGCATATAAGTTTCTTAGACTATATAGAAGCAATATATACAAAGATTTCAACCGTCTACCTGTTCCATTCATTGTTCTACTTGTCGAAAGTTACAAATAATTTCCGTTTCATGATTATCAATGGGGCTTGTTGTTCACTTAAACTTGATGAACAAAAAATTGGCGAATGGTACTGTTTGGATGCTTTGCATATAAGTTTCTTAGACTATATAGAAGCAATATATACAAAGATTTCAACCGTCTACCTGTTCCATTCATTGTTCTACTTGTCGAAATTTACAAATAATTTCCGTTAAAGGATTAACCATTGGGGCTCATTGTTCACTTAAACTTGAAGTACAAAAAATTGGCGAATGGTACTGTTTGGATGCTTTGCGTACATGTTTCTTAGGCTATATGGAAGCAATATGTACAAAGATTTCAACCGTCTACGTGTTCCAATCATTGTTCTACTTGTCGAAATTTACAAATAATTTCCTTTAAAGGATTAACAATGGGGCTCGTAGTTCACTTAAACTTGAAGAGCAAAAAATTGGCGAATTGTACTGTTTGGATGCTTTGCATATATGTTTCTTAGACTATATAGAATCAATATATATACAAAGATTTCAACCGTCTACCTGTTCCATTCATTGTTTTACTTGTAGAAAATTACAATTAATTCCGTTAAAGTATTAACAATGGGGCTCGCAGTTCACATAAACTTGAAGAACAAAAAATTGGCGAATGGTACTGTTTGGATGCTTTGCATATATGTTTCTTAGACTATGTAGAAGCAATATATATAATGATTTCAACCGTCTACCTGTTCCATTCATTGTTCTACATGTCGACAATTACAAATAATTTCCGTTTCATGATTATCAATGGGGCTCGTTGTTCGCTTAAACTTGAAGAACAAAAAATTGGCGAATGGTACTGTTTGGATGCTTTGCGTACATGTTTCTTAGACTATATGGAAGCAATATATACAATGATTTCAACCGTCTACCTGTTCCATTCATTGTTCTACTTGTCGAAATTTACAAATAATTTCCTTTAAAGGATTAACAATGGGGCTCGTAGTTCACTTAAACTTGAAGAACAATAAATTGGCGAATTGTGCTGTTTGGATGCTTTGCATATATGTTTCTTAGACTATATAGAAGCAATATATACATTGATTTCAACCGGCTACCAGTTCCATTCATTGTTCTACTATTAGAAAGTTAGAAATAATTTCCGTTTCATGATTATCAATGGGGCTCGTTGTTCACTTAAACTTGAAGAACAAAAAATTGGCTAATTGTACTGTTTGGATGCTTTGCATATATGTTTCGTAGACTATATAGAAGCAATATATACAAATATTTCAACCGTCTAACTGTTCCATTCATTGTTCTACTTGTCGAAAATTACAAATAATTTCCGATAAAGGATTAACCATTGGGGCTCATTGTTCACTCAACTTGAAGAACATTAAATTGGCGAATTGTACTGTTTGGATGCTTTGCATATATGTTTCGTAGACTATATAGAAGCAATATATTCAAATATTTCAACCGTCTAACTGTTCCATTCATTGTTCTACTTGTCGAAAGTTACAAATAATTTCCTTTAAAGGATTAACAATGGGGCTCGTTGTTCACTTAAACTTGAAGAACAATAAATTGGCGAATTGTGCTGTTTGGATGCTTTGCATATATGTTTCTTAGACTATATAGAAGCAATATCTACAAAGATTTCAACCGTCTACCTGTTCCATTCATTGTTCTACTTGTCGAAAGTTACAATTAATTTCCGTTAAAGGATTAACAATGGGGCTCGTAGTTCACTTAAACTTGAAGTACAAAAAATTGGCGAATTGTACTGTTTGGATGCTTTGCATATATGTTTCGTAGACTATATAGAAGCAATATATACAAATATTTCAACCGTCTAACTGTTCCATTCATTGTTCTACTTGTCGAAAATTACAAATAATTTCCGATAAAGGATTAACCATTGGTGCTCAGTGTTCACTTAAACTTGAAGAACAAAAAATTGGCGAATGGTACTGTTTGGATGCTTTGCATATATGTTTCTTAGACTATATAGAAGCAATATATACAAAGATTTCAACCGTCTACCTTTTCCATTCATTGTTCTACGTGTCGAAAGTTATAAATAATTTCCGATAACGGATTAACCATTTAGGCTCATTGTTCACTTAAACTTGAAGAACAAAAAATTGGCGAATTGTACTGTTTGGATGCTTTGCATATATGTTTCGTAGACTATATAGAAGCAATATATACAAATATTTCAAC
The DNA here is from genome assembly GCA_963989415.1 of Cerceris ruficornis. Lineage (NCBI taxonomy): Eukaryota > Metazoa > Arthropoda > Insecta > Hymenoptera > Crabronidae > Cerceris > Cerceris ruficornis. The sequence continues at coordinate 13,315 of CAXDIW010000111.1, read as the reverse complement.
CGTCTAACTGTTCCATTCATTGTTCTACTTGTCGAAAGTTACAAATAATTTCCGTTAAGGGATTAACAATGGGGATCGTAGTTTACTTAAACTTGAAGAACAAAAAATTGGCGAATTGTACTGTTTGGATGCTTTGCATATATGTTTCTTAGACTATATAGAAGCAATATATAAAAAGATTTCAACCGTCTACCAGTTCCATTCATTGTTCTACTTGTAGAAAATTACAAATAATTTCCGATAAAGGATTAACCATTGGGGCTCATTGTTCACTCAACTTGAAGAACAAAAAATTGTCGAATTGTACTGTTTGGATGCTTTGCATATATGTTTCGTAGACTATATAGAAGCAATATATACAAAGATTTCAACCGTCTACCTTTTCCATTCATTGTTCTTCTTGTCGAAAGTTACAAATAATTTCCGATAACGGATTAACCATTGGGGCTCATTGTTCACTTAAACTTGAAGAACAAAAAATTGGCGAATGGTACTGTTTGGATGCTTTGCATATATGTTTCTTAGACTATATAGAAGCAATATATACAAAGATTTCAACCGTCTACCTTTTCCATTCATTGTTCTTCTTGTCGAAAGTTACAAATAATTTCCGATAACGGATTAACCATTGGGGCTCATTGTTCACTTAAACTTGAAGAACAAAAAATTGGCGAATTGTACTGTTTGGATGCTTTGCATATATGTTTCTTATACTATATAGAAGCAATATATACAAAGATTTCAATCGTCTACCTGTTCCATTCACTGTTCTACTTGTCGAAAATTACAAATAATTTCCGATAATGGATTAACAATGGGGCTCATTGTTCACTAAAACTTGAAGAACAACAAATTGGCGAATTGTACTGTTTGGATGCTTTGCATATATGTTTCGTAGACTATATAGAAGCAATATATACAAATATTTCAACCGTCTAACTGTTCCATTCATTGTTCTACTTGTCGAAAATTACAAATAATTTCCGATAAAGTATTAACCATTGGTGCTCATTGTTCACTTAAACTTGAAGAACAAAAAATTGGCGAATGGTACTGTTTGGATGCTTTGCATATATGTTTCTTAGACTATATAGAAGCAATATATACAAAGATTTCAACCATCTACCTGTGCCATTCATTGTTCTACTTGTCGAAAGTTACAAATAATTTCCGATAACGGATTAACCATTGGGGCTCACTGTTCACTTAAACTTGAAGAACAAAAAATTGGCGAATTGTCCTGTTTGGATGCTTTGCATATATGTTTCTTATACTATATAGAAGCAATATATACAAAGATTTCAACCGTCTACCTGTTCCATTCACTGTTCTACTTGTCGAAAGTTACAAATAATTTCCGTTAAGGGATTAACAATGGGGATCGTAGTTCACTTGAACTTGAAGAACAAAAAATTGGCGAATTGTACTGTTTGGATGCTTTGCGTACATGTTTCTTAGACTATATGGAAGCAATATATACAAAGATTTCAACCGTCTACGTGTTCCAATCATTGTTCTACTTGTCGCAATTTACAAATAATTTCCTTTAAAGGATTAACAATGGGGCTCGTTGTTCACTTAAACTTGAAGAACAAAAAAGTGGCGTATGGTACTGTTTGGATGCTTTGCATATATGTTTCTTAGACTATAAAGAAGCAATATATACATTGATTTCAACCGTCTACCTGTTCCATTCATTGTTCTACTTGTCGCAAGTTACAAATAATTTCCGTTAAAGTAATAACAATGGGGCTCGTAGTTCACTTAAACTTGAAGTACAAAAAATTGGCGAATTGTACTGTTTGGATGCTTTGCATATATGTTTCGTAGACTATATAGAAGCAATATATACAAAGATTTCAATCGTCTACCTGTTCCATTCACTGTTCTACTTGTCGAAAATTACAAATAATTTCCGATAAAGTATTAACCATTGGTGCTCATTGTTCACTTAAACTTGAAGAACAAAAAATTGGCGAATGGTACTGTTTGGATGCTTTGCATATATGTTTCTTAGACTATATAGAAGCAATATATACAAAGATTTCAACCATCTACCTGTTCCATTCATTGTTCTACTTGTCGAAAGTTACAAATAATTTCCGATAACGGATTAACCATTGGGGCTCACTGTTCACTTAAACTTGAAAACAAAAAATTGGCGAATTGTACTGTTTGGATGCTTTGCATATATGTTTCTTATACTATATACAAGCAATATATACAAAGATTTCAACCGTCTACCTGTTCCATTCACTGTTCTACTTGTCGAAAGTTACAAATAATTTCCGTTAAGGGATTAACAATGGGGATCGTAGTTCACTTGAACTTGAAGAACAAAAAATTGGCGAATTGTACTGTTTGGATGCTTTGCGTACATGTTTCTTAGACTATATGGAAGCAATATATACAAAGATTTCAACCGTCTACGTGTTCCAATCATTGTTCTACTTGTCGCAATTTACAAATAATTTCCTTTAAAGGATTAACAATGGGGCTCGTTGTTCACTTAAACTTGAAGAACAAAAAAGTGGCGTATGGTACTGTTTGGATGCTTTGCATATATGTTTCTTAGACTATAAAGAAGCAATATATACATTGATTTCAACCGTCTACCTGTTCCATTCATTGTTCTACTTGTCGCAAGTTACAAATAATTTCCGTTAAAGTATTAACAATGGGGCTCGTAGTTCACTTAAACTTGAAGTACAAAAAATTGGCGAATTGTACTGTTTGGATGCTTTGCATATATGTTTCGTAGACTATATAGAAGCAATATATACAAATATTTCAATCGTCTACCTGTTCCATTCACTGTTCTACTTGTCGAAGTTTACAAATAATTTCCGATAATGGAGTAACAATGGGGCTCATTGTTCACTTAAACTTGAAGAACAAAAAATTGCCGAATTGTACTGTTTGGATGCTTTGCATATATGTTTCTTATACTATATAGAAGCAATATATACAAAGATTTCAATCGTCTACCTGTTCCATTCACTGTTCTACTTGTCGAAAATTACAAATAATTTCCGATAATGGATTAACAATGGGGCTCATTGTTCACTAAAACTTGAAGAACAACAAATTGGCGAATTGTACTGTTTGGATGCTTTGCATATATGTTTCGTAGACTATATAGAAGCAATATATACAAATATTTCAACCGTCTAACTGTTCCATTCATTGTTCTACTTGTCGAAAATTACAAATAATTTCCGATAAAGTATTAACCATTGGTGCTCATTGTTCACTTAAACTTGAAGAACAAAAAATTGCCGAATTGTACTGTTTGGATGCTTTGCATATATGTTTCTTATACTATATAGAAGCAATATATACAAAGATTTCAATCGTCTACCTGTTCCATTCACTATTCTACTTGTCGAAAATTACAAATAATTTCCGATAATGGATTAACAATGGGGCTCATTGTTCACTAAAACTTGAAGAACAACAAATTGGCGAATTGTACTGTTTGGATGCTTTGCATATATGTTTCTTAGACTATATAGAAGCAATATATACAAAGATTTCAACCGTCTACCTGTTCCATTCATTGATCTACTTGTCGAAAGTTACAATTAATTTCCGTTCAAGGATTAACAATGGGGCTCGTAGTTCACTTAAACTTGAAGTACAAAAAATTGGCGAATTGTACTGTTTGGATGCTTTGCATATATGTTTCTTAGACTATATAGAAGCAATATATACAAAGATTTCAACCGTCTACCTGTTCCATTCATTGTTCTATTTGTCGAAAGTTACAAATAATTTCCTTTAAAGGATTAACAATGGGGCTCGTTGTTCACTTAAACTTGAAGAACAAAAAATTGGCGAATGGTACTGTTTGGATGCTTTGCATATATGTTTCTTAGACTATATAGAAGCAATATATACAAAGATTTCAACCGTCTACCTTTTCCATTCATTGTTCTTCTTGTCGAAAGTTACAAATAATTTCCGATAACGGATTAACCATTGGGGCTCATTGTTCACTTAAACTTGAAGAACAAAAAATTGGCGAATTGTACTGTTTGGATGCTTTGCATATATGTTTCGTAGACTATATAGAAGCAATATATACAAAGATTTCAACCATCTACCTGTTCCATTCATTGTTCTACTTGTCGAAAGTTACAAATAATTTCCGATAACGGATTAACCATTGGGGCTCACTGTTCACTTAAACTTGAAAACAAAAAATTGGCGAATTGTACTGTTTGGATGCTTTGCATATATGTTTCTTATACTATATACAAGCAATATATACAAAGATTTCAACCGTCTACCTGTTCCATTCACTGTTCTACTTGTCGAAAGTTACAAATAATTTCCGTTAAGGGATTAACAATGGGGATCGTAGTTCACTTGAACTTGAAGAACAAAAAATTGGCGAATTGTACTGTTTGGATGCTTTGCGTACATGTTTCTTAGACTATATGGAAGCAATATATACAAAGATTTCAACCGTCTACGTGTTCCAATCATTGTTCTACTTGTCGCAATTTACAAATAATTTCCTTTAAAGGATTAACAATGGGGCTCGTTGTTCACTTAAACTTGAAGAACAAAAAAGTGGCGTATGGTACTGTTTGGATGCTTTGCATATATGTTTCTTAGACTATAAAGAAGCAATATATACATTGATTTCAACCGTCTACCTGTTCCATTCATTGTTCTACTTGTCGCAAGTTACAAATAATTTCCGTTAAAGTATTAACAATGGGGCTCGTAGTTCACTTAAACTTGAAGTACAAAAAATTGGCGAATTGTACTGTTTGGATGCTTTGCATATATGTTTCGTAGACTATATAGAAGCAATATATACAAATATTTCAATCGTCTACCTGTTCCATTCACTGTTCTACTTGTCGAAGTTTACAAATAATTTCCGATAATGGAGTAACAATGGGGCTCATTGTTCACTTAAACTTGAAGAACAAAAAATTGCCGAATTGTACTGTTTGGATGCTTTGCATATATGTTTCTTATACTATATAGAAGCAATATATACAAAGATTTCAATCGTCTACCTGTTCCATTCACTGTTCTACTTGTCGAAAATTACGAATAATTTCCGATAATGGATTAACAATGGGGCTCATTGTTCACTAAAACTTGAAGAACAACAAATTGGCGAATTGTACTGTTTGGATGCTTTGCATATATGTTTCGTAGACTATATAGAAGCAATATATACAAATATTTCAACCGTCTAACTGTTCCATTCATTGTTCTACTTGTCGAAAATTACAAATAATTTCCGATAAAGTATTAACCATTGGTGCTCATTGTTCACTTAAACTTGAAGAACAAAAAATTGCCGAATTGTACTGTTTGGATGCTTTGCATATATGTTTCTTATACTATATAGAAGCAATATATACAAAGATTTCAATCGTCTACCTGTTCCATTCACTATTCTACTTGTCGAAAATTACAAATAATTTCCGATAATGGATTAACAATGGGGCTCATTGTTCACTAAAACTTGAAGAACAACAAATTGGCGAATTGTACTGTTTGGATGCTTTGCATATATGTTTCTTAGACTATATAGAAGCAATATATACAAAGATTTCAACCGTCTACCTGTTCCATTCATTGATCTACTTGTCGAAAGTTACAATTAATTTCCGTTCAAGGATTAACAATGGGGCTCGTAGTTCACTTAAACTTGAAGTACAAAAAATTGGCGAATTGTACTGTTTGGATGCTTTGCATATATGTTTCTTAGACTATATAGAAGCAATATATACAAAGATTTCAACCGTCTACCTGTTCCATTCATTGTTCTATTTGTCGAAAGTTACAAATAATTTCCTTTAAAGGATTAACAATGGGGCTCGTTGTTCACTTAAACTTGAAGAACAAAAAATTGGCGAATGGTACTGTTTGGATGCTTTGCATATATGTTTCTTAGACTATATAGAAGCAATATATACAAAGATTTCAACCGTCTACCTTTTCCATTCATTGTTCTTCTTGTCGAAAGTTACAAATAATTTCCGATAACGGATTAACCATTGGGGCTCATTGTTCACTTAAACTTGAAGAACAAAAAATTGGCGAATTGTACTGTTTGGATGCTTTGCATATATGTTTCTTATACTATATAGAAGCAATATATACAAAGATTTCTATCGTCTACCTGTTCCATTCACTGTTCTACTTGTCGAAGATTACAAATAATTTCCGATAATGGATTAACAATGGGGCTCATTGTTCACTTAAACTTGAAGAACAAAAAATTGCCGAATTGTACTGTTTGGATGCTTTGCATATATGTTTCGTAGACTATATAGAAGCAATATATACAAATATTTCAACCGTCTAACTGTTCCATTCATTGTTCTACTTGTCGAAAATTACAAATAATTTCCGATAAAGTATTAACCATTGGTGCTCATTGTTCACTTATACTTGAAGAACAAAAAATTGGCGACTGGTACTGTTTGGATGCTTTGCATATATGTTTCTTAGACTATATAGAAGCAATATATACAAAGATTTCAACCGTCTACCTGTTCCATTCATTGTTCTACTTGTCGAAAGTTACAAATAATTTCCTTTAAAGGATTAACAATGGGGCTCGTTGTTCACTTAAACTTGAAGAACAATAAATTGGCGAATTGTACTGTTTGGATGCTTTGCATATATGTTTCTTAGACTATATAGAAGCAATATATACAAAGATTTCAACCGTCTACCTGTTCCATTCATTGTTCTACTTGTCGAAAGTTACAATTAATTTCCGTTAAAGGATTAACAATGGGGCTCGTCGTTCACTTAAACTTGAAGAACAAAAAATTGGCGAATGGTACTGTTTGGATGCTTTGCATATATGTTTCTTAGACTATATAGAAGCAATATATACATTGATTTCAACCGGCTACCAGTTCCATTCAATGGTCTACTTCTCGCAAGTTAGAAATAATTTCCGTGAAAGTATTAACAATGGGGCTCGTAGTTCACTTAAACTTGAAGAACAAAAAATTGGCGAATGGTACTGTTTGGATGCTTTGCATATATGTTTCTTAGATTATATAGAAGCAATATATACAAAGATTTCAACCGTCTACCTGTTCCATTCATTGTTCTACTTGTCGAAAATTACAAATAATTTCCGATAAAGGATTAACCATTGGGGCTCATTGTTCACTCAACTTGAAGAACAAAAAATTGTCGAATTGTACTGTTTGGATGCTTTGCATATATGTTTCGTAGACTATATAGAAGCAATATATACAAAGATTTCAACCGTCTACCTTTTCCATTCATTGTTCTTCTTGTCGAAAGTTACAAATAATTTCCGATAACGGATTAACCATTGAGGCTCATTGTTCACTTAAACTTGAAGAACAAAAAATTGGCGAATGGTACTGTTTGGATGCTTTGCATATATGTTTCTTAGACTATATAGAAGCAATATATACAAAGATTTCAACCGTCTACCTTTTCCATTCATTGTTCTTCTTGTCGAAAGTTACAAATAATTTCCGATAACGGATTAACCATTGGGGCTCATTGTTCACTTAAACTTGAAGAACAAAAAATTGGCGAATTGTACTGTTTGGATGCTTTGCATATATGTTTCTTATACTATATAGAAGCAATATATACAAAGATTTCAATCGTCTACCTGTTCCATTCACTGTTCTACTTGTCGAAGTTTACAAATAATTTCCGATAATGGAGTAACAATGGGGCTCATTGTTCACTTAAACTTGAAGAACAAAAAATTGCCGAATTGTACTGTTTGGATGCTTTGCATATATGTTTCTTATACTATATAGAAACAATATATACAAAGATTTCAATCGTCTACCTGTTCCATTCACTGTTCTACTTGTCGAAAATTACAAATAATTTCCGATAATGGATTAACAATGGGGCTCATTGTTCACTAAAACTTGAAGAACAACAAATTGGCGAATTGTACTGTTTGGATGCTTTGCATATATGTTTCGTAGACTATATAGAAGCAATATATACAAATATTTCAACCGTCTAACTGTTCCATTCATTGTTCTACTTGTCGAAAATTACAAATAATTTCCGATAAAGTATTAACCATTGGTGCTCATTGTTCACTTAAACTTGAAGAACAAAAAATTGGCGAATGGTACTGTTTGGATGCTTTGCATATATGTTTCTTAGACTATATAGAAGCAATATATACAAAGATTTCAACCATCTACCTGTTCCATTCATTGTTCTACTTGTCGAAAGTTACAAATAATTTCCGATAACGGATTAACCATTGGGGCTCACTGTTCACTTAAACTTGAAGAACAAAAAATTGGCGAATGGTACTGTTTGGATGCTTTGCATATATGTTTCTTAGACTATATAGAAGCAATATATACAAAGATTTCAACCGTCTACCTGTTCCATTCATTGTTCTACTTGTCGAAAGTTACAATTAATTTCCGTTAAAGGATTAACAATGGGGCTCGTCGTTCACTTAAACTTGAAGAACAAAAAATTGGCGAATGGTACTGTTTGGATGCTTTGCATATATGTTTCTTAGACTATATAGAAGCAATATATACAAAGATTTCAACCGTCTACCTGTTCCATTCATTGATCTACTTGTCGAAAGTTACAATTAATTTCCGTTCAAGGATTAACAATGGGGCTCGTAGTTCACTTAAACTTGAAGTACAAAAAATTGGCGAATTGTACTGTTTGGATGCTTTGCATATATGTTTCTTAGACTATATAGAAGCAATATATACAAAGATTTCAACCGTCTACCTGTTCCATTCATTGTTCTATTTGTCGAAAGTTACAAATAATTTCCTTTAAAGGATTAACAATGGGGCTCGTTGTTCACTTAAACTTGAAGAACAAAAAATTGGCGAATGGTACTGTTTGGATGCTTTGCATATATGTTTCTTAGACTATATAGAAGCAATATATACAAAGATTTCAACCGTCTACCTTTTCCATTCATTGTTCTTCTTGTCGAAAGTTACAAATAATTTCCGATAACGGATTAACCATTGGGGCTCATTGTTCACTTAAACTTGAAGAACAAAAAATTGGCGAATTGTACTGTTTGGATGCTTTGCATATATGTTTCTTATACTATATAGAAGCAATATATACAAAGATTTCTATCGTCTACCTGTTCCATTCACTGTTCTACTTGTCGAAGATTACAAATAATTTCCGATAATGGATTAACAATGGGGCTCATTGTTCACTTAAACTTGAAGAACAAAAAATTGCCGAATTGTACTGTTTGGATGCTTTGCATATATGTTTCGTAGACTATATAGAAGCAATATATACAAATATTTCAACCGTCTAACTGTTCCATTCATTGTTCTACTTGTCGAAAATTACAAATAATTTCCGATAAAGTATTAACCATTGGTGCTCATTGTTCACTTATACTTGAAGAACAAAAAATTGGCGACTGGTACTGTTTGGATGCTTTGCATATATGTTTCTTAGACTATATAGAAGCAATATATACAAAGATTTCAACCGTCTACCTGTTCCATTCATTGTTCTACTTGTCGAAAGTTACAAATAATTTCCTTTAAAGGATTAACAATGGGGCTCGTTGTTCACTTAAACTTGAAGAACAATAAATTGGCGAATTGTACTGTTTGGATGCTTTGCATATATGTTTCTTAGACTATATAGAAGCAATATATACAAAGATTTCAACCGTCTACCTGTTCCATTCATTGTTCTACTTGTCGAAAGTTACAATTAATTTCCGTTAAAGGATTAACAATGGGGCTCGTCGTTCACTTAAACTTGAAGAACAAAAAATTGGCGAATGGTACTGTTTGGATGCTTTGCATATATGTTTCTTAGACTATATAGAAGCAATATATACATTGATTTCAACCGGCTACCAGTTCCATTCAATGGTCTACTTCTCGCAAGTTAGAAATAATTTCCGTGAAAGTATTAACAATGGGGCTCGTAGTTCACTTAAACTTGAAGAACAAAAAATTGGCGAATGGTACTGTTTGGATGCTTTGCATATATGTTTCTTAGATTATATAGAAGCAATATATACAAAGATTTCAACCGTCTACCTGTTCCATTCATTGTTCTACTTGTCGAAAATTACAAATAATTTCCGATAAAGGATTAACCATTGGGGCTCATTGTTCACTCAACTTGAAGAACAAAAAATTGTCGAATTGTACTGTTTGGATGCTTTGCATATATGTTTCGTAGACTATATAGAAGCAATATATACAAAGATTTCAACCGTCTACCTTTTCCATTCATTGTTCTTCTTGTCGAAAGTTACAAATAATTTCCGATAACGGATTAACCATTGAGGCTCATTGTTCACTTAAACTTGAAGAACAAAAAATTGGCGAATGGTACTGTTTGGATGCTTTGCATATATGTTTCTTAGACTATATAGAAGCAATATATACAAAGATTTCAACCGTCTACCTTTTCCATTCATTGTTCTTCTTGTCGAAAGTTACAAATAATTTCCGATAACGGATTAACCATTGGGGCTCATTGTTCACTTAAACTTGAAGAACAAAAAATTGGCGAATTGTACTGTTTGGATGCTTTGCATATATGTTTCTTATACTATATAGAAGCAATATATACAAAGATTTCAATCGTCTACCTGTTCCATTCACTGTTCTACTTGTCGAAGTTTACAAATAATTTCCGATAATGGAGTAACAATGGGGCTCATTGTTCACTTAAACTTGAAGAACAAAAAATTGCCGAATTGTACTGTTTGGATGCTTTGCATATATGTTTCTTATACTATATAGAAACAATATATACAAAGATTTCAATCGTCTACCTGTTCCATTCACTGTTCTACTTGTCGAAAATTACAAATAATTTCCGATAATGGATTAACAATGGGGCTCATTGTTCACTAAAACTTGAAGAACAACAAATTGGCGAATTGTACTGTTTGGATGCTTTGCATATATGTTTCGTAGACTATATAGAAGCAATATATACAAATATTTCAACCGTCTAACTGTTCCATTCATTGTTCTACTTGTCGAAAATTACAAATAATTTCCGATAAAGTATTAACCATTGGTGCTCATTGTTCACTTAAACTTGAAGAACAAAAAATTGGCGAATGGTACTGTTTGGATGCTTTGCATATATGTTTCTTAGACTATATAGAAGCAATATATACAAAGATTTCAACCATCTACCTGTTCCATTCATTGTTCTACTTGTCGAAAGTTACAAATAATTTCCGATAACGGATTAACCATTGGGGCTCACTGTTCACTTAAACTTGAAGAACAAAAAATTGGCGAATGGTACTGTTTGGATGCTTTGCATATATGTTTCTTAGACTATATAGAAGCAATATATACAAAGATTTCAACCGTCTACCTGTTCCATTCATTGTTCTACTTGTCGAAAGTTACAATTAATTTCCGTTAAAGGATTAACAATGGGGCTCGTCGTTCACTTAAACTTGAAGAACAAAAAATTGGCGAATGGTACTGTTTGGATGCTTTGCATATATGTTTCTTAGACTATATAGAAGCAATATATACATTGATTTCAACCGGCTACCAGTTCCATTCAATGGTCTACTTCTCGCAAGTTAGAAATAATTTCCGTGAAAGTATTAACAATGGGGCTCGTAGTTCACTTAAACTTGAAGAACAACAAATTGGCGAATGGTACTGTTTGGATGCTTTGCATATATGTTTCTTAGATTATATAGAAGCAATATATACAAAGATTTCAACCGTCTACCTGTTCCATTCATTGTTCTACTTGTCGAAAATTACAAATAATTTCCGATAAAGGATTAACCATTGGGGCTCATTGTTCACTCAACTTGAAGAACAAAAAATTGTCGAATTGTACTGTTTGGATGCTTTGCATATATGTTTCGTAGACTATATAGAAGCAATATATACAAAGATTTCAACCGTCTACCTTTTCCATTCATTGTTCTTCTTGTCGAAAGTTACAAATAATTTCCGATAACGGATTAACCATTGAGGCTCATTGTTCACTTAAACTTGAAGAACAAAAAATTGGCGAATGGTACTGTTTGGATGCTTTGCATATATGTTTCTTAGACTATATAGAAGCAATATATACAAAGATTTCAACCGTCTACCTTTTCCATTCATTGTTCTTCTTGTCGAAAGTTACAAATAATTTCCGATAACGGATTAACCATTGGGGCTCATTGTTCACTTAAACTTGAAGAACAAAAAATTGGCGAATTGTACTGTTTGGATGCTTTGCATATATGTTTCTTATACTATATAGAAGCAATATATACAAAGATTTCAATCGTCTACCTGTTCCATTCACTGTTCTACTTGTCGAAGTTTACAAATAATTTCCGATAATGGAGTAACAATGGGGCTCATTGTTCACTTAAACTTGAAGAACAAAAAATTGCCGAATTGTACTGTTTGGATGCTTTGCATATATGTTTCTTATACTATATAGAAGCAATATATACAAAGATTTCAATCGTCTACCTGTTCCATTCACTGTTCTACTTGTCGAAAATTACAAATAATTTCCGATAATGGATTAACAATGGGGCTCATTGTTCACTAAAACTTGAAGAACAACAAATTGGCGAATTGTACTGTTTGGATGCTTTGCATATATGTTTCGTAGACTATATAGAAGCAATATATACAAAGATTTCAACCGTCTACCTGTTCCATTCATTGTTCTACTTGTCGAAAGTTACAATTAATTTCCGTTAAAGGATTAACAATGGGGCTCGTCGTTCACTTAAACTTGAAGAACAAAAAATTGGCGAATGGTACTGTTTGGATGCTTTGCATATATGTTTCTTAGACTATATAGAAGCAATATATACATTGATTTCAACCGGCTACCAGTTCCATTCAATGGTCTACTTCTCGCAAGTTAGAAATAATTTCCGTGAAAGTATTAACAATGGGGCTCGTAGTTCACTTAAACTTGAAGAACAACAAATTGGCGAATGGTACTGTTTGGATGCTTTGCATATATGTTTCTTAGATTATATAGAAGCAATATATACAAAGATTTCAACCGTCTACCTGTTCCATTCATTGTTCTACTTGTCGAAAATTACAAATAATTTCCGATAAAGGATTAACCATTGGGGCTCATTGTTCACTCAACTTGAAGAACAAAAAATTGTCGAATTGTACTGTTTGGATGCTTTGCATATATGTTTCGTAGACTATATAGAAGCAATATATACAAAGATTTCAACCGTCTACCTTTTCCATTCATTGTTCTTCTTGTCGAAAGTTACAAATAATTTCCGATAACGGATTAACCATTGAGGCTCATTGTTCAC